>CAJHQQ010000152.1:0-317500 GCA_905132885.1 Moricandia moricandioides
TATGCTCTGAATCGTACAAGTGAAACACGGGATATATAGAGAGAAACTTTAAAAAATGTTTGTTTTCTTTTCTTTCAGAAAACCGTTGAGAGAAGTTAAAAATATTTCATTTGAATATTTTTCTGATATTAAAAACACATATCTTTATTTATAATATTTATGGAAAAATGTTTAAAAGGTTTTCTTTTATATAAACTGCATTTCCCTTAGTTTTTTATTAAAAAAATCAAGGGTGAATTTATAGATCTACTTCTCAACTAATAATATAAGTAAGATAATTAATTCTACGAACAAAAATGCTCATTATACATAATTTTTGGACTTTATACAAAGCAAGCGGTTTTAAGAACCGCATATGATTCTACCCTTAAAATTGTTACTTTGTGTTTATGAAAAATATTTAAGCAACTTTCTTCCGTTGGTTTAAAATAAATATTACATGGCTAGTGTATAGGACGGGAGGTGTGTACATAGGTCTCCGAAACTATTGCAGAAGCTTCTTGACGTTACACAGTAAGATGAAAGGTCTCTTTTGGGTTTTAGAATGCCTAAGACAGAAGCAGTAACTCTCAACTAAATTGATAACTTGGGCAGGGGATATATATTAAACAATCGGCCTTTGTCCCTGACCCAAGGGGATTAGCTGAGCCGAAAGGTCTGGATCTCCTCTTCGTTTATCAAAATAAACATGAACACTTGAAGTGGAAAAATTAAAATGTAAAGTTTTATTACATTCTCTATCTCTCTTTAAGGAAGATATCTAAGCTCATCTCGAGACATTGGTTATTTCAAATGGTTAAATGAAGATAGTATAGTGGATTCTTCAACTGGTGGAAGGGTTACTTGAAAGCTAGATACGGCAATCTTTACAAATTTATAAAAATAAAAACCGTAAACCGCTTATTTTCGAATATTGTTATAGTAGGTAATTTAAATCTAGATCTTTGGGCAACATGACTTGCTCATTTTGAAGAATTGAACAGAAATACTAGTCATTTTTTCATTTTTGTAAGATGAACTTTTTTATTTACAAACTAACTTTTAACTCTATTTTTTTTGTTATTTTATACTTAAATAAATTATAAGTATTGTCGTCACTCAATTACTTTCAAATTTTATATTATTATTTTTATCTAATTAGATGCTAATAATGGAAAGCATGAAAATATTAATTTCTAAGAATTCTATGTCGATTTGGAAGAATTTAAAATAAAAAAAAATCATTTTTCGGTTTAAAATATTTTGGTTAATAACTTAAAAGTATGTATTTTAATGTTTCTTTATAAAATCTAATATTTTTGTTCATTATTTATGCTATGTGTAATAATTGTATCATATAATAATTCTTTACTTATAAAAAATTACTGTTAAAAATAGTGGGCTAAATTGGTAAATTTAGAAAAATAGAAAGTGTTATTAATAACTAATTTTAAAATGGTGATAAAATATACTTAGAATATTTTTTTGAATGAGCAAACCATTAGATAATATGTTGTTTCATTTTTTAAAAAAAATCATATTTTGAAGAAAAATAATGAAGCTAACTATTGAAAATGTTCTAAAGTCATCTATCTTATTAAAGTAGAAGTACTTTAGGATTTTGTTTGGAAACATGGATAATGAGGATTGTTTGGATACATGGATAGCAGTATTAAAAATAATTTCTTTTATTTACAAATTTAGCATTTACATTTACAATAAATCTATCTTATTAAAACTGTAGTACCCATAAAACTTCACCCTTATTTTTTTTTCTTATTTACCATTATGTGCCATTGAATAATTTAAAAGAAATTTTATTTACGGGCTGACTTAATAATTTTTTTATCTAACCGAATAAATTCAAAAACAAGCATAATATTAACAAGATAGATCCAAAAATCTAGTCCTCACGTTAACAATATTTTTTATTTCCAAATTACAACCCACAAAATAAAAGAAAATCCATCAATCAATTGAAACTAAAATCTAGAGGTTTTCATATATGAACAAAACGTAATAAATTGCTAAAATTGAGATATTCACTTATTCTTATATTTTAAATCATATATTTTCTGTGTTAGACAACCATATTAATTTGTTAGTTATACATTTTTTTCTTATTTCAACAAAAATCTAAAATAAAAAATAGTATTTATATGAAATAATTGAATATTACATAAATTTTATTTTCTAATAGATCAAACAATAATAAAATATGAACAATTTTAAACATATAAAACACATATAAAACCAAACACAATTATATATGTTATATATTACAATTTACTATAACACTCATGCGGGTGTTAGTCATGGTCATCTAAGTACCCATCGACTACAATTCGGTCTTTCTGAATGTTGGGGTTCAAAATGGTTTTACATGAATATACGGACGGTGTCGAGTATGATCATTCAAGGTCCAGGTAAGTTTGTAGGAACCTAAAAATATTTTAAAACATTTAGTTTACAAATATTATTAAATAATTTTAAAAATAAAAATAAAAATAAAAACTCACGCTTTGTAAACGCGGGTCAAAATCTAGTATTCTATAATGATGCTTCAAGAAGTCGAATTATGAAATTCTAGGTTTCTCGAAATTAGAATATTGGGCCATCTAAAGTTCTATATATTAGCGGAAGAAGTAGAGATCATATGTCTCAACTAACCCTAACTGACACCCAATAAGGCCCAGGAACTATAAGCTAGCCCAGCTGTAATTGGATTCTCTTACATAGTAATTGGATTAATTATAGAGATCAAAAAGTACAGTAGGTGCTAATAAGAAACATAGAAGGACGAAAGCAAGTAAAGTAGTAAACGAGTGGTTAAGCAAAAAATAAAAAGGAACGCACAAAACCATAAAGCAATTAAAAGAGAACACTGGAGGAAACGTTTTTTTTAAGACAATCAGAAATTAAATACAATAATAGTAATAATAATAATACAAGATGTTAACTTAAGCAAACTATTCGAACATGAAACTTGAAACATGTAACTAACTAATTTACTTCCATAACATATAGTATCAAGTTTGCTAATCAGAAACTCTCATTTTAAAAATAAACTAGAACTTGACCCGCGCTCCTGCGCGGATGTTTGATTTAACTTGTATTCAACGTAAACTGATAAATCGCTGCTTTTATAAAAAAAATCCTTTGTATATTTTTTATGTTTTGTAATTTACATATAGAGTATAATATTATATTATAATATAGATGTTGATAAAAAATTATTTGTACATAATATTATATTAAAAATGTATAACTTGATGCAATTTGATGTAATTGTATTATTCATATATTAACTTTTTTTTTTGTTAATTTATTTTGAAATGAAACAACATACTAAAATTTTTAATTATCAATATATAAATATCGATTTGGTTATATAAACTTTGGAATTATAATTATTTAATTTAAATTTATTTTAAATGCAGTAGCAGAATCTGTAAATAAAAAAATAAAAAAATAAAATAATTAATTTATTGTAAATGTATAGGCTAAGTTTGTAAATAAAAGAAATTATTTTTAATATTGCTATCCATGTATCCAAACAATCTTCACTATCCATGTTTCCAAACAAAATCGTAAAGTACTTCTACTTTAATAAGATAGATAACTAACAAAGATTACAATTAGGTCCACTAAAACTTGAATATCCGTATAGAACTACGGAGAAAGTCAGATATTTCTTTATTTATTTTTTATTTATATTTTTGGATAGATATCGGAAAATATTTCAAAATAAAATAATATATAGTAGTGTTTATCAGTTTCAATCAATTATCATTTGATATCATATAAGAGGCAAAGACAGATACCATTTTTGCTCTTTATGCGGGAATGACCTAGTCAGCACAATTAATTTGTGTGTTTCGTGGTTTCTTCGTCACTGTGATTAGGGGTGGGACGGACCGGATATCCGGGGTATTTTAGGATATCCGGATCTGGATTCAGATTCGCCGGATCCGTGATTTTAGTATCCGGATCCGGATCCGCGTCTTCCGGGTATCTAGACTTCGGATATCCGTCTAGATATTGTGATACCCGCGGATACCCGGATTCGGATCCGGATCCGTAAAAATAATTAAAAAAAAATTAAAAATATAAAAAAATATAAAAAAAAATTAAAAATAAAACATAAATTAAATATTTATACAAAATTTATGAATATAAATATGAATATAATATTAATAAAATTTAAATATAATATTAAAACAATATTTTATGTATAAATACTAATATATCAAATATAATTATTAATAAAATTCAAAATTTAATATATTTTAAAAACACGGATCCGAATCCGGATATCCGGACTTAAAAATTAAGATATCCGGATTTGGATCCGGTTTGGACGGATCCAAAATTTTACTATCCGGATTCGGATCCGGGCACTCCGGATATTCTATTTTCGGAGCGGATCCGGGACGGATCTCGGATCGAATCCAGATCCCGGATAATACGTCCCAGCCCTAACTGTGATGCCAAGAAGTATTTTGTGAGTGTTTTGCAGACACTCTCCCATTAATTTTAACCCTACTCGCAGTCAGATACAAGTGGCGGAGCTATTTTTAATTGGCCTAAATGGTAGAAAAAGTTACATGCACTTCTATTTCACCTTCAATTGGTGGACGACAACAATAATAGAATGTAGTCGTCATTACTTTATATTTATTCTTATAATAATAGAATTGTGATCTATTATGATTGGATTGGTTTAATCATTCTCGAGCATATAGTTTAGGTCTCGTATTTCAGATATCGGTTCGAGTATTTTGGGTATTGAATAGTTCGGTTAAGGACTAGAAGATCAATTTACTATTTGGACTATTTTCAGTTCAGTTTGGTTTGGGTTGTTTTGGTTCGGATAATAAAACTAAAAATTCAAAAATATCCGAAAAAATCATTTCTCATTTGGTTCTATTTCTAGTTCAGTTAGTTCGAGTAGTTTGGGTAGATTTGGTTAAATATCGGTTACTTTAGATAAAATATCAAATACTTAAGATAATTCATATAAAAATCTTGAATATTTCAGATTAATTTAGAATTCTAGGATAAAAATATCTGGATATTTTTAGGTAATTTGGGTACTCTATAATAAGTTAGTTTTCGTCAACTATTTTCAGATACTTTTAATAAATTTTTAAATTATAAATATATATTTAGTTATATTATATGTATATATAATTAATATTTATATATTTGGATACACATTCGATTCTTGGTTCAGTTTCGGTTCAGTTCAGTTATTTTGAATATAAAAATATTAGACCATTAAGGTATTTGAGGATTTCGGTCCGGTTTCAAATTCGGATATTTAGGTTCAGTTCCAATTTTTTTGGTCGGGTCTAATATAGTTAATGGGATGACGACATCGACATTACACTTGACCAGTAAAAACTACAGTAATAGTTAACAAAAAAGAGAAAGGGAATATCTGAACGCACAAGGAATCTTCTTCCTCCATTTTGAACTTTAAAAGAAAAAGTAGAATACAATCTCGTAGTGTGATCAAATGCATCCCCGTAAGCAATTACATAATTTAATAAGGAATTTCGTAAAAAAAATCCTCTATAAATTCTTCACATACGCAAAACTACTACACTTACAATACAAAGGGAAAAACCAAAGAGTAGTAAGAAATGAGGGCGACACCAAAAATAGAAATTTGGAAGTCACCAATACCATTTCTCTTTGGTGGTTTGTCTTTGGTTCTTTTGCTTATAGCTCTGGCATTACTCTCGTTGGTCTGCATTCACAAAAAATCTTCTTCCTCTAACAATACCTATCCTGTCGAGGAAGAAGAAGAGGACGCCGGAGACAAAGAAGCTAATGCTGTTATGGGTGAATACTTACCTAAGATCGTCGTTATTTTGGCCGGAGACGACCAACCTACTTGCTTGGCCGTTCCGGTGATTCCTACACTGTCTTCCATTTATCCTTGTACATGTAGCAATGATACTGTCGTATCAACCTAACCATTAACATATTTTTCTCTTTTGCCAAACAAATGAAAACTAGATTTCAACTTTTGTAATAAAAATGGGCTATTTTGTAAGACTGTTTGGTGGATCTCAATTAGTACAAATAATGCAAACAGAAAAACATTGGAGCAAATCCATACTTCTACTTTATAGTTTGTCTATATAAAACAAATTGAGGTGAACTGAAATACTCTTATGTGTTGAGTTTAAATTTGAAAGTATATCTATGGATTAATTCAGAATAGCTTATGGACTATATCTCTCTTTATTACGATGTTAGAACTTTAGTATATATGTTATCATGTCATATGAATTTGATGGTATACGTACGTTTTGTTTGGAAATTGCAAATAATTTATACGTCCCAACTTTCAGTGATGAATGGTTTTTTTTCTTCGTACAATGTTGTTCAGCAGATATACTGCTAAAATAAACATTACTGCCTAGCAAAGTTATTAGCAAGAGTTTACCACACACAAAAAAAGTTATTAGCAAGCTACTAGATTATTATATATCATGGCTTATTAGTATCGGGTATTCAGTAATGTAGTAAATATATAACATTAGTAATGATAAAACGCATGCTTTAAACTTTGATGTCGCATGTTGTTATACAAGATTATAAGAAAATATGAACGATGCATCTGCCGTCTTCAAATATTGGTAATTTTTACCGGTTTGGAATATAAGGAGAGTGTCAACTTTTACAAAGAGGGACTGATATAAAATTCTCTCATGTGAAAAGGAGGTGGAAGAAGATCTTTCTCGGTTCGGTCGAGAAGAAATTTGAATAAATTTATCCGAAAAGGATAATTTTAAAGGGTTATTTATTTGGAGTTTTAGAAGTGTCGGATTTGAAGATGATATTGAGCATTCTCTTGCAATTGATATAGTTGGCTTTGGTCGACACAAGAGGATGCCAATAACTGATTTGGAGATTCTTGCTTGTCTTGTGAGGACTCCATAAGGTGTCTACTAAAGCAAATAATGAAGTATGGCATCGGTAAAAGGGGAAGGCTATGCAAGTTAAGTATCTTAGCTTTCATTGTCCGGAGAGAATGACCATCATGAGCAGATCAACTAAAGTGTTCAAACCCTGCGACTTCTGAAATAAAAGCTAACAGATATGGTGCCTTGCTCAAAACTTGAAGGTGGAAAGCATGAAAATAGTGAATCTGACGATGACGACCGAACCACCTTCACACCGGCGTAACAACATATAAGCTTGACAAGATTTGGTGGAACGACAGTAGATGTAGTTATGGAGAAATTCCAAACACTTTAACTATTATATCAGAGCCAAAGAGTTTTGATGGAACAAAAGTTAAGTCAATTGTAAAGGAGAGCAAGCACAAGGTTTTGCAGCTGTGAATGGTAACGGTGGTGAAAAGCATGGGCGGCTTAACATGGGGGCGGTAGGTGCGACCGTCCTAGGGTTCACTCTAGTTTAATTTTTTTTACTTTTATTGATACATTTGTACTAAATTTAAATTTATACAAGATCAAAAGTGTAAGTATTAATTAAAAACTCAAATAAAACAAGCATATTGATTAATTTATGTAAAACTAACTTTAATGATACTTCAAATAGTAAAAATCAATAATTATAGGGTCTAAATTTTATTTATGTTGTAATATAAGAGCATGTTTATTGGGAGCTCTTAGTGGGTCTCTTAGCGGGTGGGACCCACTAATTTCCCCAAACCACATCCCTTAAATCCCTTAAATAAGGAGCCCATTTGCCAAGTCCATTGTACTGTTAACGAGCCCCACTGACATGTGGTGGTTCGCGATTGGTGCTTTTAATTTTCTTTTAAAAAAAATAAAAAAAAATAAAAAAGACAAGGACCCTTCCTTGCAATAAACATGCTTTAAGGCCATGTTTATCCACCGTCTCTTAGGCGAGTTTATTAACTTAAATTTCACGTTTTTTTTTTAATTTTCCTGTTAAGAGACGTCTCTTAGAGCATCATTATCCCTAAGAACCCCATTTGGGGTTCTTAATTTTTTGTTTAAAAAAGAAAAAGAAAATAAAAGAAACCAATCGCAAGTCGCCACGTGTCAGTAGGGCCCGTGAACAGTGTAAGAAACCATCAAAAACAGGTTCTTATTTAGGGATTTTAGGAGATGGTTCTTGCACTGTTCACGGGCCCCACGTGTCAGTGGGGCCCGCGAACAATGCAAGAAACCCATTTAAGAAACTGGGATAAAGATGCTCTTAGGTCTCTTATTTAAGAGACAGTTTTTAAGTTTTCTTAGTTAAAGTTAAGATACGTCTCTTAGAAAAGCTAAGAACTCCATGCTAAGAAACCTGCAATAAACATGCCCTAAGATTTTAGAAAAAAAATTGTCCGAGGGCCCACAATAGTGTTGAGCTGGCCCTGGTGAAAAGGGTCGAGACTTTGGGTCTTGCGACATGGTAGATTCTCACTTTTTCTGATTACTTAAATTTAGCATCTTCTCCATTACAAGTTTCCTGTAACGATCCCAGATGAAAAGATACCTACCACTCTACCATGTAAACGAGTGTTTTAAATTTCTGACCATTTTAATAAGCTTATACATCTTTATATTTTTTTGGAGATACGGCTCATATACATCTTTATATTTCGTTGAAAAAGAAATGACCGAGCCAAGAGTAAATAAAAACAAGGTAATTCCATTATTTATTGATAAGGAAGGGTGAATATACATTGGTGAATAATTAAATACATAGTTTTTGTGACCCAAAAATAAATAAATATATAGTCCGTTACGACAAAGCCACATGAAATGTTCTTCCCTACTCCGTTTTTTATATATTTTAATCTACATATTTATAGAACAAATTTATTGATCTACATTTCCCAATTCCATTTAATGGCTCCATACATAAGGACATAGACTCCTCTCTTCACGCGATTCCAGCGATTAGTCTCCTCTTAAGTTCCATCCTGCAATAACCAAACCAGCTTTGTTCAGCTAAATCCAAAACCGATGTTAACCGGAATGCATGTTTCAACATTGAAATTAATTAATTACCTCATGAGTTGACGATCGTTGGCTCCCGTGGCCATCATTCCCCGGTTCTCATAAGCACGTCGGAGAAGATACGGTATAGCGGTTTCAACCGGTCCATATGGCATGTATTTGCTTACATTGAAACCGGCTCTCTTTAAACCGAAAGACAATGCATCTGACATACCGTATAGCTGCGCAAACTCTATATTCCCGTTCTTTTTATCGATGTTTAGCTCACTCGCTTTCTTTGATGCAAGTCCCCCTAAAAAATTAGAAACATTTCTCCAATCAGTAACCTATCTTCACTAGAAAAAGAACGTTAAGGCGTGTAAGTTGTGACAATGGCTTACCCGAATCAGCGTTGTGTGTTGCAAGAACGACACCAAAACCAGACCCGTTGGAGGCTTTCTCCATCAAGAAGGTCATGCAGTCATTATAGCAAGCGTGCGTGTTCTGAATCGTGTCGTGGATAGGTGACTTGTGTCCCAAGGAATCTGCTAACCTAGCTTCACTAGACATATAAGCCCCTCTCACCAACTTAAAACCCATAGGAACACCTTGTTTCTCGGCTTCTTGTGCGGCCAAGTGCAACCTCTCACCAGCGTCTCTCAAGTAGGCCTGAATGGTGTTGTAAACAATGGGTCTGTCTTTGTCCGCGTTGAACATGATAGCTGACGAATAAGCCATGTAATCGATAGCCGGTTGGAGGATTGTGTCTTCAGCATCGATCAGCAAAGGTACATTGGACTCTTGGCATTTCCGACAGATGTCTTGGATCCTTACGTGGGCTGCTTCCAGCTCACGTTCTTCTTCGGGAGTCAACGGTTCCGGTTCTGAGTTTGTGTGGTAGAGAGGACTTGAATCGGAGAAAACCGGGAATGATTTGAGCTTCCACGAGAGTTTGAAGTTTTGACTTTTGTATTCCCATCGTAGCAAATCGCTCACTCGTTTTAGAAGACTGATGGGACAAATCGCCGTTATCTTCACGACCACTGAGCTAAACTGTTAGGACAGAGAGAAAAAAATTAACGGGTTACTACCAAACCAAATGTAATAAATAAACCGGATCAACCCGGGGTTTTGGTTAAAGGAGAATATTCATAAAGTGACGGAAAGATCTAATCCACCAGAGTTCCAACTAGTACTTCGTCATAAATCTAGTCAGATAGTGACGTATTGTTTTGAATTAAATAAAAAAAATATCAGAACTAATTTGAAAATAAATAATTAGACGCCAAGTCATTTCATAAGAGAGAGAGAAAAACAAATTGGCTGTGTACTTGCTACTAATCAAAAGTTCAATAACGCGTAAGAGTAATATAATTTTTTTTTGTGGACACTGCGAGTAATATAATCAATCAATATATATTAATTATTTCTTATATGAATAGATATTAATGTGCACGTATATGATATTCTATGCAAGTGCACTTGTCAGGGTACGGAGATTTGGTTGTCGAACCAAGTTGCCCTACTTTGTTAATTACCCTCTCCATTGTTTTAAGAAAATAGTTATGAAATAATTAAACTTAAATATATGGTATTTAGATTTTTCCTTTTTTATGTTTTGAAACGAATTTAATAATGTAAAATAATTTCGGAAAAAAACAGAGAGGAACAGAGAACCATCAGGAAAAACACATGTGGAACTATAGAGTTAAGATTTTGCTTACATGTGATGTTGGTAAGGATTTGGCAGCTTCGATGGTCTGAAGGAAGTGTTGCATGTTATCGTCACAAGAGGCAGCGTCATCGGCGTGTTCCACGCCGTACACAAGCATACCTTTAAGACCAGTGGCCTCGTAAACACTCCTCACGCGTTCCGCGGCCGCGGCGGCTGATTCACCGGCGCAGAAGTGGTCATAAAACGTACTTTTAACAAGGCCAAGGACCATACCACGTGTCAAAGCGGTGTCCATGAGTTTAGAGCTCATGACCCACGATCCAACATCCACCATAGGACCTATCGCCGCCGCATGCAGCACGGCGGTGGAGCGGAGGAGATCGGATGTGGGGATGGAGGAGAAGAGACGGGCTTGGTCGGAGAGATCAATGTCATGGTGAGCTTCATTAGGTTTTGGGTGGTGGAGAGGTGGTTCTGGTGCTTGTTGTCCGAAGGAGAGAATGTCCGGGACGACGGCTGTTGAAGCCGTAACGGTGGGAGGACCCACCGGGTTTAAAGCGGAGAAACGGTAAGGACGCCGGATAAAGTTAGTTCGGAGGAGACGGGTTGCCATAAAATTCAAAGATTTTCCTTTTGAAACAAAAAAAGAAATTGTTTTATTCTCTCTTTTGATGTTTCTTAGGCTTTTCGGATTTATCGCTCTTTTCTCCTCTCTTTTTTTTTTTCTCTCAACGCTTTGTTTGTGTGTTTTTATTTTGTTACTCCAACATATATTTATAGAAGAACATAAAACCATACACGTTTTAGGTGTTTGGTATATATAGATGGCCGATGTGTACAATTCTTAATTGGATTGGGATAAAATTAATCATCTAAAATTACAATGGGATCTTGATAAAAAAAAAGTCAAAAAGTTTTTTAGAATTTTCTTATGACTAAATTGAAGATTTACTTTAATTTTCAACTTCATATATATTCTACCATGTATTAGGAGGAATCTTAAAATATCATAATCTTAATTATTTTTATAAACTATTAGCATGGTATCGCACCATTATGGTATAGTTACATGATGTGTCATCTACTCCTTATGACAAAAGAATTGGAACTTTTAAAGTTTTCTGTATTATGGTATGATTTAATGATTTTTAAATTTTAAATACATATATAGTTTTCCAATTACAGTGAGGTTTAGTGGAGAATCTAGAAATACTATCGTAATTAATATATAATCATGTATTCCGTGTTACTAATGCTTTCTAGCCAAACAATGAAGCAAACATTTCTGCTTAGACTCTCCTAATTGAAAATTTGGCATCATAATAAGTTATCAACTACTAGGAGTGTATATTAGCATTTTTTACGGAACCCAAAATTAAATTCAATACAATTCTAAAATCCAGAAGCTACGTTATTTATTTGGGTCCACAAAAATTAGCTATTCTTTAAATAATTTATTTTGGAAAAAGGTAAGAGGAGGATTGCGCCGTAATTTTCTGAGTGAATATATATTTGTTTTATTTTACAGAAATAATAGTTACGGACGACACAGACAGCAAGGCCCTGACTATAAGATGAGTCATCGTATAATATTTAATTGATATATTGTGATAAACTTTAATATTTCTAAATTGAAAAAGGAATTTTCTAAATTAAATGAGTTGTTTCTGGAGAGACAGTGGAGGAAGATATGAAGGATGAGTGGATGGTGAATCGGATACAACATGAGGGCCTGGACTCGTTCTTTGAATCTTTGACTTTTCTAAATTAGAATCTTTGGAATCTTAATGATCACTAAATTAATCAGCAAAGTTTATCTCCTTAATAAAAGTAAATAGTTAAAAATAGATTTGAAGTACCGTAAATAAAAATAGATTTGAAGTAAAAATGGTTTACTTCAGCACAATCTCGATTTTGATTCACCCATGTTTCCTTCTATTTATAAAATATACACTAAAATATAATTTTTTACTATTTAATTTGTATAAACGGCCACTAGTAAAATTGGAAATAAATAAATTTCTGTATTTTAAATAACATAGTTATTTTGCACAGATATTTAACCAGTATGGCAAACAAATTTATTTATTTTTGATAAAGGGTTTAGTATGCCAAACAATTGATAATAGGTTAATGAAACATTATGTTATTTGCCAGGAAACATACAACTTGTATTTACAGTTTTTTTCTTACTACTTGTTTGTTCTTCTAAAATTTCCCATAAGTTGATTTTCTCACCAAATAATTAAGCAGATAATCTTACCAAAGTAGTACTTGAGTACGATTATCCTAAATGATTACTTAGCTCATGATTAATTCCGATCTCTTAAGGTAGATTTTTTAACGTAATTTTTTTTTTACATTCTTTCGGCTAAGAGGCGTCTCTTATGATTCTTTTTTAATAGACGGTTTTGAAGGTTTTTTTAGTTAAAAATTAAGAAACAACTTAAAAAGTTAAAAACATCACCCTAATAGATCAGGGTTAATCTTGCTTTTACCTTATATTAAATTCCCAAACCACTTGAGGACGCAATAGTGAAGACGAACCAACCAAAGCTAGCGATAAGATACAACTACAAGTCTAAAATTTGAATAGTTTTTGCACCTTTAAAAGAACACAATAGAGAATCTTTGACAGAAGCAGATCTTTACAAAAACAAAAGGAAACAAAAAGCAATAGAGTGGTACCCATTTTGGCCCCCCCAAAATGGCAGTGCTACCAAGTTTACGGCTCATGTATTGCGTTATTTGAGCCGTCAGATTCGAGGAAAGGGAGAAGGTGAGAGGGTCACGTGAGGAAGTAAAGAGGTTGGGTGAGCATTGGACACGAGAGTTGCCCAGCTGTAGCCGCCTTTTTCATTGGTCCAGCCCAACCTTCCATGCAATATTCGTTTATTTTCTGTTAACCAAAATAATACTCTTCCATTTTATAATATTAAAAAAAATTGTTTCATAAAACTAAATTTTATGTGTTTTCTAAAAAAATATTATAAATTTTAAAAAATAATTAACTTTATTGAGTTATTATTGGTCAAAAGTTATTTCAAATTAAAAATTATAAAAATAGATACATTTATTATAGTGATTTAATGCGTTTTCTTCATTTTATAATGTTTTAAAAAAATTGTTTCATAAAGATAAATTTTATGTGTTTTCTATAAAAATATTACAAATTTCAAAAATTAATTAATTTTATCGAGTTATTATTGATAAAAAATTATTAAAAATTAAAAATTATAAAAATTGATATATTTATTATAGTGATTTACTGCAATTTTTTAATATGTGTGAAAATTTCAAAAAGTTTATCTCTATAAAACAGAGGGAGTAATGAAATGAAGTTCAGTGAATATAATTTGTTGTCCTTTATTTGTTAAGTGATTCCTTCATTCACACTGTACATATAAATGACCTTGATGGTGTTGATTTCATAAATCAAAATTAGTTTGATGTGTAAATCAGACTGCAATATGCATTATTGTTATCTAGATATATCTTTACTCAAAATAACCAATCAGTTTGAATAAATCACATCAAAATTGATGTAAAGGTTAAAGTATAATATTTAAATTTACAAATCATACCAAATGTTAAGCAAACTATAAAAGAAAAACTAAAAAAAATCTTTGAATTAAAGATTTATATGACAAATATCCAAAGCTACACAAACTATAATTGGAACCATACCAAAGTATTATACTATATGGGGTGATCTTATTAGATTACTGTATGAAATTCTGTTGAAAGAATAGAAGAATTAATGTATATACTATAGGTTATATAAAGTTTTAATTTCATTAAAAGTTTTATAAAATACTTGCAGATGCGAGAATATGAATTCAGGAAACCAAGAGCAAGTCCAGTGCAGCACCCAGCAACGCACCTCACATATGATATACACTATCGATATGCATAAATTTGAGTATCAACGTTAACATACATAAACATTGAGGTATTAATTTGTAGTTCTCTTATTTGTTAAGTGATTCTTTTGTTCATACTGTATGTAATTGACCTTGATGGTGTTGATTCCAAAAATTAAATTTAGCTTGATGTGTAATCGATCAGACTGCATTATGCATTATTGTTATCTTGAGATACCTTTATTCAAAAATAACTAATCAGTTTGGATCAATCAAATCAAAATAATTGATGTAAAGGTTAAAGTATGATTTTTATAAATTCAAATATGAACCAGGCTATAAAAGAAACAACTAAAACTTTTCTTTGAATTAGAGAATTATTTGAAAACCCAAACCTACACACTAAAATCGAAACCATACCAAAGTATTATTATGCTATAGGTTAATGGGTTTTTAGTAATTAAACCCCCCAACTAAAGATGAATCGTAAAATAAATCCTCAATTAAAAATTCTACGAAATAAACCCTCAACTATAGTTCCGTTAACATATGTTACCCTCCGTCTAAAATTCCGTCACGGAGGGTGACATACGTTAACGGTTTATAAGTTGAGGGTTTATAACCCTAAAAACTTAGTTGAGGGGTTTTCTTAAGATTCAAAAAATAGTTGAGGGTTTTTATCACTAAAACACATTAAATATTTTAAAAACTTTATTATCATTTATGCATTGTTTAATATTAATTTATATGCCTTTGAAACTAATTTATAAATCATTATATATTATTTTATCAATTTTATAACCAATTTATAAAGACTTACAAATATTTAAATATTTTTTTATAAATAATTAATAAAGTTCAATACCGGTTCGGGCATTGTATGAGTTGGAACTAAATTTTTTTCTTGGGCCTATAAATTAATAAAATTGATAGAAAACACGAGAATAAAAAATTAAAGCATAGATAAATATTTGAACTCACCATATCTACCATAAATGATAATTTACTTATTTTGTTTAAAGATTCATAAGTAAATAAATAAATTTCGGCCATTTTTAAAAAAAACATCCCTTAGCAAAATTGGTTTTGGATGTTAATTAACAATGTAGAGATGGTGAGTTCGAATATTTCTCTATTCTTTAATTTTTTATTCTCGTGTTTTCTATCAATTTTATTAATTTATATGCCCAAGAAATTTTTTTTGTTCCAACCCATACAATGTCAGGACCGGTATTGAACTTTATTAATTATTTATAAAAAATATTTAAATATTTGTAAGTCTTTATAAATTGGTTATAAAATTGATAAAATAAAATATAATGATTTATAAATTAGTTTCAAAGGCATATAAATTAATTTTAAACAATGCAAAAATGATAATAAAGCTTCTAAAATATTTAATGTGTTTTAGTGATAAAAACCCTCAACTATTTTTTGAATCTTAAGAAAACCCCTCAACTAAGTTTTCAGGATTATAAACCCTTAACTTATAAACCGTTAACGTATGTCACCCTCCGTGACGGAATTTTAGACGGAGGGTAACATATGTTAACGGAACTATAGTTGAGGGTTTATTTCGTAGGATTTTTAATTGAGGGTTTATTTTACGATTTATCTTTAGTTGGGGGGTTAAATTACTAAAAACCCTAGGTTAATATTGCTTATATTATTCTTGACTAGTGAACTTATGAAAATATTTTCATACGTTTATCAAACTATCCATCAATTCGAAAATATTTATATCCGCAAATGCTAATAAGATGTACCAGGCTGGACCTATGGTACTAAAAAGTTCACGATTTCATTTTATGTGTCTTTTTCAGCGAATCATCATTATTTTGTCTTTGCTTCACCTCGTCCGTCAATAGAGAGTTGAAAACGGTATTAGAAACAAAATGTATATTATATAACAAATATGTGAATATCTATATAAATAGGTAAACATAAATACATATTCACTACAAAAGAAAAACGATAATAAAAAAAAAAACAGAGAGCGCATACATTTAACAACTAGGTATTCGTATTTATCCTGGACAGCTAATTTATAATTATATTCTTATACATTTTCCCGTTTGTGCAGTATCTTTCATGGTGACTAGGGAGAGGGACCTAGTGTAAATTTATACTTATGTAGTACTTTTTACTTTAATGGGGCGGGATAGTGAATGCAACAAGTTGAGTCCTATCGAAACCCACATGCCGAAGGTTTGTAGAATTATGAAAAAGACAGCCCATGAGCTGCCAAATTAATTTTATCGTGATGAGTCAACAATGAGTAGATGCCAACAATGTTGGAAACTTCCCAAATTATTAACTTTACAAATATACATGTATTATGTATATATGCATTCCACATATAATTTCATTATAATTTGAACTGTATATATGTATTATATGGACGTAGTTAGAATATACTTCTGTGTATAAGAATTTTTTTTATCTACACGCCGTAAAATAGTAGTATGAGTAACGCATGATCAGTTGACTACTTACTACTTCATTCCAAAAAAAAGTAATTAAATATACTATATGAATGAAATCATCAATATGATAAAATATCTAAACGTGTTTACAGATAGGCTAACATTCTTTTGAGAACAAAGGCAAATCAAGCTCGAGGAAAGTAAATAGCAAAATATATCGAGTCATGTAAATGAATAATTTACAATCTTTTGACCTATATTTATAGTAGCATCAAAAAACCTGATTTCTTTTTTTCTTTAAAAAGACATACAGAAAAAATAAATTTTCTAATTATAAAAGGATTACGTCCAGCTAACAAATGATAGCATTTTATTGGTACACATGGATTTAAAACACTTCTATATGCAATAAAAACACCAAAAAAAATGGTCTTGTCTTTCACCTAGAAACTTTGGTAAAACTGTTTAGTCTTGAGATAACTTTGTCAACATCAGAATTCAAATAAAACCGTGGAAAAGAACTACTCCCGACAAAGGTAGGGGTGGTCCTGATCACATCCAAATAAAACATTGGCCTAGGACCCCTAAATTTTTTTAAAAATTTTACATAGAGAAAGGCCCCCAAATTTGTAAAAAAAATTTTTTTATAAAACCCTACCTAGATTGCTTAGGACCTCCAACATCTCAGGGACGGCCCTGGACAAAGGAAGTGTTAGTTAGGTTAAGTAATTTACTTTCACTTTGCACGTTGATGGTTAACATTATATTTTCCCGATTGAATAAAAACGAAGACATCACAACATCAATATCTTCAAACAAGCAAACCTGAAAAAAAAATATCTTATACTAACAACTAACAAGTGCCGACCAATTATTTTGAAAGATAATAAAGATGTTTGTTTAGGTCATAGGTCAACTATTGTTTGGTGGAGAATGAGTGGCGCAACTTGAGCATTTCACACTCATCTGCAAGTTTTTTCCCTACAACGAGGATATTTTAAATCACAAGCAAAACGAGACTGGCATGAATCTAGTCATCTCGATTTGTCGGTTTGACTTTATTTTTTCTTTCTTTCTTTGCCACTATACAAATGTTAAGCGTTTGATTAAAGAATATTGAATACATTTAAAAACTTTCATATATATATATATTAACTTATCGATTAAATGCTCAATGCAACATGGATTATGTATTATTTGGATCAAGGTTTATATCTACTGTATAGATTTAATTGTTGGCTTTATTTTTTGAACAACAAACACTTATATGAAATTAAGTGCCAAACGGATCTAAAAGATTATAACTGGAAATAAACTCGACGATTAAATGATAAACGAAAATTATACGATAAGAGTGATAGAAGTGTCAAAAGGACAAAAAACCGTAGAGATGCTTCACTTAAGATCCAAAAATTGATGTTTCTAAGAACATACTAAAGTCGGAATATGAACCAAACAACGGAGAACCCTAATAAGAAGGTTTGAAAAGAGTTGGTAGACACCAACATTGATGATGAAAGATTCTCTTTTGCTTCAGTTAAGATGTTCATATCTGATAGGTTTCTTATTTGGCGTATTTTATCACAAAAGTAATACAAAACTGGTTAGTAATTTTTTTAAACTTGTGTGTTTATAGCATCATACAGTAAGTATTTCTTGGTGTAGTTAAATACATTATTTCATGTAGCCATGTAATATCATACTAAGAAACACAGAGAAGTCTATATATCTTGGCGACCCAATAAAACGATGGGCTTAAGCAAAAATATTTGATAAAACCCAACAATTAAAATATCATCTGGTGATGCCACAAGTCAGCCAGATGTCACACATATCTTGGCGACCCAATAAAACCATGGGCTTAAAGTTGGTGTACTGGCCCATCTTATGTCCATATTATCAAAAACCCTAGTCGCCTTGTTCAATCTAAACCGGTCAATTTTATAGCTTGATCCGGTTTGAGCTAATTTAAAAAATCCTTCCTTTTGTAAAAGAGATTCTAAGACAAAAAAAAAAGCAATCTGAAACACAAAAGTGATGATGCTAGAGAATTACATTCTCTGAAGATCACTTCTCTCAGGACTTTCTCAGGTAACGAAACTTCCGAATCATGCAATACATTACTCTCGATTGAATCTGCTTTCGTGTCGCTAAACCTTAGTTTCATCTCTGCATGATGATTTGAGATATTGCAAACCAAAAAAAATAAAAAATCAAGTCTTTGTGATGTTGAATGCTAAAGATCGAGTCTTTACGATGTTGAGTTCTAAAGATCGAGTCTTTATATGATGTTGGATTCTATGAAAAAAGGTAGCAGAGATGGAAAAAGGTGATGGAGAAGTCAAAAAGAGAGTTGCTTTTGTCCTGATCGATGGTTTGGGAGATGTCTCAATACCGAGGTTAGGCTACAAAACTCCTCTACAAGCAGCAAACATACCTAATCTTGACGCTATTGCATCAGCTGGAATCAATGGTCTAATGGATCCAGTGGAAGTTGGATTGGGATGCGGTAGTGACACTGCTCACCTCTCTCTGATGGGTTATGACCCTAGAGTTTATTACAGAGGACGTGGTGCCTTTGAGTCAATGGGTGCAGGGTTAGCAATGTCACCGGGCGATATAGCTTTCAAGGTGTGGTTGACTTTTTGTTCCATTTCTTGTAGATTCTTTTGTCAGTTTTTTATAGGTTTGATCAATGTTTAAGAAATCGATAGGCATATAGGCTCTATATAGAGGATTATTGTTTAAGTGTGCGTAGACCGATTTTTAAGAAAATCTGTTGAAGTTCAGAGCCGATTTTTTGACTAGGTGGGCGCCGAGTAAAACGATTTTTAGAACACTGAGTTTGATCTTGTGCAGTCTAATTTTGCGACATTGGATGAAGAATCTGGCATTGTTGTTAGTCGAAGAGCTGACCGGCATTTCGAAGAAGAAGGGCCTATACTTTGTGCAGCTCTTGATGGAATGAAGCTCCCATCTTTCCCTGAGTATGAAGTGAGAGTCAGGTGCTGAGTGTTCTGTTACTAACTCTCTTTATGATGTTTTGGTTTTGGTTTTGTGCTAAAGCAAGTTCTTTGTGTACAGATATGCAACGGAACATAGATGTGGAGTGGTTGTAAAAGGGCCAAAGCTCAGTGGGAATATCTCAGGAACAGACCCTTTGAAGGATAATCGTTTGCTTCTTGAAGCTAAACCTTTGGATGAATCAGAAGAAGCCAAACACACAGCTAACGTCGTTAACGAATTATCCAAGGAGATATCACGCATTCTTGTTTCACACCCAGTTAATGCAAAGAGACTTGCACAACGCAAGAACATCGCTAACCTCGTCCTTCTACGAGGCTGTGGCATTCGAATTGAGGTCTGTCTGTGTTTAGTTAATCATGTAGCAGTCCATGTACATATCTGTAACGGTTGTTCTTTTGTATATAAAGGTTCCTCCTTTTGAAGAGAAGCATGGTTTGTGGCCGTGTATGGTAGCACCAACAAAGATTATAGCAGGACTTGGTATGTCTCTTGGTATTGACATTCTTGAAGCTCCAGGAGCCACTGGAGATTACCGGACACTTCTCACATCCAAAGCAGTTGCTATAGCCAATGCCCTCTCAGCTCCTTTGAACCCCTGTCCTAATGTCTTCGTCCCGGGAGAGGACGGGCATAAACCGGGAAGGTCAGATGGATATGACTTTGGGTTCCTTCACATAAAGGCTATAGATGATGCAGGTCATGATAAGGCGACAATGTTTAAAGTTAAAGGCTTGGAAGCTGTGGATAAGGCGATACGTCAGCTCGCTAAGCTTCTATGGCAAGCTGAGTCTTCCTCAAATTACCAGTATTTCTTGTGTGTTACCGGTGATCATTCTACTCCAGTTGAGTATGGAGACCACAGCTTCGAGCCTGTCCCATTCACAATGTGCAGGTTAAGAGAGTTTGTGAGTGCTGTCGGAGGAGAATCAGCACTATTAGAGACTTCTTTGGACCCTTTTCCACTTCCTACGGTTGTGGAGTCTGGTGAAGATGTCGCTGAAAAAGAGGAAGACGGTGGAGGGAAGGAGACTCCTACAGCGATTGGTGGTGATTCAGTTGCAGAGTTGAATGAGACTGCAGCTGCAAGAGGGTGTCTTGGTCGTTTCCATGGTGGTGAAATGATGGGAGTCATCACTAAGTTTCTTAAGCTAGAGTTATGAGTTTCATAAACTTTAGCATTTTTATTTGAGAATTTGGAGTTTGGAAGTGTAATAAAATGTTCAAAAGATACAAAGAATAACGTTTACTAATCTTTTACCAATGTCTCTTACGGTTTCTCACTTGTATACATCAATCTTTAGACTATTTATCAGATCAATGGTATATATAGATAACTTGTGGAGAAAAAAAGGTGAACTTAGGTTCACAACAAAGCCTTACCTCTTTTGAAAGTTGAGAGTCTTAACCGAGAGAGCATAGATAGAGGCAAAGAGCAAACAAAAAGCGACGAGGACAAGTGAGACCACCCACAAGAAGTCATGTTCATAACCATAATAGTTTCTCATGAACTCAGAAACCGTCTCACCCGTATCAAGCCTCGTCTCTACATCTCCGTACTGAGATATAGTCACTCCATACAACCCCCACCACGCTGGACTAGCGTACGGGAACAATCTCAACCACACAGGCATTCTCTGCATAACACCACATTACCTATGAGCATTTTGGTTATGAAGTTTAGAAAGAGTCTGCATGATTAGTCTTTGGTTACTTACAGGACGAGGTATGGTGAATCCTGAGAAGACGTTCAACGTTGTGGAGATGATACCATTGAGTATCGCAGCGGTTTCTTGATTAGGACTTACTGCAATGAGCATGATGCCTGTGTAGATGTAGTAGAGGATGGTAATGAATGTAAAGAATGTGTATAGCAAAAACTTGGAAGCAGTCCATTCGTATCCAATCATCCCATAGACAATAGTTGAATAGATCCAAGCTTGAGCCATTGTATATGGAATCTCAATTATCACCTTAAAAAACAAAAGTAAGTTTAGTTAACTGTTACATATAGAAATGAAGTAAGTGGAAGTGTGTGTATTATACATACCTGTGAGAATGCATATGGTAGAGCAGAGTACATTCCAGCAACGGTCTCTCGGTAAAAGACAGTACGTTCAGCTATGGCCACAGGACGCACCGTGGCTGCACTTTGTGAGCCTAAGAAGCCTATAACGATTGATATAGCACCAACACTGTTGTATATATCTTCTCTTGTTCCCATTCTTTTGCCAAGGCTCCAGAAGATGATCCCATACAAGATTCCAACCGCAGCGGCGAAACAAAGACGCACAGCGTTGTAAGGAACGTTTCTCCAATATGATCTGTGTAGCTTCCACAGGCAAGCTTGGAACTGAGTGAGGTATGATTGTGAGTACTTTGTTGAGAAATGAATGTCTTGTGCATGAGGTGGAACCTTGTTTAGTTCCTTAATTAGATCTTTGTTTCTCCTGCTTCCCACACAAGAAACATTTGTGAGTGAGTTTACTTTGTAAATATATGAAAGCTTAGGTATATGACTCAACGTACTTGTAGAGGTTTGAGTTTTTGTATTCTTGAGCAAATCTGACACCAAGAACATCTTCTTGTTCCCTTGTTGTTACTTCAAGTGCCCATGTTGCTGGATTATAACCTTCCTTGATCTTTCCTACTCCTCTTATTCCCTACAAAGATCTTATTCAGTTGATGTAAGGAATCAAATGAGCAGGACCGGTTCTGGAAACAGCCGGATGAAACATTTGTCTTGGCCTCGTAAATCTCAGATCCGGTCCTTGCTTACCTCGAAGTATTCAATTAGTTTTGAGGAATTGTGGCCTATTGGACCAACATAGATCTCTTCTCCACCTCTCGCCAACAAGAAAAGCTAACAAAACAAAACTTATATGCGTAAGTAAAGGTTAGAAGTAATGATATAACATAAAGAGAGATAAAATGTGAGATCTACCTCATCAAAAGATTCAAAAATATCAATACTAGGTTGATGAATGGTGCAGACAACAGTTCTTCCCGTGTCAACAGTGTTTCTAACAGTCCTCATAACAATAGCAGCAGCTCTTGCATCCAAGCCAGATGTTGGCTCATCCATGAAAAGAATAGATGGATTGGCTACAAGCTCTACAGCTATTGTCATTCTCTTTCTTTGCTCAGTCGAAAGACCGCTGATTCCAACATAACCAACCAACATATCCTTCAATGGTTCTAACTCTATCAACTCCATCACCTCTTCAATGAAAAGCTGCACATTTCTATCATTAGTGTATATGGTTTCTTGAAAGGGTGTTGATCATCATCATCATAGATTAAGAAGTTACAAACCTCTCGAGTACTTGCATCGATATCAGGAGGTAACCTCAACCATGCAGAGTAAAGAAGAGACTCATAGACTGTTAAGAGAGGGGAATGTATGTCAAACTGTTCACAATATCCTGAAACACGAGCAAAGCTGTCTTGCTTTTTAGGAAAGCCAGAGACATTGATGTCCCCTGTAATGTAACCAGTGTTCTTGCGACCGGCTAACACGTCCATCAAAGTAGTTTTGCCTGCTCCACTCATGCCCATTAGTGCAGTGAGATGGCCAGGCCTAAAAGCACCGCTGAGTCCATTCAGTAGCACTAGTTTCTCATCTTTAATCCCTCTTTTTTTCATCTCCTACAAAATTCTCTCTATTCTTTAGTTTTTCTATCCTATTTACTCTTACTTAAAATGCTATTCACTTACATTTGGAGTATCAACGGAATATATGATGTTCTCGAACGTGATGTAGAGAGGCTTGAAAGGTATACGCAGTTTCTTGTCGTTGCATGTTCTCTTTGACTCCAAACCTATAATATTGAGCTATGTTTGGGATCATAAAACTTTTAAAAGTGAGAGATATTAACGAGCTTACTTGAATATGCATTGCCTGTTAGCGTATCATTGCTATCCACTTCTTCACATTCATTTGGTAAAACCGCAGACTTGGATACTCCATATTCTACAAAAGTAATGTTATTACATGTCATGGATGTAACTGGTACCAATGTAATTTTCATATATACAGAGGGAGGAAGTGATGAGGAGGACGCTCACGTTTAAGGAAAGCTAGACACAAAGATGTAACAATATTGGACAAGATTGTGGATATGATCAATGCCAAAAGTCCAATCCAATACCAGTAAGTCTCTACAAAAAACCCTCGAGACTTCAAGATTGCAACTCCAAGTCCCTGCAAATATTATTACACTACATATATAAGACATTATTTATTTTCATGTGAAACTTGCAAGTCAAGAAAGGGCTTCCAGGAACTTACATCTTTCCATGACTTGCTGCGGAACTCGTTAACCGAAACAGCAGTTTGAATATACATAACTGGGGATGTCCAATACGCCCATGTCAACCATTTGTGCACTTGGTCTGCGCGTTGATCACTACTTAGTTTTATCGATCATACGTAGAAAATAACTATTGATAACGTCAAAAACTTACGTCTGGACAAGACATATCCACTGAATGTCATCAGCCACATCACAGCAAGACATCCCATTGTGTTTGCAACCACATGGTTCCTAGTCACTGCAGCGATACACCGAAAAAACCCATATGACATTTGTCCACACAATGCTAGAATCAAGTAATGTTTAAGAACCCTGTAATAAAAAAAAAAACAGTTTTAAAACACACATTAATATAGAAACCCTACACCAAAGTAATGTTGAGATAAGCTTACGATGTGATGGCTGGATCATATCCTATGCTGTAATAAGTTATAAAAAGAACAAACAAAACTTCTGCGAAAGATATAGGAAAGTTGATGACTGAGGCTGGTAACGAGAAAGCCCACGATGGATAGAAGCTGAAACGACGTTGCTTGTAGAACACGGGAAGCTTATCGATCGTCATAGGAAGCTCAAAAAAGCCAGAGAAGACAATCATTTGTACTTCTAAATAGATAGCTCCCATGTAGATGATACCATCCTCTATAGTGTTGTGATATTGCCTTTGTGTTGAGAACACAATAGCTATCATGATTGCATTGAAAATGAGCTGAAATGACTTGAGGCCGAATATTTTAATGTTTCTTTTCATTAGAATCTGTTCTCTTGCTAAGCAGGCCTTTAGTAAGTCCATCTTTCTAGCTCCATATCTAGTTCTTGTCAAGGCTGCTCGGTGATTCTTCTCTCGATCAAAAGGTGTTGCTAGCTGAGAACTGATTGTGCTCCACAGATGGTAAGTTTTGAACCCTTCCTCGAACTTTTTTGCCGATACATAATGATAAGGTAGCTCTGGATTAGCCCAGTATTGTTCTTGATCTTTTCTTGATAAAATCTAGTTAAAAAAAAAGAGAAAGCTTGATCAGTACGTAACTAAGTAAAGATTAGGTTTAATGTTGTTGATCGAGAACTCACTTCTTGCAAGTAATCAGCAACTCCTTTTCTTTCAGGACACTTAAACCCCATAGACTCAAAGAAGACAAGGACGTCTTCTCGGGGTCCTTGGTAAATGATACGGCCTTCTCCAAGGATGATAACATCATCGAAGAGCTCGAATGTCTCTGGAGGAGGCTGGAGAAGAGAGACAAGAGCGGTTTTATCGAAAACTTGGATCATTTGCTTGATGCACTTGACAATCTGAAACGTCGTGGAGCTATCTAAACCATCTGATATGTTGTCCATGAAGAAAGCTCCGACAGGTCCGACCAACATCTCGCCTACACACACACAAACAGTAAGTCACAACAAGAACACTTACGTTTTAGTTCTGACATAAAAATACTATTAGGTTTCCACATTTAGTACCGGTCGTCACACGTTTCTTTTGTCCACCAGAGATGCCTCTTTCCATATTGTCCCCAACTATTGTATCAGCACATGTCTCAAGTCCTAATAGCTTTAAAACATAATCTGTAACCACATTCTCCTTGTGTTCTTTCATAACCGAAGCCTGCAAAGAAGATCACAGCCAAAAAAAAAACAACAACAACTGGGGTAAGTAATTAAAATGGGTAGGCAAGATCAACCATCCTGAAGTTGAATTAGTATATTTGGTTTTTAATAGTTAACTTTCAGTTTATTTTTTATTGAAAAAAAATTTGACAAAAAAGATCAACCAGCCTAAGTAGGCTAACATCGGGTTTGGCCGACTATATTCCGAGTTTATTATAAGTTTCAACTTAAAACAAATTATCGGTGAGTGAGTTTATCAAACCTATTTATATATTTGTTAATGTTTTTTCAACTACCGATGTGGAATTTCATTTATTAGCAAATATAATTATCTAGCTAATGATTTTTCATGATACCTTCATAAGGGCATCTAGGTAAGGATCTGGCTTGATATTGAACTCTTTCTCCCGTCTTAGTAACTCCTCTAGCATATCTGTTCTCAACCATCCATGTTAATAAACAACATGGAGAGATGTTCGCGATTTGAAAAAAAAAAAAAAGAAGTGGAGAGATTCTTGTAGAATAAAGAGTATAACGGTTCATACCATAGCGTGTGCCGACTCCTTGACATTTTGCGGAAAACTTTAATGTTTCACGAACTGTTAGCTTTGGCATGTGAACATCGTACTGGCCGATATAGGCTGCAGTTCTTTCAGGTACAAACTCATCCATTTCATGCCCATTGTATGTCACTTTCCCTGTACACTAACCAGTCAAACACCACAAGGTTTTATCATTGCTTCAAAGACATCATATATAACCAGTCAAAGCATTCTTTAATGTCTATGTATTTACTTTAAGTCCACTTTCTATCTTTCCAGACAATGCTTTAAGTAGGGTCGACTTTCCCGAACCTGGTGGTCCTAAAAGTAGAGTCAGCCTGTAGGAAGATCAAAAGAAATGAGAATTTGTGTATATGGTGGAAGCCTATAAGGCAGATTAATATCTTTAAATAGAGTATAAAACATAAATGAAAGAACAAATAGCTATAAATAGTTGATGGACCTGCCAGGCTTGATGATTCCGCTAACATCTTTTAGAATGGAGATTGTTGCTTTTTTACTCTGAAGAACTCCAATTTTACTTGCAACACCCTAACATGTATTAAATGAATAGATGAGATCAGCAAGAGGGCATTGCAAGAGGAAATGATATATGTTTACTTTTGCAGCGCTAACGTATGAGTTAATGACTGTGGGAACAGCTCTGCTCCCTTCAAATGCTTCTGTAGTCACGTTCACGTTCTCAAATCTGACTTCTATCGTTGGGAGATTCAAAGACACTCTGTTTTGTTTAAGACAAGTTAATAAAATGAATAAAAAGATTAACACTAATCTTTATAATCAATAAGTTCGGGGGCGTTACATACCTATCGGTACGTCTCTTTAACCTCCGTAGATAAAATCCATGCCAATCATCGTCATCCATTGCAACCACTCTATCAAATAGCTCTCTTCTCTCCACATAGCTAAGATCCTTTATGTCAATCTCCTTGAAACCACCTGTGATCCCTCTCAGCATGGCCTTCCTGACCCGGTCGTACGTAGGAAGACGCTCCAGAGCCGCCCATTTCATGGCTTCATCTTCATCTTCCTCCTTTTCCCGGCGACTAGTGTTTCTGTCGTTTAACACGTTCTCTACCTCTGAGCCCGCCCTGTAATGTGCCATTGCTTCCTTCCTCAAGCCACTACTAAAATATTTTAGGGCAGTAGATTATATTTTGATCTGGCTGTAAATGCATATATACATACATTCATTCATATGCTAATGACAAGTTCTTGCGTTTAGGGTAATACATTGAATACCAGATTGTTAAATAAAAATTAATAATTAAACAGGACTAGATTCTGATGATACTTGTGATCTATGTCTATTCATATTTTTGGATAATATCTAATAAATTAAATTTTAACAAAAAAAAATCTGAGAAATGAGTTAAACAGATTTTCAACTTATTCTTTACATCACCAGAATCGAACACATGTCTAGATGCATGCATGCATGTAGAGAAAGAACAAAAAATAAGCATACATGCATATGTAAGTAAGGCTCTTGCAATAACGAACCTTGGATTTTTTTCTTACTTCTATCTTTACTTTAACGCGTAACAATCTTCTTATTAAAGTGTTTAATTATCTCATCTCCGATACTAACTTACAGATGAAGACTTAAGATAAGGGGATCTAGGCCTGGTCATTTCGGGTATAGGTTCGGGTATTTCGGGTATCAAATAGTTTGGGTAGAGGGCTAGATGATCCATTTACTACTGACCTATTTTCGGTTCGGTTTAGTTTGGATAGTTTCAAGTATGGTTCGGTTTAGATAGTAAAACTAAGGGCAAGATTATTGGTGGGACTCACTTTTTGTCCCTTAGGATAGTTTATGAATATAATTGAGTTAAGGGATCAAGCAAGGGACTGTAGGTGAAAACACAAATTATTGGTGGGACCTATAAAAGTCCCTTAATGTAAATATTTTTTTTTTTAAATATTGAAGAGAAATACATAGGATTGGAAAAAATTACGAAAAACATAAATATAATAGACGAAACCTTTTATTTAATTCATAGAAAGCAATAAACATTACATGTTATTTGGAAGATGTCCAAATTTGTTCCATATATGTTCAATCAAATCTTGTTTTAATCGTTGATGGATTTTTGCATTCCGAACTTCTTTACGACGAGCAAGTATAGTGCCCGGTGTTGTAGGCTTTTTGACGGTATGTGTAAAATCGTCATCTTGAAATTCTTCAACAGTGTTCGAATCCCGTTCATCTTGGACAATCATATTATGGAGTATGAGACATGCTTTCATAATGTTAGTTATTTTTCTTTTATCCCATAGATGACACGGATTTCTTACAATGGCAAACCTAGCTTGTAGGACCCCAAAGGCACGCTCGACATCTTTTCGAACGGATTCTTGACGCGAAGCAAATAAAGAATTTTTGTCACCCTGAGGCAATCGTATAGACTGAATAAAAGTCGCCCATTTGGGATAGATACCATCTGTCAGATAATACGCCAAATTGTATTCCCTTCCGTTGACATAGTAGTTTACTTCAGGAGCTTTCCCGTTAATAATGTCATCAAAAATAGGTGATCTATCCAGAATATTAAGATCGTTCAAAGTACCTGGAGCTCCAAAAAATGCGTGCCATATCCAGAGGTCATATGAAGCAACGGCCTCCAACACAATTGTTGGTTTTCCGGTTCCTCGGGAATACATTCCTTTCCAGGCAGTGGGGCAATTCTTCCACTCCCAATGCATACAGTCGATGCTTCCAACCATCCCGGGAAATCCCCGTTCTTCATTTTCTTGGAGTAGACTTTGAAGATCCTCCACAGTGGGATGTCTGAGGTATTCATCGGCAAACAAGTGGATTATTCCGGCGTTAAATTCGATCAAACATTTTCGAGATGTTGTTTCAGCAAGTCTTATATATTCGTCGACGGGATCAGCTCCAACACCATACGCCAATTGACGAATTGCTGCGGTACATTTCTGGAGAGGAGATAAACCAGACCGTCCGGTTGCATCTTCTTTAGGGTAAAAATACTCAACTTCAGTAGAGAGACGATGCACAATATATGAGAACAATGACCTGTTCATACGAAATCGTCGGCGGAACAAATTGTGCGGATATGTAGGAGTCTCGCTGAAATAATCATTCCAAAGCTTGTTGTGGCCTTCTTCCCGGTTTCTCTCGATAAAAATTCTTTTTTTTCGCTCTTTTGGTTCGGGAATAGGTTGTACATCTTCAAATATATCATCAAATACATCTTCAAATGCATCATTATCAGATTTACGGTAATGAAAATGGGAAGAGGAGGCCATATTTGAAATTTTAAAAAGAGTTATAATGTAAGAGTAGTTGAAAATGTGAAAGAGAAGTAGAAAATGTGAAAGACAAGTGCAAGACTATATAGTAACTATATAGTGAGTTATGTCCATCTCGTGACTATGTCCATCTCGTGACTATATAGTGACTTTATGCTTCTTGTGAGTTATTATATCCATCTCGTGACTATATTATTCTCGTCAGTTCACAATAATACCATAATACACAACAATACTATATTATTCTCGTGAGTTCACAACAACTTAAAGTTACATCAAGTTCACAACAATCCAAAATAAACAATCCATCAAGTTCCATCCGTTACATGAAGTTCACAACAATCCATAAAACTGTCACCTACAAAGTACTGAAATCACCTACAAAGTACTTAAGTTACATTTACTTAAGCATCACCTACAAAGTACTGAAATCACGAGTTACATTTACTTAAGCATCACCACAATTCCTATTAAAACTGTCACCACAACCATCGCACCTACAAAGTACTGAAATCCCTCCCTAAACTTCGATTGTTCCTTTCCTAAACCACACACTATTTCCTCAACTCTATCCAGCCGCTCATCAGTGTCATAGTCATTGCATAGTGTTAGATTGTCTACCTTTTCCTCTAGCTGAAGCACACGCAAATCTCTGGCTCTCATTTCTTCCATCACGGCGACATCCCACCATTTCCACACATGGCACTCTCCATCGTCCACGTTCTGACATGTGTAGTATCTTCTACCTGCGGTGAGCACAGACGTTGGAGTACATGAGCACTTATATGATACAAGAGTATATGATTTTTTACTGAACCTGGATCATTCCGAGTGGTAGATGTAGCAAGTACATGCATAGCACCGCAGTAGCAAGTTTGTGGGAAGCCAAACTCAACCTCTGGTTGGGGAGGATACTGACCCTGTGAATTACCGAGTAAGCTTAACTCAGCTTGGTCACGTCGAATGAGATCTTCTATCTCGCTGTAGCTATCGTCGCCTACTGAGTTGCAAAATAGATCATCTGATTGAGAAGGCTGGCTGTAGCTGTAGCATCCCATGTTTAAAGTCCACCTGCATAAAAGAACATAGTAATTATTAGACACACTTAGTTAAAGGACTGAAAATTCACACTCACATACCAAGAAGACCAGCAAGAACATAACAAAGACTTAGATATTATTAAAACAGAGAATTACATTAATAAAACACCCGAAGGAACAACATAAACTAAGAACAGATAATTAAAATGAGCATAGTTATATTTCGATTTTAAAACAGGGATTTTAATACATAGTTTTTCAAGATTAGAAACTAATCTTTCAGAAATACTTGGCTAGCAACTTATTCTTCACAACTTCCTCAACCTCAGTTAATGGCTCTTTCTTCGCAAGGAGAGTGTCAAGTATGGCAAGCTTTGACAGTCTCTCCTGCATAGCCAAATCCTCTTTCTTCATTTCCCATATGGTTGTATACTCAGCAACGGACTTCCCTTGAGCAGTGGATCTTCTTATTTTCGCAGCCTTGCAACCTTCAGGCCGGATCTCGTTATCACCAACAGTGGCGCTTGAATCTGTCTCACCATCCTTCCTCTTTGAAGTTGGAGTGCCTTTTGGAGTGTTAAGGCTGAGCCATTTTTGTTCAAAGCGCAAGACGCACCAAGCATGCTCAAGTGTAAACTTGGACTCGTGATCAGAATAGAAGATTTCGTGAGCCTTCTTGAGGACATCAGTCTCACTCTCACCACTCCCTATTTGTCTCTCTGCGGCTGAGTAAGCCCCACAGAACTTGGTTACCTGATCGTTTATTCTGTGCCATCTCTTCTTACAAGTAACATCCCCTCTCTTTTCAACATCCTTTTGACCATGTGGACTTGCTGCAAAGTACTCTCCAACCCGTTTCCAGAAGGCCCCCAACTTCTGGTCATTTCCAACTACAGCATCCTTCGAAGTGTTAAGCCACGCAGAGATGAGAACCTCGTCATCAGCTGGGCTCCACTTACGTCTAGGATTACGGTCCATTGATGTCTCTACTCGAGTCTGTTCAGGTTGTTGTGAACTGAAGGGAGGGATCTCCGATTCTCCAAAGTTGACACTTGAATGAAAACTTTCATAAGGAAAGTTTTCATGGACACGACTCCCTTGTTGACTGCTAAGCAGTCCTACGTAACTAGAGGACTGACTTTGATGATAATTTCTTGAATCCATACGAGTTTTTGAGAGTTGTAGTTTAAGAGATGAGCTAAGAGAGGAGACAGGTGTGTATATTTAAGGGGATTGAGATGTGAGTTTAATATTAGCAGGTGCACAATATTAAGTTTGCACATCAAGTCTAACCATAAACCATATCTGTCTAATCTTAACTTATTACTAACCTATCTACAAGTAACCACAACACAACTATTTTGTTAAAAATACTTCAACTTTGACCACATAACAGAGCAATTAAATGTTTCACAACTACTATGTTTACGATTTTGAAAGCTAGAGAACCTATACAAAATTTCAATCAACCTATACTACTGTTAATATAGCTTTACAAAATTTTAATCAACCTATATACCAACACTTTGAAAGCTAGAGAACCTATACAAGTTTTCATGATAATTAGTCGTCTTCTGCAAATCAGAATCAACAAGTATCAAAATATACAAAACAACCGACAATAGAAGCTATACGATTTTTCAAGTAACCTAATCGATTCTCAAGCAACCACACAATTCATGTTCTCGCAAACATAATATAACCGATAAACCAAACATTTACTCAATCAAACATGGCTACACATACCTACTCAGTTTCTAATTACAACCGAGGAAAAAGACATACCTTCACAGGAAAGATCAATAGACGAGGATGGAGTGAAACGATGGCGACAGAGAGAGATATCGTGGACGATCGACTGATACGAGGCCGACAGAGACAATCGACGAGGATGGAGTGAAACGATGGCGAGAGAGAGAGATATCGTGATGAAACGATGGCGAGAGAGAGATGGACGAGGATGGACTTAATCGATGTCCAGAGAGAGAGAGAGAGAGAGAAGGATGGAGTGACAGAGAGAGATCGAGAAGGATACCGCCAACGATGGCGAGAGACAGAGAGAGATCGAGAAGGATGGAGTGAGACAGAGAGAGATCGAGAAGGACGGTCCTCTGCTTCGTTATCATCGACCTCTCTTCTTCTTACACGTCACTCACGGGACGGTCCAAAAGGACCTTAATTAAGGCCCGGACCACACCAAATTATTTTCTTTCTCATTTTCTTTTTAGCCCAAAAACACCAAGGGCCTACCCAAAGTCCACCGATAATCTTGGCCTAAGAACATGGAAATACACTGAAAAACTTGGTTTCCATTTGATTCCAGTTTTGGTTCAGTTATTTCGGGTAGTTCAGGTTAAATATGAATATTTTGGATAAAATATTAAATAATTAAAATAATTGAGATAAAAATCTTAGATATTTCAGATTAATTTTCATATCTAAGATAAAAATATCTAGATACTTTTGAATATTTTTGGGTAATTTGGATACTTTATAATAATTTAATTTTCTTCAACTCTTTCTGAATATTTTTAATAGATTTTTTAAATTATAAATACATATTGAGGTAAGTTATATATATATAATTAATATTTTATATATTCGAGTATCCGTTAGGTTCTTGGTTTGGTTTCAATTTGGTTATTTCAGATATAAAGCTATAAAACCGTTTGAGTATTTGAGGGTTTCGATTCGGCTCTAGATTCGGGTATTTCTATTCGGTTTCGGTTATTTTACTCAGGCCTAAATACATCATACGTAAAAATGATTAACTTCATCCTTTTAGTTTAGTTATTTCATTTAAAAAATATTAAATTTATTCTTATAAAATACAACTATAATTAAAATAAATTAAATAAAAATGCATTGCAAATATTAGTTATGTGTTTTATTTAAAGTTAATCAAATTCTTATCCTAAATTTCAAGCTCTGAATATGATTAGGGAGTCACGAAAGGGATGTGTCGATGGGATTTACCTTCGTATTTCCACCAATATTTTTTTTCTCTTGGATAAAAATTATTAAAATTAAATAACAAAATACTTCAAGCTATGACTCACGATCATATAGTACTTTTTTGTCAAAGGATCATATAGTATTTTCAAGGTTATAAAAAGGAAATTAACATACATGTTTGACATATAATAAAGACAGCAAAAATCCCAAATATGACACTTTACAATCAATAGATTCCCATGACCTCTACCACCTCATTTTACACAGCCTTTTTAAATCGTTAAGCATTCACTCTCTTGCATCTTTTGTTAAATTCTCACAAGAGGTTCTCAGAAGATTCCTTGAGCGGAGGTGGACCTAAATTAAGTTCCCATGATCCCATATTGCATGGACTCAGCAACTGACACAAACATTAAATCCAACGGCTCAAAAGATGCAACCTCATTGTTTACATGAACCCACCCCACAATATTCACTAGGCTAACAACAGAAACATTGATGTTCTTGTATTATCTGTCACGTACTCCATTCCATTCGTTTCATATTAAGTATCGTTGTAGAATTTTTTTTGTTACAAAATAAATGTCGTTTTTAACTTTCGATGCAAAATTTATTTATTTATTTATTGTAATTTATTTTTTTATTAGTTGAAAGATGGTTAGATGTATAGATATATGTGTTTATATAGAAAATATGTAAAATTAATTATCTTCTTAATCCGTATGTACAAAACTAAAATGATACGAAACAGTATATAGTGACGTCGAAGTCGTGTGATGGCAAATGATAGAGATTTCAAAAGTAATAGATGGTTTATGAGGAGGTTGATACAACATCTATGTTGTTTAGTTTATCACGGTTTCTATCTACTCAAGTGAAATCAAAGTTTGTGTCTTTATGTTTTTTGTTGTTCAATATAATGTCAAAGTAGCAGTTTCAATATGCAGTTTTATTTTGGAAAAGCGTTTTTATTTTTGAAAATTAAAAAAATGCAGTAACCTGTATATCGTTAGTGGTTTGTCGCTGTGATTTCAGTCGTGCAAAGAAGGGACTAGAGTATAGGTAACCTTTGAGAAAATGTTAAATACGAAACACGTTTTCAAAACATAAATAACTGATTTAAACAGAAAAAAACATAAATAAGTGATAGCAACAAATAGAAATACAGATAAGTGTTAAGTTGTCAGATTTCTCTAAAGAATTTATCAAATATTATAATTGTATGTACTAAAAGAAAATATCATAATGAAATCTGCATGTGATGAAATAAAATTATCAACAACCATAAGAGAAAAAGGCATAATAAAGAATACCTAACTATATACGCGCCCCACAAATAAAGGTAATGATATTTAATTGTTAAAACAAGTAAAAAGCAAAAGCTCTTGTAGCACGTCCATTTTGGGTGCATAAAACTTTAACCATCACTAACCTCACTCTTCTTATAAATAAGACAACTCTCCTCATTGATGTTATATGAGAAATTACAAGAAAAAGGAAAAAAAGAAAAATAAGATGGCGTCTCGAGAGAAAACCGAGTCAGTATCATCCAAATCGAGTTGTAACATACATGTAATATTTCGGTTCGCAGATTGGATAGATATAGTTCTGATGGTACTTGGTACGGTGGGAGCCATTGGAGATGGCATGTCCACAAATGTGGCGTTAGTGTTCGCAAGCAAGATCATGAATAGCTTGGGCTACGGCCAACACAATCCTCATTCCACTACTTTCAAGGACGAGGTTCAGAAGGTTAGTCATCTTTTAGTTCATAAAGAAATTTCAAGAAAAAACACTGATTTACAAACCTGATTTGGTTTGTGCCATGCCGACCAAGAAAAAAACAGATGGTCGGATCAGTTTTGTTATTAAATTAACATTTCATGTGTTTATTCTGTGAATAAAAAAATCTTTAAAACGAAAGTGTATAGATAATATGAAAAATGAATTCTTTCAATCGTTTTTATGGATTTTAATTTTGTTTTGAACTAAATTTACTTTTGGCTGAAATGATTTGCAGTTCAATTCCAATTACATTCTAGTTTAGCAGTTTTCCTGTTAAAGAAATGACACTTATTTTTTCACAAAAATAATTAAGAACATTGTATAATAGAATAACATATCCTTATTTAATGCATGATTAATTAAATAAAAATAATTTAAATAAAACTCTATTAGTTATTTAAAAGGGTAAAAAATAAATTTAATGTATAAAATTACATTAGAACGGTAAAATAACATTTATTTTGAAAAGAAATAAAATTAAAGTAACATTTAATATAAAAAGTAGGGGTATTATGTAATGTTCTGTGATCAGATTTGCTAAAACATTCGTCACGACATTGATGAGTTTGTTGTAAACAGTGCAGCTTATACTTCGTATACTTGGGATTGGCTATCCTGGGAGTGGCATTTATGGGTAAAATCAAAATAGTTTCTTAATTGTTCTACAAATAACTTCTCAAAATAAAATGTTAAAATGAGTATTAAATGGGTGAAGAGGGGTATTGTTGGAGCAAAACAAGCGAGAGACAAGTGGAGAAGATTCGTCGAACATATCTTAAAGCTGTTCTCCGACAAGAAGTTTCTTTCTTTGAATCAGAAGATGCTTCCATTTCTGAAATTATTCACACCATTTCCACAGATACTTCTCTCATCCAACAACTTCTTAGTGAAAAGGTATCTTATTCTGACCCAACTATTTCTTACATGGTTAAGCACCGTTGTGCCTATGAGTATAGAAGATTTTTTTTAAAAAAAAATACGTTTAAGATTTAAAACATAAAAAGACAGACATCCTAAAATACTGCAAAACTAATTGAAAACCCCATTTTTTGGATGGTTGATTAGAGCATTTGCAACATACCGCTATTTTAACCTCTTATAATAGAAGAAATATAGATTGCTATTTTTTATCTAAATATAGAGATAAAAATAGCAATCCTTTATTATAGAGATATATTTTTATTTACATAATGATTTTTTAACTTTTAAATTTTTATAGTTATAAGCAAAACAACTATTTTTTAGATAAAATACAGTTTTATAAAAATGGTGGAGTCACTTTCTTTACATAATTGTATTTTAAAGAAACTTTAGTTTAAACAAAATCATAATTGTCTGAAAATCTTGTAAAAGTTAAAAATAAATTAATATTAGTTGTCAAATTTTGTAAATAAAAGGTATTTTTGTGAAATTTAAATAGAATCTTTTGTGGATATTCTTTTATAGAAACAAAAATAGAAGAATACATGTGAATGAAACACATTTTCATTATAGAGTTACTCTATTTAAAAAAATAAAAATTGAAAAATACATTGGAGATAATTTTAGCTTTGTATAAATCTAGACCACTCATTTAGTATAGTTATTAAAAATACCATAAGTTTTACGTTTAAGAAAGTAGGCATTTAGGAACTACTATTAAGTTTTCGGAGATTAAGCGCCACTGGTCAACATTTAGGAAGGGTTAGTAAAAATATAAAAACACAATTTATGTTGAACATGTTTTTTAATTTATGTGTGTTTATAAAATCATTTCATCAATTTTTAGTAAAGGTAATTCCACTAAGAGATATACAATAAACAATATAAGCTTTTTCATTTTATCTTATCTTTATTTTATTATATTCAATGTCTTTTTCAAATTTTTCTTATGGAAATTGAAAAAGCCTAGAAACTTGCTTGCCTTTTTCTTGGTTACACAACTTGTCCCATTTTTTAACCCAATAGGCAAATTTACTTGACCTAACTTAAAGATAAATGCTAACATCGTCAATACTGTCACATCATCATTCAAAGTGTATAATAATTGTAGTGGTATTTTTCAAAAAAAATGTTAAACATTTTTCTTTCTTATTTTTAAATACGATATATTTCATGTTGAAAAAATGATAATTCTGGTGTTATAATCTCAGGTGCCTATATTCTTGATGCACACATCAGTTTTCATTACAGGCCTCGTGTTTGCGGCATACTTCTCATGGAGATTAACCCTAGTAGCCCTCCCATCACTTCTTCTTCTTCTAATTCCAGGGTTGATCTATGGCAAGTACCTTGTTTATTTATCTAAGAGATCATACAAGGAATATGCCAAAGCAAACTCGATCGTGGAACAGGCTCTTAGCACCATCAAGACCATTCTATCATTCACGGCTGAGACTCAAATCATCAAGAGCTACTCAGAGATATTGGAAAGACACAAGAAGCTTGGGCTAAAGCAAGGTCTAGCCAAAGGTTTAGCCGTGGGAAGCACGGGGATCTCTTTCACCATATGGGCTTTTCTTGCGTGGTACGGAAGTAGATTGGTGATGCACAATCAAGAAACCGGTGGACGCATTTACGCAGCCGGGATCTCTTTCATCTTGAGTGGCCTGTAAGTAAGTGAATGTTTTCATATTTCTCATATTGGCTAGAAAGTTAGACCGGGTTTTGAATACAGCTGGATGAAACATTGGCCTTTGATCACCCTCAAATTTAAAGTGTTATTACGCATAAGTCGCATAGTTCTCAGTTTATTTGAAAAGGTCATTAAACTTTACCTAAAAGTGTTGACCATCTTTTAAATTTTAGAGCCGGCCTTATCTCTCGGTTTTAAATAATTATCATTGAAATATGTTAAACCATGATGCAGTTCTCTAGGGACGGCACTTACTGAGATCAAATATTTCTCTGAGGCTTCAGTTGCGGCAGCTAGAATATGTTCAAGGATTGAGAGAGTTCCAGAGATAGATGGTGAAGATACGACTAAAGGGTTCATACCAAATGCAAAGATCGAGGGAAGAGTAGAGTTTGAGCATGTTACATTTACATATCCTTCTCGTCCAAAATCCATAATTCTCAAGGACTTCACTCTCAGAGCAGAAGCTGGAAGAACCGTAGCTCTGATGGGAGCTAGTGGAAGTGGTAAGTCGACAGTGATCGCATTGCTGCAACGGTTCTATGATCCAACAGAAGGGTTTGTGAGGATCGATGGGTTTGACATAAAGAGTCTTCAGTTAAAATGGATGAGAGAACAAATTGGTGTTGTGAGTCAAGACCATGCTTTGTTTGGGACCTCCATCAAGGAAAATATTATGTTTGGGAAAGATAATGCATCAATGGATGAAGTTATTTCAGCTGCAAAGGCCGCAAATGCTGATGACTTTATTACACAACTCCCAGATGGTTATGAGACACAGGTGTGTGTCAGTGTGTGTGTGTTTGCTTCAGTTCTTGATTATAAACTTATATATGTTATAATAACATTGACATGAAAAACAGATAGGTGATCGTGGGGCACTTTTATCCGGAGGTCAAAAGCAACGGATTGCAATTGCACGTGCCATCATTAGAAATCCAGTGATTTTACTTTTAGATGAAGCAACAAGTGCACTAGATGCTGAATCTGAAACATTGATTCAAGTTTCACTTGATCAAGTAGCCGCGGGACGAACCACACTGGTATGTAAAACTACTCTCAAAAGCCGTATGTGTTGTGAACAAACGCGAATTAAACTCAAAGAAATTTAGAAAAGCTCCAATGCGAAACTCGATTGAGCCAAATACCCATTTTAGGGTTTGTGTATTGATTGTGTGAATGAATAATTTAAAACCCTTTACATTCTTAAGGCTCAATGGATGTGCATTTTACTAATCCATTGAGATTTAATTCGCCTTTAGGGCCAATAATATGTATGTTTTTTTCTCAACAACATGCAAATATATGTAGATTTGAATACAAGGTGATACAGTAACAATATTACTACAAGTTTCTATAGACTACAATGCCATGGTCTTATATATGCCTTTTCATTTGTAATGAAATGCATCTATTGTGAAAACAGGTGGTGGCGCATAAGCTTTCAACAGTTAGAGGAGCAGATCTCATTGCTGTGTTAGAAAATGGTTCCGTTAAAGAAATGGGTTCTCATGAAGATTTGATGACCAAGAACAACCATTATGCAAAACTCATAAACATTCAAAGACAATTCAGCAGCCATGAACATAGACAAGATCATCAAGATGGGATCAAAACTCCTGAGGGAAGACAATATTGGTCTGCCAAGAACAGTTTCAACAGGCTAAGCATTAGGTCTACACCTGATCTCATTACTTCTCCTATTCCTTTCGAGAGCATTCATGCAGCAGAACCTGATGGTAATCTCTCTTCCACTTCTTTCACTCGACTTCTTCCATTGGTTTCCCCTGAGTGGAAGTCATCTCTCCTCGGTTGCATCTCAGCTGCAACATTTGGTGCAATCCAGCCTATCTACGCCTTAAACATAGGCGGTATGATCTCTGCTTTTTTCGCCACAAGCTCACATCAAATGCAGGACAAGATTCGGATTTACTCCTTGATCTTTATCTCCCTTACCTTTATATCCCTCACCCTTAACCTCCTTCAGCATTACAGCTTTGCCAAGATGGGTGAAAGGCTAATGCAAAGACTTAGGTTGAGAATGCTTGAAAAGATTTTCACCTTTGAACCCGCTTGGTTCGATATGGAAGAGAACTCTAGTGGTGAGCTTTGTTCAAGGCTTAGTAATGAAGCATCCACCGTGAAGTCCATAGTATCAGACAGAATCTCCTTGCTCGTCCAGACCATTTCAGGTGTCCTAATCGCCATGGTTATCGGTCTACTAGTTGCATGGAAACTCGCTTTGGTCATGATCGCTGTCCAGCCTCTCTCTGTCCTTTGCTTCTACACAAAAAAAGTTCTGCTCACTAGCATTTCCCATAACTACGCCTATGCGCAAAACCGTAGCTCAAACATTGCATCAGAAGCTGTTTACAACCACAAGATTGTCACATCCCTAGGGTCCACGAAAAAAATCATCGAAATATTTGATAAGGCTCAAGATGAGGCGAGAAGAAAGGGTAAGAAGGCAGCATGGCTTGCAGGGTTTGGGATGGGATCAGCGCAGTGCCTAACGTTCATGACATGGGCGTTAGACTTTTGGTATGGAGGAGTGTTGGTTCAGAAGGGAGAGATCTCTGCTGGTGATGTGTTCAAGACGTTCTTTGTTTTGGTTAGCACCGGTAAGGTTATTGCGGAAGCAGGAAGCATGACTTCTGATCTTGCCAAGGGCTCAGCCGCCATATCTTCCGTCTTCAAAATCCTTGACCGTCCTTCATCTCAAGTAAGATACTAAAAACCCATTAACATTTCTATGTCTGGGCATTCGGGTCCTCGGGTCGGGTTTTGTCGGATCCGGATTTTTTGGATCTTAGATATTTATTCAATAGGGTAATTAGAATTTATCGGTTAGGGTTTGGTTTGGATTATGTCGGATCTTGATAAGTTCAGTTCATATATAATTGGACCCAATAGGATAATTAAAATTTATCGGTTAGTGTTTGGTTCGATTCTGGACCGGGTTATATTTAGGTTTTGTGTGGTCCGACTCAAAAAGATACCCAAACACACAAAAAGACCTGAAAATATCTAAATATCCACAAAAATCTAAAATTTTACGCAAAGTCTGATTTGAAAGACATGAAAAATATCTAAAATTTTATCCGATTATCCGAATTATATTTTTGAAAATCTAAAATTTTACCTGAAATCTAAAACCATACCCAAAAATTTCAAATATGAAACTTAAAAAAATACACATAATACTAAAAATATACTAAAACACCTATATATATATATATATATATATATATATCTAATATATACTATAAGTTTTGGATATTTCGGATACCATATCGGATTTCGGGTTCGGGTCGGGTTCAAGATCCGCATGTCCTCCAGAACAAGATCCAATAGAGTAAAAAGATTATATCCTGTTAAACGAATATATCCTTTTACTGGTACAAAAAATTAAAGTCACTTATAGAATCAACACTCAATAATTTCATGTAGGTGGAACATAATTTCTTAGAACTATTTCTTAATATATGATGCAATAAACTAGATTTAATTTTTACATGGATACGTGAAGGACAATACAAACCATGGAGCAAAGATTGAGGCAATAACCGGGAGAATAGAGCTAAAGAAGATTGATTTTTCTTATCCAAACCGGCCTAGTATACCAGTGCTCAAACAGTTCTCCTTAGACATCAAGCCTGGGACAAGCATTGGATTGGTCGGTACATCAGGATGTGGAAAATCAACAGTGATCGCTTTGATCCAACGCTTCTACGACGTGGAAAAGGGTTGTGTGAAAATAGACGGCTTAGATTTGAGAGAAATAGATATAAAATGGTATAGGAAACATACTGCACTTGTGAGCCAAGAACCAGTTGTTTATTCGGGAAGTATCCAAGAGAATATTTTGCTTGGACGGCCTGAAGCTGCTGAGGATGAAGTTATGGAGGCTGCTAAAGCCGCCAATGCTCATGATTTCATCTCGTAAGTATACTTTTATATTTAGTACTAAAACACAAATCACATATACATTTTAAGTTGGATACTAGTTTAGGGTTAGGGTTTTATAAAAAAGCATATATTAGATCCAAAAATTATGAATCTTTGACTGTTATTTTTTTTTTAAAAAGAATGTTAAATTTAATCATCTCAAAAACTTTTTTACAATAAATGTGAACTTCGATCTAAATTTTTGAATTCGTTTTAGATAGTGAAAGTGAAAACACAACTAACTATCTACTCTCGTATAGAGCAAACTAAGTGGTCATAGTTTTTTTCATGTGTTGTCCTCCTTTTCCTTTCAGTGAAGAGATCTTGTTACGCACTTGTTTGTCAATGAAGTGGATGAGATTTGATGTAGATCTTTGATCGTTATTGTTGAAAGACTTATAGTAAACTCATCTTCAGTTCTATTATTAGTGATCCTTTGTTTTTTTTGTTTCTATAAAGGGCAATGGAGAAGGGATATGAAACTGAGTGTGGAGAAAGAGGAGTGCAACTTTCAGGTGGTCAAAAACAGAGGCTAGCTATCGCTAGAGCCTTTCTTAGAAACCCTGTGATACTTCTACTTGACGAGGTTACGAGTTCCTTAGACTCTGACTCAGAGCAGGCTGTTCAGGAGGCTCTGGCTAGGATCATGGCTAGCCGGAAGATGACAACTGTAGTTGTGGCTCACCGCCTAAACACCCTGAAGAAACTGGACTGCATTGCGGTAATCGCAGATGGAACCGTAGTGGAGACAGGGAGTTACGACCGCTTGAAGTACATGGGAGGCCAGTTCTCTAGACTTCTTCATGCTCATGATCTCAAATCTTGAAGAACTTTCATCAGAATGGCCAAATGTCGATTGAATAAAAAGTAACGACTAAATAATGTTATATGTTGTAGTGTTTAATATGAAATTAAATACTAAATGTCTAACCTTCGAATATATAACAAAAACTCCTTAGTCCAGTTGTGTGATTTATTAATACTTTTATACCTGAAGATTTTGGAAAATTCAAGAACAATGTAAATTAAAGATAGAGACACACTGAATGTAAAAGTATGTTTGATGTTGTGTTTCACAAGTCTATCCTTGTAATAGGTTAACAATGAATGAAAAAGTATGTTGTGTGGTGGTTAAAAAAAAAAAAAAAGTATGTTGTGTTTCACAAAAAAAAAAAATTATACCTGAAGATTTTAAATCTCAAATTTTAGAAAATGTTATTTTTTTTTTGTGACACAGAAAATGTTATTTATTATCAATTATCATCACAGATAGATTTGCCGCCAAAGAATCGTCGTTAAATAATTTTGCAATATAATTTCTATAATGATATTTGAAAATTTAATTTCATATGTGTTACATTCATTTTAGGTATTAGAATGTTTAATTACAATGATATTCTAACAAATTAAAAATACAATTAATGTAATTATTAAAATTTTCTTTTCTTTTTCATAATCTTTGTTAATTTGATTCTTTTTTATTTTAACTTTTTTTTCTATATAATGGTGTCTACATCTTATTATATAAAGTAAACATTGTTTCACTCCTGGTTGAGACACGTCATCAATATCAAATAGGTGATTTTGGGTGTGACACGTGTCCGGATATATAAGCCGCTGCGTTTCATTTATTTGGTTCTTAATATGGGCTTCTTTTCTTTTCTTTTCTTTTCGGGCCTTACGTCTTCTAACCCGTAAAGCCTTGATGAAACACATCGTTCTCGACTAGGGTTTCACCAGTTTTCTTCTTCGCATCTATCCAGCCCTTACCTGTAAAAAAGATCTTTCGTCTTCTTCATAACACTACGAACGGCACAATCTTTCATCTTCTTCATCACCCCACCAAAGGAAACCCTCCATTAAAACATCACCCATGATCTATAGTCAATGAGGTCTGTGATTCACAAGTCAGTGGATGTAGAACTATAAAAAGATGAGCTTTGTAACCTTACAAAATCATCCCCTCATTCATTTTAATCAAAGCAGTAAACAACCCCTCCTTTGTCTTCCTCGCCGATTTGAAGACTGGCCGCTGCACCTCCACCATCGATGACGTCTGTTTGCTTAGGTTCTGAGAAGCAAAAAAGGGCGTGGAGGTGAGTTAATGGTGGTCGACATGCTTCTCCTGGAAGCCAAGGTAATTCCGGTTGACTATAACCATGTTCGTTTCATCGTCGCTGCTTCCAGCGATAAGAGTGTTTCGATTATGAATATTTCAAACCTTATAGTTCTTCACCGGAGATCCATTTATTCATGTCTCCGTCATCAAAATTATTCCCCCAGGAGTTTTTTATTTTTAAATATTTAGGATATGATAATTGTTGTGTTTGTTGATTCTTTTTCACTTTGTTCATTTGTTTTTATTCGTACCTAAAATTCAAATAGTTTGTATAGGGAGATCCATATGCTTATGTCTTGGTTATGAATACAATTCCCTAGGCTATAGTTTATTTTTGATGATTAAGATATATATTTTGTTTGTTGATTAAGTTTCCAATTTTCATGCATTGCAGGCGACTGTCATCGAAGCCACCATGAATGTCCACCGCCTGAACATTTTCATGCCTCTTTTCAATGCCGGTTCAATGTACTCCGTTAGCGGTTTTGATGTAACCATGAGCAATTTGAACTTCAAGTTGTCAAGACTCTCCTGTCTCGATCCGGTTCAATGATCAGACCAGTTTCAAATACTTAGCCGACCCGGTTCCACTATTTCCTGCAGAACGTTTCAGGTTCCACAATCACGCTGAGCTGCTTGACCTAGCAAACACTCACACCCATCTTTCAGGTAATCCTCTTATATGATGTTTTTTTAATTGAACATATCAAACATGGTTCGATATTTAAAGATGTTCATCTTATCCCAGACATCATATCTGAGTTTACTGCTATAAAGAGCATTGTAAGTGACCTTCCAGAGAACAAAAATTGTGTCATGTCAACCACCACACTCAATAGATATGTGTTCTTTATCGTAGGTTTCCTCATAGCTTTGATAATTGATGCAACAGCCTTTTTTTCCAAACACTTAACCATTCACTCTCACCTTGAACTTGACGGTGGTGTGCCTGTCACTGTGAGTGTGTTTGACTCTCAGGTTGTATCGATTCACAAACAAATTGAAGACTACAAGGTTGGTCTACGTGTGGTTGTTGCAACATGCATTAATCTGAAGCTTACAGAAGGTATCTCTTTTGTTAAATATGCGTTTCATCCTAATGTTATTTATGAACACTAACCAACCTCCAATTTGCAGGTCGTTTGTTCATGAATGCCACATCTGGATTTGACAAGGAGACTGATGCTGGCGAGTGCTACTTTTACAAGTAAGTACTAATCGTACATATTTTATTACATCATTATACGTTCTGTAAAATTATACATGGAACATACTCTCACGGGATACTCTCATCATTGCTGGTTGGTCACAAATGGCATTGGGAATACATCAGCAGCTTCATTGTTGAGAGGCTATGCCAAGCCTCAGGTTCACTTTCGACCTTTAATATGTTTGTCTCCACCGTCGTTCTAAGCTCTGTTTATGATTGTAACGTTTAATATTGCAGAAAATATAATTTATCTGGCATTGGGAATGTCACCTGTATCAAGATAAAAAATGGATGGTGCTACATCCAAGTGTGCAAGGACACCTCAGAGGAGTGCCTCATCATTTGCATGCATGTTCTGCAATCAGACTAATGCCGATGGTGTTCTCAAGTATAAAGGCATTTTAGTTCTTTTTATGAAGATACTTAAATTAGATGGTCTCTACATGAATTCAACCTGGTCAGCAAGACTACCGAAGGAACATGAAGATGTCATACCGCAGCCGTTCACAACCCACCGAGACTGTAATGATTTTCATGACACTTGATTTACTCGTCTTTCTTTTAAGTCTTTCCGTTACTATAATAACTTCCTCCCCAACCACAAGTTGAAAGATTTGCTTTTAAACTTTTAGTGTTTTACTTAAGGGCCTCTAAACATTTAGACTATTAAACAATATTAAATTTCTTCAAGCTCCAAACTTATGCTAGATGTAACCAGAAAATTCCACTAAAGGAATTAGCGACCAATTCGCTCTATCAGAACATGACAAAGATTACGATATTGCTTGACAAACAAGTTAATATTCACACTATCCTAACTAATAAAACAATAAAAACACAAAATTTTAGTTCAACCTTCAATACAAAACCGGACTTAGTTAATGTCCATACTGCTTCCCATAGAACATATACTCTTAACCTAAATGCGATATATAGTACAAAGCATAGTAAAAAATAACTTCACAACTACAATCATAGTAGAGATCCAACTAGATGATCTTAATAAAATAAGCATATTAAAATATTTATACTGCCAAAATAAAATAGCCCATTAAATTTTAACATTATATTATAAAATTTAGTTAACCGCAACAAAATTAAAATTAAGATCGAACATCATAAGATCAAATAATTTTATCCATAAAAATTAATAAATATAGTAAAATAAATAAAAATAACAATCTAAAATTATATATAGTAAAAAATAATAATAAACAGAAATTTAAAAAACATATCTACTGTTTAAGTAAAAAATAAATTTTAAATAAACTTTTATTATTACTTTATTTACTCGCCCGCCCGTAGGGCGGGTTTACCCTAGTTATGTAAAAAGGCAATATTTATAATTTTTTAAAATATGGTCAATATATATATATAGATAAATATATATTAATTAGTTATTATAAGTTATTTATATATATATATATATATATATTACCAATCATTATACTTTACTTCTTTCGTAAATATTCATACATGCACATGGACGTAATGAATTCTATGCTATAAAATTTTAAATACATAGACCAATTTTACAAAAAAAAAAGAATATTTTAAATATTATAGATTGTATATTTTATTTTACCACTTAACTCTGAATTATCAACATATCATCTTATTTTCATTCTTTTTTAAATTCAAAAATACAAATATTAATCATTGTATATCTAGATTTCAATCAACATTAATCTAAAAATTCCCAAAAAATATTAATCTTAGTATAATAATTAACAACACTAATATTAATGTATCTATATTTGAATCAAAAACAATTAGGTTTAATTCAAAAGAGTTCCTACAATCTAATGTAAAACTAATAAAATAACCAACCAATCAATGCATAATTTTATTAAAATATATTTAAAAGATAAGATAATAAAATGATATAATTAACTATAAAAATTAGATACAGTACAACATATATTTATGATAACCGACTAAATATTTCAAAATTACATATCTAACAAAAAATAAAATAATATTTATTTAAAATGATATTTTATACAAATTAGCTATAAAATAATTTAAATGTAAATAAAATATTAATTAGTTATTATAAGTTATTTATTTTTTAAAAAAATATTTATGAAAAATTAGCTAGGAAATTAGTATTAAAAACTTATAAGAATTATTTTACCAAAGAAAATAATAAATTTTCCAAATATTAAAAACGACGACGTATCGAAAAAAAACATAAACTAAACGATTGGTGTAGCAATAGCCAACAAGCACGAGTAATAAAAGAGAACACAGAGACACAGAAACTTCTATCAAAAACATCTATGGCCACAGCTGCTCAGCTCTCCGGCCACTTTTACCGCCCAATCATCACCGCCGTTGGAAGTGATAACCGTCTTCATGTAACCAAAACTCATTACCTCCCTATCCCACGGCGGCGGCGCAACTTAACGTCTAGGCTGCGGCCTTGTATGAGTCTTCAAGTGGGAAACGAAACGCCTCCGACATCAACGGTGGACATGGAACAGCTCGTTGGGTTCCTGTACAAGGATCTTCCTCACCTTTTCGACGACCAAGGAATCGACCCGAAGGCTTACGATGAGCGCGTGAAGTTCAGAGACCCCATCACCAAACACGACACTATAACTGGATATCTATTCAACATCTCTCTCTTGAAGAATCTCTTCACTCCTGAGTTTCGACTTCACTGGGCAAAACAGGTCTTTGCTAAGTTCTCAACTTTACTCTGTTTTTCTCGAAAGTTGCTTCTCTCTTTTGCTGTTAATCTACTGATTCTGATGCAAAGTTGAACACTTTATTGCCCCTCTTGAAGGCATGGTCCTCATTACAACTTGAGAAGTCGTGTCATTGTTCTGATACTATATGACAGATTGTAAAGATCAAGTCTTTCTCGTTGTTTGTATATTAGAAACAGAGGAAATGAAGTTAACCACTGATTAACAACCTCCTTAACTACTTGTTTGCACATTTAATACAAACTATAAGCTCTGGTTACCATGATTTATAGTGCTAGACTGATGCATCTGCTATAGACAGGTCCATATGAGATAACAACAAGGTGGACTATGGTAATGAAGTTCTCGCTTTTACCGTGGAAACCAGAGCTTGTCTTCACAGGGTTATCAATCATGGCTGTTAATCCTGAAACTAAGAAATTCTGCAGCCATCTGGTATGGTTTTAGGCATGTATTCTTGTGAAATCTTCTTTGTTGGTGCGGTCTACTTATTAACAGCTCCATGTGCAGGACTTGTGGGACTCTATCAATAACAATGACTACTTCTCTATAGAAGGTCTTGTTGATGTATTTAAGCAGGTGGCTTGTCTCATTTGCTTTTTTGGCATGAACTAATCATCTCTTGCAAGTGAGTTATAAAGTGTGCTTTTTTTTTGGCAGTTACGGGTATATAAAACGCCTGATTTGGAAACTCCAAAGTATCAAATACTGAAAAGAACAGCAAACTATGAGGTCACATAACTTCTTTTCTTTGTGGTTAAGAGCTTAGTGTACCAATATGCACACATGTAAATAGAAAATGTGATGCTCAGCCTCAAATACATTTGTAGTTGTTTGGCAGGTGAGAAAGTATGAACCTTTCATAGTAGTGGAGACAAACGGTGACAAGCTTTCTGGCTCTTCAGGTTTCAACAATGTCGCTGGGTGAGAGTTGAAGCAATTTTTTTTTTGTAGTCCATAGACTCTTATGGCATTGTTTGTGATCATAAACGTTACATATGAAGGTATATATTTGGGAAAAACTCGACGATGGAGAAAATACCAATGACAACACCAGTGTTTACCCAAGCAACAGATCCTGACCTCTCTGCAGTGTCAGTACAAATTGTCATTCCATCTGGGAAAGATCTCAGCAGGTAAAGCTTATATAACATAAATGATTGAACTGATGAGTACTGAGTGAAAAGGTTGATTGTTTGTCCCTACATAGCTTACCGATGCCTAATGAAGAAAAGATAAACTTGAAGAAGTTGGAAGGAGGTTTTGCTGCAGCAGTGAAGTTCAGTGGGAAACCAACAGAGGATGTTGTCCGTGCAAAAGAGAATGAACTGAGGAAGAGTCTGAGTAAAGATGGTCTTAAAGCTAAGATGGGTTGTATGCTTGCTCGTTACAATGATCCAGGACGTACATGGAGCTTCATTATGGTATGATTCCAAGCTAGAAACCATGTTTACTCTTTTTATGACATGTAATCTGCCTTTGCATTTGCAGAGGAACGAAGTTATCATATGGCTTGAGGAATTCAGCTTGGATTAGCAAACGTCACCATAGTTACCATCATGTATGTAGAGACTCAGTGTACTTTATTTTACGTATGCAGTCATTGTAAGATCACCACACTCGGACGATAGAAAAGTTGTATACTTTTTCTTTTTGGTTCAGTGAAAGGTTGTATACTTTAGACTGGAATCTATGATCTCAAGAACAAAAAGAAAAGAGTCAACTTTGACTTGACTAGAAGGGGAAACGACGTCGCTTCGAGTTGATCCACTTAGCATTTGCTTCCGTATAAGACTTCACTTTTCAGCCGACCAAATCAAGTAGAAGCAATGCCACTGTCACTGGTTCAAGCAGGTTCAGTGTCCTACTTGAGATCCCACTCAACGGTTCCTACTCTCTTCAAGCCTTCCTCTGGTTTACTTCTTAAAAAGTCAATCTTTCATGATTCCAAGTTAACAACTTTCCAACGGATCTTTCGTTCCACGAAGAAAGCATCAAATGGGTCTGCTCGTGCTTCCTTGCTCGAGACACCTGTCTCATGGGCTGGTCGAGTTTGTGTCTTTTACGCACTCGTCAAAGCTGGTTTAGCTGGATCCAAGTCTACCCCATTGTTTCTGGTTAAACCTTCTCTATGGTTCTTTTGAAATGGTTTTAGCTTCTATAGTTTTTTATTGGATGTTGAAGATGATGGTGCGGATCTTGGTTTCTCAAAGTGGATTCAGAACATTAAGGGCAAACCAGGTTAAGTTTCAACACTTACTCATTCTCGTCATGTAGAATTTGTCTGCAAGTCTAGCGCTTAGTCCAACTTCACACAAACTGAACTATGTTCTCAAATAGATAGATGGTTTAGTCAATGTACCGGTTCTTCTTCACTCTTACTCGACGTTAAGCTTGTTCCATCTTCTATTGACCTCTTTATCCTTCTAATAAACCAGAAAGAGAGTGCTTGAATCTATCCAGCTTAAATGTTGAGCATGAGACAAAGTCTTTATATATTTTAAATGCTCAGACAAGGAAGCAGTTGATAAGAGGAAGCTGGTGAGCAAATGGCACCCAACGACAAAGGGAACACTTAGAAGGAACTAAAGGGTACCTTCCAAAGGCGAAGGAAACCGTCTGCTTCAAGCCATTGCATCTCTTCTCTCAGATGATGACCACTTTAGGGATGCAACATCTCACAATGCAGGGTTGTCAAACACTGGCGGGAGAGTGCGCACGGTCAAAGCGTATGTTGCAACAACGTGAGAGCTCTGTTTGATGAGTTACCAACGCCACATTTGGTGGTTGAGATCACACCTTTGTCAGCCGGTCCGCTTACAGAGAAGCTCGAAAAGGTTGTTAGGTCAGGCCCCAACATTTGAACCCATCTGGTACTCAGAGAGAGTGTTCCACTATGTGTCTAATTCCACATGCTTTGCCATCCTTTGACGCTATCAAACTGTTAGTTTCTCGTCAAGCATATATTATTATTGTTTTTAAGGTACAGATAAATTTCTATATTATCTGCACACAAGGAGTTGTGTTTGAGCATTGTATAAAATAGTTAATGATTTCCTCAGGCCATCGTTAATGTTAACTATTATGCTAAGCTGCCATCACATCACACAAAAAATAATAATATGCACAGTAGAATTTTCTTTGGCGATCTTCAATTTTATCATTAAAATCACAAAAGACGAGCATTTATACATGTAAAAGACAAAAGTTAATGCTTTGTAACTTCTGTTGGGAAAATTATATCCAATGTTATCTTTCCTCAGTAATGAAAAAAAAACACACCAACAGGTCATCATGCGTCACTAGGTGAAAAAGGATCATATACTTGATGCACACCTGCGTTAAACCGGTGGCGTATCTGTGGTTGGCCATTTGGGTTCAGGTTATCATTACGAAACACTGGTCTTGGAGGGAAAAGAGCAGAACGCTGCGAGAATTGAGTTTCAGGGAAGTTCCTAGGCATCATCTGAGGCAATGGAGATCCAAAGTTCTGCAAGTTGGAAGATCTCACGTTACCATGAAATGGTCCAGGCAGGTGGCTCAGGGGTTGATCCATCTGCCTCCCAAAGTGCTGTGATCTTCCGAAGCTTTGCCCAAAATGTTGGGAGGCTGGACTGACGGATGGGGCTTGGAATACCAGAGGGGGGAGATGAACTGATTGAGAGTTGGGTCTAGGAGATATATGTGGTTGTGGATGGAAACCAAAATCCCCGTGAAATGGCCTTGGAGCTGTATTTGTGGAAGGATACGTAGGAAGAGAACCAGCAGGCCTGCCAGCAATATGTGCTGACACTGACATTGGACGCAGAGAACCACCAGAAGTATATTCTGTTAGATGTTTCAGATTGGGGAAGGGAGCTGATGGTATTTCAGTACCTGGCTGATGAGCTACCGGATGTAGACTGAGGTTAGGAGCCAGAGGCCGTACTGCTTGGGACATGTTGCCTGAGACGATGTCTGGCAACAGCGTCGGTCTAAATCCACTGCTAGGTACAGGTTGGAAAGTCGATAGAGTCGACGGCCTCATTGTAGATCGTGGTCCTGTTGGTTGCACCTGACTGACAGAATATGGAGGCACAGTCGAAAAACCTGGTTGAACTAATGATCCTTGTGGGGCAACTACGGAGTAGGGCCTTGGTGTGCTGGAAAGGTTAAAAGAAAACAAATCTGGTGGCCGAGGGACTTGACAATCAGGACGTAATGACGTGTTATGATGCATTGGAATAGGTTGCTGAGCAAAAAGAGGATTGGTTCGCTGTTCTTGATCTAGGATACGATTACCAAGACTTGGAGCAGAGGGATTAAGAGGTGGATGAAATGGAACTTGATTTGAAGCCAATGGTAAAGAGGAACCATGCTCTTCAAATTGGGTTTGTGGAGGTTGTACAGAGCTTTCAGTTGGCTGTTCGGAGTTTGAGTCTGTAGCAGTCGCGTTGCTGTTCCCTGGAACGGTTGAAACGTCTTCAGATCTAGAAGATGGAGGAGCAGCCTCAGGTCCTGTATTTCCCTACAAGGAAGAATGATATAGTCTGAGACGTTAAATAACAAATGATATACCATACTTCTAACTATCTTATAGAAGTTTTAGCAACTCACGGACACTGAAGAGATAAGCAGCTCAATTACAGCAATAGCTGCATCTACTTTTTCATAAGTGTCGGATGATATCTGAAAATACAACTCTTGCCAAGACGTCTGGAACTCATTTTCATCTGAAGGAAAGAGTTCAACCTGCATATGTGAAGAAAAACCTGATTCATAAACCCTTGGAATGAGAATACTGAGAATTTTTAAGAACAAGCATGAAGGGCAGAGTAACAATAATGGGAGTCTGTTATGGTTATCTCGAAGATAGTTTATTCCAATTTTACCTTCTCCCCTCCTGTTTTGGTACCAAAAACTTGTACTTTCGCTCCAGTCTCCTGTTCCCAAAATGAAATTAGTTAGCTCGTGTGCAGATTGAATGGTAAGCAATTTGTGTTAGGAACCAAGGAGGAGATGTGAAAAAGAGACACAGAAGGCTGTTAACACAAGGCAGATATGGAACTGTAGCAGCGAATAGTAGCCATGACATTTGTAGGAGACTTACTTTTTCGAGCTGTTTCTGAGTATCTCCTTGCGAACCAAATATGAGACTAAGAAAGCTAAAATCAGACTGCTCTTTGACCTGCAAAAACGCAAGTCCATACAATATGAGCTTCCAAAGCTGAGTTTGGTACATGTCTTTAAGAAAACAGAATTCCAAATATGTTACGCAGGTTGAAGCAGCATTATACATCAAACCCGCCAGTGACACAGAAAAATAAATAAAGGCCACTGAAAGCGAATAACTTTTTTAATGCTCTATCAAAAATACTGCATGACCCATCTTTAAAACAAATCTACAAGACTTTCTAGCTTCTGTGAGGTAGAAAGGTTTAAAAAGTCCACATAGACTTAACATCAAGAAAACACAAATGCAAGATTTGATAAAGCTTTTAACCCTCTAGCCAAGTAAGAACTTACATCAACCGGCAATCTAGCTTCTTTCATCAATGGTTTATAGTCAGGTGGAGCCTTAAACCTCGGATTCAACTCAAGTATCTCCCCTAGAATCAAAGAAGCTGCATATCACTCGAGGGAAAAGCAAACATGAAGATAGAACAAGGAAACTTCAACATACCAATTACTTCACGTTTTTCTAACTCCAGATGTTCAGCAATCTTGATCCGGAAGAACAAAAACTCATCATCACACAGCTAAAGATCTGAAACCAATAAGAAGATGAAAGATCACTTACATCAGTGTTGGTTTCTCTACTAGTCTCAACTTCATGAGTGCCAGATTCCAATTGCTGTGTAATTTGATCCAAACGTTTCTGCTCAAAAAAAAACCAAACACAAGACTCAATCTTGAATCTTGAGCAATTCAACATACTCAGATAAACATTTTTAAATGCAAAAACAATGGATTGATTCAAACACTGATGAATAGCTTCGAGTCTAACACTCTAACCTGGTAAGCTAAAAACTCTACCCTAACATTTTCAATTGCGAAAACTGTGATTTTGTTTTTTCGCAAGATTGATTCAAAGAGTGACCTGGTAAGCCAAGACTCTGCTCTTCTTGACTGCAACGTCTTGTGTCAAATCAGGTCCCCAATTAGTCTTCCTCTTCCCTAGCTTCGTGAGCGTTCCGTTATCCTTACCGGCGCCTCCTCCACCGCCGCGTTGAAAAATGGGGATCAGTGATCCGGATAACTTGTTTTTAGGGATTACGAATCCAGACTTGGCACCGAACATTGAGATCTTCGCACCGCTAGTAGTAGATGCCATCTTCTCGCAAGTTATTGATTCGTAGAGAGGAGGAAGGTGAGATTCGCGGCGGAGATTGTTTTCCCGTCGATTTGAGAATCACGTTACCGATTCGCTTTAAGGGTTTTGAAGAAAGGGCGTTATGTTTTTATTTTATTTTTTAATCCTCTGCTAAGGTACACTACTGTATACAAGTCAATTAAAAATTTAAAATAAACAAAGGCTATGTAGAGATCATGGCATGTCTCTTAGACCATCATTATCCCAAGGTCCTTAGCATGGGATCCTTAACAAAAAATAATTAAATATTTGAGTGGATCCCACAAAAAGCTAAGGATCGGTTGTAGAAATCTTAAAATAAGAACCGATTTTAATGGGTTTCTTGTACTGTTCACGGGTCCCACTGACACGTGGCGACCCGTGATTGGTTTACTATTTCTTTTTTTTTTTAATATCTTTTTTAAATCAAAAAAAAAAGAAAAAAAAAATTCCCTAGAAACCCAAATGGGTTTTTAGGGATAATCATACCCTTAGTTGGGTTGTGTTCTCCTCTCCTAACTTTGTCATGTGACTAATGTACTAGTGTGTTTACCTACAATCCAACTCTATATATAAAAAATAGATAGAGTTGTGAACAAAAAATAAAAAAGTTGTTTAATAGTAAATCTATGTTTACTCCATTCTAGACTATAAAAATTGAAGAAAAAAAATACAATTCTACAACAAGTTTGATATTATTTTACAAATTTATCTTTAATGAATGACAATTTTCAAAAATACTTTAATTTTTTGATGAAAATAAACTTAATTATTTTCTCTAAATATTTATAAAAAAATTAGAAACTCAACATCACCCCTTTAACATTAAACTCTAAATAATAATTACTAAAGTGTAAATTCAAATGTTAATATATTTTTGATAGTACGTGTTTTTATAGTGTGTTTTTTTGCAGAGTAATACTTAACTTATGATATTTTTAGCAATTTCTCAAAATTGAATAGGATTAATCATTTCTTATTACAAACTCTATTTTAAAATGAATTATGAAAAAGAGTTAAAAATGCTCTAAAAAGTAACATTCACATTGTCAAAATTGCTTACAATTATATTAATATTTTAAAAAAAAATTTATAAAATCTAAAAAGCTCATGGTAGAGTATCTCAATGGCCTAAACCTTCATAATCCAGTAAAAAAATTATATTCAAAGCTTTTTCTTTAATTATCTTTTTAAAAATGGTAAATTTATATAAAACTTCCCAAATACTCTCTTTGTTTCATTATGTTACGTATTTTAGAAAAATCATTTGTTTCATAAAGATAGACTTTTTGTGTTTTCTATAAAATTATTACAAACTTCAAGAAAATTAATTGACTTTATTGAGTTATTATTAGTCAAAATCTATTGAAAACTGAAAATTATAGAAATCGATACATTTATTATAGTGTTTTAATGCATTTTCTTAATACGTGTGAAAACTCCAAAAAGTTAACAGAGGGAGTAAATAAACTAGTAGCCCTTTAAATTATGTTGTTGGATCCTTTTTACTAACAATAAAATCAAACTGAGCCCATCTATTAAAGCAAGTTTTCAGATTGGGCCACTTTATATAAATTTTGTTATTAAATGAGACTAGTTCTGGGCTTATGTACATGATGTCCTTTCCAATTGGATTGAGTTAAATGATTTCACCGTTTTGGTTTGTCAGTAATGCGTCATCTACTCACACTCGGCACAAAACGATGCATGTCGTATACTACAGAACACACAACCCCAACGTTCCAGAAGAAAAGGACATTCGATGATGATAAATGTTACTGAGGAAGGGTCTTGGGGGGTGGCAGTGACTTGCTCATAAAGCCGCCTAATACTTTTGGGACCCCATTGCTACAACCACGTGACCACGATTCCACCTCCAGCTCGCTTTGTCCCTCCTCGTGGCCCCCTTCCCTAAAAGTCTTCCTTTGCTTTTTTTCCCCTTATATTATTCTGCTCATTATACTTAAAAAAAAAAACTTTTTTGTCAACCATTGTTTCCACTAATTTTCTTGAGTTTAATGTCAAGGTTTGCATCAACTATATGTTTACTTGTACATCTAACATTTTTAATAGGGCAAATCTTTTAAATACAATTTTAAAAAAAAAATTGACATAACAATAGGTTTCAAAGAAAAAATGGCTAAAATAATTTTTTTTTATTTTGATTTTTTTTTTAATTTAAAATATCATCTCCAAAACCACACCTCATAACTTTAAACTCCAAATTTAAATTAGTTAATCCAAAAGTTATAAATATATATATTTATACATTTAATAAAGTCTATTTTGATTTTTTTTCTTTAAAATATGTTTTGATGACAAAATTTTTTTTAGATCTATCTTATGATATTTTTCTTTTTAATATCCGTTCTAATATTTATAGTGATAATTTTCTCATCTTTCCATCGACAAATGGAAAGAATATCATGGCCGTCTTTGCTTCAAGATTACGTCAACGTCACCAACCCATGTTTTTCTTTGTAGCGGTGTATGTTTTCTTATCTCACAATATCTAATTGCAAACCTGAACATAAAGAATTTAGATTTGGATGTAACCCTTTACCTTAAAAGTTGGACTTAGTTTGTTAAACAAAATTCTATACATAGAAGGTTGATACTTAGAGCAATGCTGGCAAATTTAACGAAGTCTTAACTCAATAATTACAGCAAAAGATGAGTGTAGTTGGAGTTTAGGTAAGCAGCATCATTGCCCTTTCTATGCCAGAGAAAAAAAAATCTAACTCCAAAACCAAACCATAAAACTCATGTAATAAATAACTTCATTTTTGTATTTTACAATTGTACGCATAGATAGTTATTGTATGCATGTGAGTTTTGGTACTATGAAAATATAAAAGGATTGATACAGTTAAACCATGATTCATGAATGTTTAAAATAATAATAAAATATAAACAAATAAATAATATTTATTTTGCAATAAATAATAAAGTGACACCACTCACCACTAAAAAAATCATCATAGCTCATGCCAATGCCATTGGTATTATCTAAACTTCATCTTGTCAGATAGTTATGTTAATACTCTTTATACTTTTTCTACATGATCTTCACTAAGCTATGGCACGATCTATTTTACTCAAAATGAAGAGGCAAAGACCTAAAGTTCTTGTGTGACATAAATAGCTAGAATAATTAGGTATATGAATAATAGACAAACCCACTAAATAAAGAGCAAGGCTAATGGCACATGCAATAAAGTAAAGTAGTAAACCATTCCATCTCATCTCATTTCTCCACTTCTACTTGTCAGAAAACTCATTCTCTCCTCTACAGAGAAAGAAAGACATTGGAGAGAGGGTTAAAACCGGAAAGAGTGAAAGTAAAGTCAGAGAGAGAGAGAGCAAAGGAGTGAAGCCTATGGACATGATTAATGCAGGTCTCTTAACAAGGGGTTCTTATTTTTTAAGAGACGGTATCTTAATTTTAACTAAGAAAGCTTAAGAACCGTCTCTTAAATAAGAGACATAAAAGAGGTTTCTTATCCAGAAAAATGTAAAAAAAAAAAAAAAAAAAAAAATGAGAACAAAAAAATTAAGAACCCCATTTAAGAGATCCGGGTTAAAGATGGCCTAAGGGAAGTTAAAAAGGTTATTGTCGTTGCTGTTAAGCTCTCTCTTGCCAATTCTTTTCCATCTTTCTATTTTTACCCCTCTCTCTCTAAACGCACATCATCAGACCAAACATTTGTCTGCTCTCACTTCTCTTCTTCTTCCTCTTCTCTGCTTCACTCTCTCTCTCTCTCAGAGCACTCTTTCATCAATGGAATCCGATGATTGTTCTGTTAAAGTTGCTGTCCACATCAGACCGCTCATCGGCGACGAACGGCTTCAAGGTTGTAAAGATTGTGTCACTGTCGTTTCCGGTAAACCACAGGTACTGTTCCTTTTTCTTTTTACCAGCTTCAGACAATGTCACAGCTTTCTGTCAGTGTTCTTCAATCTGTACTTCAAAAGAAAGTTTCTTTCTTTTATAAAATTATATCTAAAGTGATTAGCTTTTTCATCGGAACTGTGTCTCTCCCTGAGATCTAGATCTTGCAGACGTTTAGACTCAGTGAAGTTTCTTTCTTTCTCTTTCTTATGCATGTTTGACTTAGTCAGTTCTGTCTTTTTAATGACAATAATTACATCTTAACTTATGTCCGTAATTAAGTTTAGTCACAAGATCAAATTGTTTTGTTTCTAATTCTCAAGACTGCGACTCTTTAGGCATGAAAGATTAAGTCTTTATGGGTTTTGCTGTTTCTAATGTTTACTTGTTGGGTTTTGAGACATAGTCAAAAAGCACATGGCTTTCAATGTAATGATGATAATGAAACATTTCTTCTTTTGGATTGTGTCTTGTGACTTATGATTGATACAGGTACAAATTGGATCACATTCTTTTACTTTTGATCATGTATATGGAAGCTCTGGAACTCCATCTACTGAAATGTATCAAGAATGTGCTGCACCGCTTGTTGACGGTTTATTCCAAGGATACAATGCTACGGTTCTTGCTTATGGGCAGACGGGTTCTGGTAAAACATACACAATGGGCACAGGCTGTGGAGACAGCAGCCAAACAGGGATCGTACCTCAAGTTATGAATGCTCTTTTCAGCAAGATTGAGACTCTCAAGGATCAGATAGAGTTTCAGATACACGTTTCTTTCATTGAGGTTCTTATTAAACAATCTAGGGGTTGCTTTGCTTTGAGTGTTTTGTAATCTGACTATTTAATGATCTTTTTTTTTTATTTTGTAGATTCATAAAGAAGAGGTGCAAGATTTGCTGGATCCTTCCATTATTAACAAGACAGACACTACTAGTAATGGCAAGGTAGCACATGTCCCTGGGAAGCCACCGATACAGATCCGAGAATCATCCAACGGTGTCATCACATTAGCAGGATCCACGGAAGTAAGCGTGAGTACTCTCAAAGAGATGGCTGCTTGCCTAGAGCAAGGCTCTGTCAGCAGAGCTACTGGTAGTACTAACATGAACAATCAGTCCAGGTGACTTATAATAATCTTGTGTTGTTGTATGTGCAATCATTACAAGTCTGTTTTTTCATTTCTTTGTAATCGTTATGCAGTCGTTCCCATGCCATTTTCACTATCACTGTGGAGCAAATGCGCAAGATTAATATAGATTCTCCTGAAAACGGTACTTACAATGGGAGCTTGAAAGAAGAGTATCTGTGTGCGAAGTTGCACCTAGTAGACCTGGCTGGTTCAGAACGAGCCAAACGAACTGGCTCTGATGGTATGAGATTCAAAGAAGGTAAGCGTATTTTGTCTTACAAAAGTAATAAAGCCTTTTTAATCACTGTGCTTGAATGGAAAGTTGATTCTTTTTCACCAGGGGTACACATAAATAAAGGCCTCCTTGCGCTTGGTAATGTCATCAGTGCACTTGGAGACGAGAAAAAGCGTAAAGATGGTGCCCATGTTCCTTACCGAGACAGTAAACTTACACGGCTTTTGCAGGTGTATTATTTGTGTTCAAAATATCACATTGCTCAGTGTTTGCTCCTTTCTCAAAACTTTTGCTTGTTAAAACGTTTTAGGATTCCCTTGGGGGCAACAGCAGAACTGTAATGATAGGTAACCTGCAGGCTTTTAAGCCCTTCACAGATTGGTTAGTGCTCGTTTCATATCTCTAATGCTTGCTCTTCGGGTTACAGCTTGCATCAGTCCAGCAGATATTAATGCGGAGGAAACACTTAACACTCTTAAATATGCAAACCGTGCTCGAAACATCAGGAACAAACCTGTTGTAAGCTATTCCGATATGCCATTGTCAATTGGTGTGACTAACTATTGACTGACATTAGATTATTCTAATTTTCTATTTTATATTATTTGATATCTTTAAAAACAGGTTAACAGAGATCCTGTGTCCAGTGAGATGCTAAAAATGCGTCAACAGCTTGAATACTTGCAGGCAGAGCTCTTCTTACGGAATGGAGGATCCTCATGTGCAGAACTTCAGGTAAGTTGACCTTAATGTATGGTTTTTACTTGGGAATTCAAGTATAGAGGCTAAGAGTGAGTGTGATGATGTAGGTTCTTAAGGAAAGGATTGCTTCCCTTGAAACTGCTAATGAAGACCTTTGCCGTGAACTTCATGAGTACAGAAGCAGATGTGGTGGTGTAGAGCCTTCTGAAAAACACTTTAAAGACATACAAGCTGTAGTATTCTAACTTTATCATTGTTCAAATATATGTTGATCGCATGTCTATTTATGCTAGATCTTTGTTTATTTTTTATGAAATGTTGAACTATTTAGTGTCAGGATGAAATGGTCGGTTCAATCAGACCAGATGGGCTGAAAAGGAGCTTGCACAGTATTGAGTCGTCTAATTATCCCATGGTTGAAGCCACTACAGGTAAAAATAACGATTCAAAAACAGTTCTGAAACTAAAAGACAGCAATGTTATTGAAGACGAGAATTGTGTATTTTGTGTAGGTGATTCAAGGGAAATAGACGAAGAGGCAAAGGAGTGGGAGCACAAGCTCTTGCAAAATACTATGGACAAAGAGTTGCATGAACTGAACCGCCGTCTAGAGGAAAAAGAGGTCTCTTTTACTTGTTGAACTGAAATTTCCTAGAGGGTTTGAGATTTATTCTTGTTCAATAACACTACATAATCTATATATGAAAACAGTCTGAAATGAAGCTTTTTGACGGCTATGATCCGGCTGCGCTAAAGCAACATTTTGGAAAGAAAATTGCAGAGGTTGAGGATGAAAAGAGATCTGTTCAGGTGGAATATATTTTGCATACTCATGCTTTATTTTAAAAACATAGAACGAGTTGTGGAACTGTTGTTTGGTCTTTCTTACAGGAAGAGAGAAACCGCTTGTTGGCTGAAATTGAGAACCTTGCTTCTGATGGTCAAGCTCAGAAGTTGCAAGATGTTCATACTCAGAATCTTAAATCGCTTGAAGCACAGATTCAAGACCTTAAGAAAAAGCAAGAGAACCAGGTTCAGCTTCTGAAGCAGAAGCAAAAGAGTGATGACGCAGCTCGGAGGTTACAGGATGAAATCCAGTCCATCAAGGCACAAAAGGTATAAGATAAATATATACTCATGCCACATATTTTTCATTGAAAATTCATGTGTTATCTTTCTTGGCTTCATAGGTCCAGCTGCAGCACAGAATGAAGCAAGAAGCAGAACAGTTTCGGCAGTGGAAAGCCTCCCGGGAGAAGGAACTTTTGCAGGTTTCTTTGCCTTACTTAAGTCCTTTGAACATTTCTTCCACAAGAATTGTTCTATCAAATGATCTTTGACTCTAACTGTACTTGTATATTTAATGTTTCACTGGCCAACACAGTTACGGAAAGAAGGGAGAAAGAGTGAGTATGAAAGGCATAAGCTGCAAGCTTTAAATCAGCGCCAGAAAATGGTATGCGCAAGATCAATACCATGTAATTTTGGAAGTTTGTACCTTGAGTAATATTCCATAAGATTATGAAAGACTTCTAAAAAGAAGATTCAGGTGTGAGGTTAAGGAAAATTTGCACTATTAGGTTCTACAGAGGAAGACAGAAGAGGCTGCAATGGCGACCAAGAGATTAAAAGAGTTGTTGGAAGCTCGGAAATCTTCTCCTCGTGAACACTCAGGTATGACTTATAACTGAACACTTCAAATTATTTTGATAGATGATGTTCCGTTATTTGAACAATGGGAAACTACTTGTACACTTTAAATAGAACCAAGTCACTGTGCAATTAGCTAGCTGATATTCTAAGTAAAAAGTGCTTTTGTGCTTTTGAGATTCTAAGTAAAACACTATTTTTGCAGGTGGTACAAATGGCTTTGCAACAAATTGTCAGGTGCGCATTGAACATAGTCCCTTCTTTCTTTATCACTGTGATTGTTTAGAAATCTAATTCAGTTCATACTCTTTTAGACCAATGAGAAGTCGTTGCAGCGCTGGCTAGATCATGAGCTGGAAGTCATGGTGAATGTGCATGAAGTACGTCATGAGTACGAGAAACAAAGCCAAGTGTATGTCCCGACCTTTGCAATAATTTTATCATCGCAAAGACCGTTGACTTACTGATTATTCATATGATAAATAATTTCAGACGAGCTGCTCTAGCGGAAGAGTTGGCTGTGTTGAGACAAGTGGATGAGTTTGCACTAAAAGGATTAAGTCCTCCAAGAGGAAAGAACGGCTTTGCTAGGTATCTTTTTCCCACAGAAACTTTATTTGCTTTCTAATTATGCCAGGTCTTTATTTACAAGATTTGTTTCAGGGCATCATCCTTGTCACCTAATGCAAGGATGGCCAGAATATCTTCGCTTGAGAACATGCTGGAGATATCTTCTAACTCTCTAGTAGCAATGGCGTCACAACTTTCCGAGGCAGAAGAACGGTGTGCCTTTACAAACCGTGGACGTTGGAACCAGCTAAGGTCAATGGGAGAGGCAAAGAACTTGCTTCAATATATGTTCAGCTCTCTTGCGGAAACAAGGTACCTCACACGTCCTACATTGAAGAAAATTGAGTTCAGCGTTAGAGTTAATCTCCCAAACCAAGATCTCATTCTTCTTTATCCCCCCATGCAGGTGCCAATTATGGGAGAAAGATGTAGAAATAAAAGAAATGAAAGAACAGTTCAAAGAAATTGTTGGCCTTCTGAGGCAGAGTGAGCTGAGAAGGAAAGAAGCTGAAAAGGAGCTTAAGTTAAGGGAGCAAGCTCATGCAACTTCCTTAGCTTCATCTCCACTTGTAAATTTATACCACCTCTCCTGTCTTATCCATATTTTTAGTTAAGTTTTAGTTAGTGAAATAACGTATGAAGAATAAAATGTTGGTATAGGGAACCCCACCGAGTTCAGTGAAACATTTAGCTGAAGACGGCACACCTTCTCCAATGACTGTTCCAGCACAGAAACAGCTCAAATTCACTCCGGGGATTGCTAACGGGATGGTGAAGGACTCGGCTGCATTTATTAATACAAACAAGAAGGTTTTATTCATTTTATTCTTATAATAGAGCAATGAAATACAGGCTTCACTATTAGTATCTAAGAGTCTTATTTACTTTTTGTGTGGTGAAGATGGTACCAATGGGACAAGTATCGATGAGGAAACTATCAGCCATAGGACAACAGAGTGGGAAACTTTGGAGGTGGAAGAGAAGTCATCACCAGTGGATTGTCCAATTCAAATGGAAGTGGCAAAAGCCATGGAGGCTCTCTGAGTGGATTAGGCACAGCGACGAAACACTTCTCAAGGCTAAACCTCGACATAAGGCTCTGCCTAAGAAGATCATGTGATCAAGTTACTTGCCGTTTTTTAAGAGAAATCTTTTTCTTAAGTGTTCAAGCTCTCTCTACCTGTTAAGTGTGAGACTTGTATGGAAAGGAGCAGAGGCTGGACTTGCTCAGTGTTTCATTTTGGGAGGAGAACTCTCAACGTTGCGTGATATTGAACCACCAGGACGAGCGGGAGGATGCTGCTGATCACTTGCTGTAGGTAACAGATAGGAGACGGTTTTTAGGAGTCAGATTGTTCTTATTTCATGTTGATAGAATTGACATCTTATACATCCACTAAAGGAGCTCATGAAGGAAATAAAACTTCATCTTCAAGTTGCAGATACTATTTTTATGAAGAATTTACCAGTTTGTTTGTTCTTTGGTTTGTTGTAAATGATAAAATACCTATTTAGTGTTCAGTTTTGTTCAAAGTCCAACAAGTTTTGGCACAACGTGTCATAAGATTGAGACGTGAAATCAGAGCATTGCACAAAGAAGAAACAAAGATTGAGAGAGACATCATTCGGTGTCTTGTCTTCTAGCTTTTATTGATAAGCATCAGAAACATTACAAGTCTAGGATGCTAATGTATGAGACAGATTGTGTATCTCCCCATTGCCTTCAAAGATCGTCAACAACAACAACAATTAACACCCAGATATTACAAGCAGAAGCAACATACCAGTGGCTTCTCTCTCATGTCATGCCCAACAAAAAAAAAAGCATCCGTGTTTCACATATTGCTACACCAGTACGCATAGTGTTCATCTCTCCTATGTGTGCTCACCAGACCACCGCATTGCAAACAGATAAAGCTGCTTCCATCAGCAAATGCATCAAGCATGATCTGCGACCTCCCACTTTTTTCCAGAATAGATATGCCACGAGCATCCGTTGTAACTCTTTCTCTGGTACCAAATAAGTCTGCTGATGTTGGCTCGTGTCCAAGAGGCTGTGCTTCTGTAATGGCACACTCTGCAAATATAGAAGCCAGCTGATCCACACTAGCTGTTTCTTGGATTCTGCGCTTGTAAAGTTCACGGGTACGGTTGAGTATATGAAGTACCGCCTCATCTCCTCCTTGTGTTCTCATTGCCATCACTACCTGCTCAGAACAAGGTAGACTGACTCATGAAAGAAAACATATAAGCGCAAAGAAGGTCAATGCAGACCATATATATAAGTGAAAGATCTTATCATTATGTATAACTCTCATGACTACAGGAGAAACTGGTGGAATCAGGTTCTAGGTTTACCAAATCATGATTTCTACTCGCAACCAATCCTAATTCAACAAGGATGACACTTGAGCATTCTGAAAGCCTAGAAGAAGATAAAACCAGAACGCATAACCAATCTAGCAGGGTAATTACTCGACTTATTCATGTGTGTCTTGTCTTTATGTGTCCACTGCCTAGTGACACAATCTTATAATAAAGAGATGTTTCTTCTACAATTCTAAAACTTGTAAATATAATATAGCCAACGGATGAAGGCGAAGTGATAGGATTCAAACCGGTAAAGCTACTTCTTTGCTCACTTCACCGTAGAAGAGATGTATGAAGGTAATGATGCTGTGTTCTCTAGGCACCAGGCAAGTATTGAATCCAATGGATCAAAAATAAGATACAAATACGAACTTACACAATCAAAAGTTTATAGTCAAAGCAGCTAAGAAACAAATAGATGTCTTATGAGATCCATCAAGAGACGTTCGTTCCTCATAATGGTCTACAACACTATATAACCATTGGATAACAATTCATCAGCTAAGCACGCAATCTAATTCGATCTTCAGCAACGAAAGAACTAAACTTTGGGGGAATTCGAAGAAGAGTAACAATCAATCAAAACCCTAATCAAAGTCCAAAGCTTTAAGCATCGAAAATGAAACAAAACCGTATTGGAAAAGGGAAAATATCGAATACCGCTTGGAGAGCTTGAGAGGGCTCGCCTTGTTCGACGAGCCTCCGAGCGGCGGAGAGGAAATCATCCCTGGCGGTGGAGGGCTTGTCAAGAACGAACGTCTTGCTGGAGTCGGTAGTATCCATCATCTCCGCCTCGGAATCACCGTTCATGGCGTAATGCATCTGCAAGAAAACAGGGGAGAATCCAAGAGAAGAGTGATGAATGATGATGAAGATTCTATTTCTAGAAGATGTTTTGTTTGTCGCAATTTTTCTAATTCCTCGTACACACCCATACCGTAGAATGGTTCGGTTTTTAAATTGATTACTGGTTTGGTATTGACTGACCGGCTTAACCGGATTCAACAAATTCTATTATTTTTACTCGTCAATCCACCACTACCACGCCGGTGTCTCTCTGCTCGCCACGTGCCTCTCTATCTCCGCCTTCACGCTCACCATCCTTGTCTCTTCAGGTAAAGATACACTTGTAAAAAGGGAAGCTCCTTTCCTCTTGATCCCTTTACTTTATTCAAATGGATTAATACAGTCTCATTGATTCCAGTTATGTTAACAACTCTCTTCTATATGAATTTTCAGCATAGTCTGTAACATGATGATCCATTTTTACATAAACTACTACTACTACTAGGTTTGCAGTATGGTTTGGTGCATATCTCTGCTGGAGATTTTGCTGAGAGTGAAAAAGGAAGAGTGGCAAAAGAATATATATGGAGAAAGGAGAGTTGGTCCCTGATGAAATAGTTGTAATGATGGTAAAAGATCGTTTGTCACATACGGATTCTGAGACATATGCTACCTTCTGCTTTATACTCGATCTGTAGAAGTTACTGAATATAACGCAATTGTGCTGCAATTTTGAAGAATGACATTCTTTTTGTACTTTAGAATGTTAATAGATGTTTAGTTGGATTAACCTTTTGATCCGTGATTAATGTGGATTATTCTTGGATTCCTGCAAAATGTAATGTGATGGATGTGGACATTTAGATCACAAAGAATCAAGATGTATTTAGTAGGTTTGAGACTTATTATCCGTTATCCGGATCCAATTTGAGATTCTGAAAATAGGATATTTGGGATGTTCAGATCTGAATCTGGATATTAAAATTTCGGATACGTACAAACTGCATCCGAATATCTTAATTTTTAGATCCAAATATTCGGATTCAGATCCATGTTTTTTTTTAATTTTTTAATTTTATTAATAATTAGATTTGATATATTAATATTTATACATAAAATAGATCTTATAATATTATATTTTAATATAATAATAGTTATGTGTCATATATATATTCATAAATATTTAATTTTATGTATTATCTTTAAAAAAATTTGTATTTTAAAATATTTTATTATTTTTACGGATTCAAATCCGGATATCCGCAGATATCACAATATCTAAAAGTATATCCGAAATCCAAATATCTGGAAACACGAATTTGGATTCAAATACTAAAATCACGGATCCGATGAATTTGGATACTCTAAATTTCTCGGATATTCTACCCCTAATCTTTAGTAACATGTTAATTATTTGTCTGAAGCTTCATGTAAACAAGATTTTAGCACAATAGCTACCCCTATCTCTGGTAATGTCACATGACTAATGTCCCTGCTTCTGGCTTTGTCACTGTCACTAATCACCAGCAGCCCTGGTTTTTTTTTTTTTTTTTTTTTTTTCTTTTGATAATCCAGGGTTTATTCCCTGGAACGCTGTAGCCCGCATGTGAATTCCGCAGTGGCCGTGACTCGAACTCATGATGGCGGGCACCTTAGCCGAGGTTCTTTTACCACCAGACCACGAGGCCCGGTTACCGGCAGCCCTGGTTTTATCAAAGAAAACCACTTAAACCACACAAGACATTGTTCTTGATCTGTTGACTCATCTTGAAACAAATATTGATGTTGCTCATTTGGATGGTCCACAACACAACGATCCCTGCGGCTTCCTTACAATAACTCATGTCACAGATTCTATTTCTGACGGTAGTCGCTGCGACCAACAAGGCCAATCTCAAATAACCGAGTCTCCAAGGAGGCTGCAATGGCTATAACCGCTCCCATCAACTCAACCACTAACGAGACTGTTCCTGCTATCACTAATACTACCGGTTACATGTTAAATTTTCACAGCTAAGTTCTCACCACACACAAGTGATGATATGGAGGAGGAAGAGATGTCAAGCCAACGCAAAAGGTCGAAGAGAATTTATTACTGTTAGTAGGCGCCCTTGAGTTCAAACTACTTTCTTTGAACTCATACAAAAAATGCATGTAATTTAGAATATAAAACAATACCAAATCGTATGGTAGGTACTGTGAATTTAAAACAAATTTAGCTCACTATTTGCATAATTTTCTTTTCTAATTGCTCACTTTGCAATTTAGAATTATTAAATATTTATATAATTAGTCAATATTGTACATATATACTCTCTCCGTTTTTAAATACTTAAATTTTAGAACAATTCACTGTTATTAAAAAACTTAATTTTTAATCTAAAAAATAATTAAATATATAAAATAAAAAAATTAATCAGTTACAAAATATATTAAAATATTATAAATATATTATTGGTTACGCAATTTTTAATAAATTTAAAAAAAGTACTAAAATATAAAATATCTTTAATTTTGAAACATCAAAAATTTCTTTAAACATCGTCTATTTTTTTTAATATTTATTTATGAATGATCACACAATATTTGCTGTTAGCAGGGAGCGAACAAGAGGCTGTTACAGTCATAGAAGTCGGATACGTGCACGACTCCCATTTTCAAAAAAAACCCAATCAAAATCAAACGTAAGAAATCTCAATTTACGATTTTTAGCTCCAAACGTTGTAAACCATGGCTTCATGTGGCCTCTGGGCGCCGCCGTCTTTTTCTCCCCGCCGGAGACTCTGTAACTTCTCTTCCAGCCGCCGATCTCCATTCTCAGTGATCAGATTCGAAAAAGAGCGTTTCTCGCGAAGAGTCTTCTGTAGCTACAACCAGGAGAACGATAGGGATCGGCCTCAATCTTCCGGGATTCAAGTCTACGGCGAGATCGAGAGGTAAAAGCCACTTCGGATCTTATCCGCTTCGTACCAGCTTTTTCTCATCATTAATCTCGATTCAATTCGATCTTCAGGTTGCTAACGGAGACTGTCAAGCAATCTCAAAGTAGCTCCGCTGGATCCGCTGACTGGTCAGAAGTAGAGGTGTGTGTTTATCATGAATGTTCTTAGCTAGCGCTGTATTGGATGGAGTGTGATTCACTGGACCTTGTGTTGTAGGGAGCTTGGGTGCTCAAACCTAGAAACTCGAATCCAAAGATGGTTGCTCATTTCATTGGAGGGATATTCGTTGGTGCTGCACCTCAGCTTACCTATCGATTGTTTCTTGAGAGATTAGCTGAGAAGTAAGCATCCTTTCATATGATTCTTTGATCGATTTTTATTAAAAGTGAAACTCAGAAGAAGTCCAATTAAGTTGTTATATGAGTTTATGTTCATGTTGTGCCGCTTTGTACATGGTATCTAACCCGAGAGATGTACATCTTGTGTAGGGATGTTTTGGTTATTGCCACACCATATGCTAGTGGTTTTGACCACTTTGCTATTGCTGATGAAGTACAGTTTAAGTTTGATAGATGCTGCCGATCTCTACATGAATCAGTGAGTAGCTTTGTTCTTTGCTCCAGGAATGAAACATACATTTGAATAGTCAATTCATTTTCTATCAACAGGTGCAGGATCTTCCATCTTTTGGGATCGGTCATTCTTTAGGATCCCTCATTCACCTTCTCATTGGTAACTATTGTCAATGTATAAAACTGATTCAGCTCATTAGTTTTTATTTTATTTTTATTGAGTTGGTTTGCTAGTAATTCAGGATCAAGGTATGCTGTTCAGCGAAATGGGAATGTATTTATGGCATTCAACAACAAGGTAAATATATTTAATTATATTACAGACTTCCGAGACTGGCTTTCCAATTTGTGATCTGTGACACCTATCACAGAGTCTGTAGTGGGAAGATACTGTGAGTTTTGTTATGAAATCACATAACCTGTAAAGGTGATATCTTTCTGGAACCTCTAATTTTTGCAGGAAGCGAGCTTAGCTATTCCTTTGTTCTCCCCAGTTCTCGTTCCGATGGCTCAAAGCCTTGGACCACTCTTATCACAGGTGGCAACATCCCCGACTGTCCGCTTTGGGGTGAGTTTCTGATTCCTTTGCTTCCGGGGATTGTGTTTGACCTAATCGTTTGCTAACTTAAGAAGTTCCTTATGATTGTGCTAACTCTATATGATGATTTTTTTTCTCTAATTTTGATATTTGACACATTAAGTCGCTCTGCTTTCTACCTTGTCTAACCGTATTTAACTATTTGTTGGTGTTGTTGGCAAATAACTAACAACAAAAGCTACTTTGCAGGCAGAGATGACTCGGAAGCAATTAGAAACTCTCAGCCCTCCCATCATGAAGCAAATTCTACCATTAGTAGAACAGCTCCCTCCCCTGTACATGGACTTGGTAAAAGGAAGAGAAGATTTTATTCCAAAACCAGAAGAAACAAGACGCCTTGTATGTGAAAGTCCGAGAATGTTCTTGTATATATGTTTCATCATGGAGCCATTATCTCGTCTTCATAACCATCTATCACACTTACATTACTAACCTAGAGATTCGTGTAAAAAATGTTCAGATAAGATCCTACTATGGAATCTCAAGGAATCTGTTGATAAAGTTCGAGGATGATTCAATAGATGAAACACCAATCCTAGCTCAGGTGCTTGGCGTGGAATCATCCATAAGCTCAAAGCTAGACATGTCTATCCGTTCACTTCCAGGGGATCACGGTCTTCCTCTGCAACAGGTACTGAGTTCAGTTTAAACACCATGGAGATAAACTTCAAAAAGAAACTTTTATGGTTGCTTTGAAAGAGGTGATAACGTGGAAAGCAATTTGTATTGGTGTCTGGTTAGGCCCTTCCAGATGTCCCACCAGCAATGGCTGACGCTGTTAACCGAGGAAGTGAGTTCTTAGCGAATATGGCTGTTGGAACACCGTGGGAATCTGTGGCTAAAGAGGTTGGAGGTACGCTGGGAATGGACTCGAAGATCCTTCGTGCAGAGATGTCCAAAGATCTTGCCCAGCTCGTGGATGCAATCACATCTTGGATGGCTTCAAATATGGGTCCAAAACTTCTGAGATGATAATGTTGTTACTCACTCATGTACACTAAATAATCTAAGAACACAGGAAAATGTATACATAAAAGTTGACAGAATTATCATTTGCATATATATAACTTGTTTCTAGACATCATTACATATTTAGTTCTGTTGAATGCATAAGGGTCTCTCAACAAAGTTGATAAGAGTTGTTCAGCCAAAAAGGGTAAGCAGACTTGGAAGTATATGCCGGCGGCCTACTCTTCGTGATAGAGATACAAGCCGAGACCAAACCGAGCACATGCTCTGCAAAACGCTATTTCCTCAGCTGCAGCAACCGGATCATCGTTGTGATCATCGGTGATCGTTACTGTCCCAGTCGATTCACGGTGTGCCTGCATTAGATGGAAACTTCAGCTTTTGAAAAGTGTGACACAGAGAGAAAGAGAGAAAGAAACACACAAAGAACATGGTTATGTATCAACACAACCAAGACAAAACAAAGGTGGAGACATGAGAGGTAAGGATACCATCAAGGTCTTTCCTAACAATAAGACAAAACAGGGAGAGGATGTGAATGTGAAGGAGCTTCTTACCTCACCATCAGAGCCACGAATGGTGAGACGATAAACAACAGTGACATTACCATTCTCAGAGAAGATGACATCGCGAACTTCACCACACCAACCTGGAAACAAAAGAGAGTGGATTAGTCTCTGCATACAAGAAGTAGATCATGCAATGTTCAGTACAAACCAGGTGCGTAGAAGCTGAGCATCCGATTCGCATGGAACCTACAAACACAAGTCCAAAACCCTCAGATCAAGAAGCACCAACAACAACGATTAAGTTAGTCAAAATCGAGGAGTACCAAGGGATGAAACCAGAAGAAACAGCACTGGATCCAGGATCATGGCTCTTGACGATGTTATCAGGGATCTTCTTGTTGAGATCTCGAAGTATCTCAATCAAAGGCCGAGTGATGGAGGAAGAGGACGAGAACTTGTCTAAAGGAACTACATAGTTCGAGTTAGGTACCGCTTTTTTCTTCCCGGACGCGTCTCCAACTCCACCGACGCTGCATCTGACTCCTCTTAAGGTTTCCCTGCGAACCGCGACGGTTCCCAGAGGGAGGAATCTTCCGGTGAGGGCATCGGCGGTGGTAGATGGCGTGGAGGTTTTGAAGATCGTCGTGGAGGTGTGCATTTGCAAAGCCATTTTTTTGGTTTCAGGTGAAGAGATGAATAGAGAGAAAGGAGGAAAGAAAAAAGTGAGTTGAGACAGAAGAGGAAAAGAGTTGAGAGGGGATTTGTCTGCTACTTGACGTGTTCTGCTTTCTTCTCTCTTGTAGTAGGTGAAGGTGGGATTGGTGGGGAAGTCCAAACCAACCCCTTTTTTTTTATTAACTAGTTATCACGCATTTATTTGTTTTCAGATTTTGCTCACCTATGGAGATATTTGTTAATTGTTTGACTTTCGTTTTTATTTATTTTTACAATATGAATACAGTAATCAAGTTAATGAAACATCTTAGAATATGTTAAACGTTATGGAATATGATATTTTCCAATGTTTTTTCTAAACCGAACTGGAAGCTGAACCGAATGATTATTTGCAGTTTAATTAGATCAAATTTGGTTCAAACCTAATTTAATAAGTTGGTTCAATATATTTTTAATATATATATATATATATTTAAAAATAATGTTATTAAATATGATAAATGTTATATATATTTAAAAATAATGTTATTAAATATGATAAATGTTTAAAATTTGAATAAATATCAGATATAAAACTTTATAAACTTTTTTCGCTCATGAATAAAACATTATAATATAAACTATTTTTTTTTGTTAATATGATTTGCTTGTAGATTTTTGATAATGGGTTTGATTGAGTTTAATAGCTTTGACAAATCTAACTATTGTTACGTAATCAGTTCACGATCGAACCGGATTGGTCCAGTTTTAAAAGCATTGATTTTAAAATCGGACACGTCTTGTTTCAATGGCATTTATTTGGCTATATAGACTAGAAGGAACTATGCAAAGTATCAACTCCACGTCCCTTGCAGAATTTAGTCAAGCAATCGAACCGCAATTCTCCAATGGGAAAGACTTTTTACTTGGTTCGCCATTTGAAAACCGAGATCGTTTTCATCAAATTACTCATTCAATACTAAAAAGAAAAAGACAAAAAGCTTTAACCAATAAAAAGGCATAGATAGATCAAGAGTTGGTCGTCCCCAACTTATTAAACAATCCAAAGTCACAAATCATCCTTGCATAGCATGCAATGGAGAGAATAACAAATCACTAAAGGTTTCCTCTCCCGCAGAGAGTATCATACTAGTCAATAAGAAAAACAACAACCCAATAAGAAAAAGGAAAAACTCCATAATAGATGTCTCAGACATAACAAAGGTAAATTCATAGCAAGACTTCTTCATTCTCCACCACTTTCTTCATTCTTCACCTGTTTATAACACCCTTTTTAGAGACCAAAACAAAACATTCTTTTAAAAAAAAAATAGGTTTCAATAGATGATCCTTTTACCTTTCGAAAAAGATGCTTCTTCATTTAGTTTCCACCTATCTTCTGCGTGACCCCGCGAGCCCACGCAGGCTGGTTCAAGCTTGGTGGTGGACCATCTCCCTGAACCAGCGATGTTGAGGATGTGATTGATTGCTATTCAGATTCATCATCATCATACACATCCAAATCCTCATCGAAGGCAGTCATGTCAAGCTGGTAACGAAGTATCCCTCCTATTCCTCCAAACCCTCTGCAAAACTGAGACCCTTCCTGGGACTTGTTGGTCACGAACTCTAGCGCACAGCCAAAACGCTTGTACTCGTTAGCCAGCCACTCCAGCAACGACATCTTATCCTCCACGTCCAAGTCGCTATTGTCTACTTTGAAGTTCTCAGTATTGGCTTCCTGTTCTTTGTTCAGGTGCTTAATCACAGTTTCACCAGTGGCACTGTTCTTCAACACGTATCTGTTGATGTCAAGGTTCTCCCATACGATTAGCGTCTCAACAGCACCTGAATCCAAAGCGTTTAAAGTGTCCTCCACGCCAAACACGTACTTCCCAGTGTCCTGACTTATCTCCTCAAAGTACTTCCCTATCAAACGCTTCTCTTGGATGAACTTCACATTCGCTAGGATCTCCGATGAAAGCTCGATCGCCTGATTGAAACCGTTTTCTCCTCCGTATGATACATCCACCACGTTTAGTATCTTTGCAGCAAGCCGCGGATCAAACATGTCTGACTGGCTCAACTCAGTCTTGAAATCAGCAGAACCGGCAAGTATCAGACCAGACACATTAGGCTGACTTGTCGCAGGGTTGATGTAGTACTGCGTGGCAAGCTCAGCTGTTTTCCTCACATAGTTGTGACGTTTCTCCATACGCAGACGTGCAAACCGAAGAGCAGACTGCCCTCCTCTCCCGTGCTTCTTTGGAAGATCAACAGAAAACTTATGAAGCACCTCACGGGTATTACCGCTCAAGGTCCCAAAGAGAGTCCCATTCCCGTCCATTACAATGAAACCAAACTTGTCATCAGACTCCAGCAATTCATTCAGAGCTTCAGTGTGAAACTTGTTGTCACAGAGGTAGAGAGTGTTGTTTATGGGCTTGAAAGGCTCAAAGTCAATGGTCACCTTCTTCTCCTTCCCTTCGTCATTGACAATAGTTCCAGTGTAGAGAACTAAACCATTGGGAGGGACCCTGTTGTAAAGTTTCAATCTTTGCTGTGCAGAGGTAATGGCACCCAAAACAGATTGGCGATTGACTCTGCTCTTGATGTTGGAAGCAGTTCCATACTCATCGCCCAACATCTTGGTGACACGAGAAACCTGATCACGTGGAGGCATGATGAGTGAGATCATGCTAGTTCCATTGCCCCTAGCAGCTTCAAGGGACTTGATGAGCTTCTTAATCTTCCATATCTCAATGTTCTTGTCGTCACCATGATTGTCTCCCATTTTAACCTGAAAAGACCATAGTACAGAAACTAGTTAATACCGATAAACATGTTAAACGACTAAAAAATAGAACTGGAGCAAAGAAACAAAATCCTCAATCAACCATATCACCAAAACTTAACCAAACACTCTTATAGGTCTCAAGACAAAACCAATTCATCCAAATACGAAAGTCTAATACACTAATTTGGTTAGTAATCGTAATCATATATATATAATATTGTGCAATTATCAATCAAAAAAGGATCAACTTTATATCATGCTTTCACCGTTTATAATCGTAAGAAAAAATTGTTAGCATGATGGATTAAATATGATTTTTACAGACAATACAAAGCGTAAAGAACAAAGCAGTCACGGATCTACCTTCAAAAAAAATTCTCAAAACAATCTCTTACAGAACAGCTGATCTAATATAACATCTGACCTAATCATGAGAAAAATCATAATCCAACCCCCAAATATACGATTCAAGATAATCGATACAGATTATAAGTTAGCCACGAAGATATGATAAAATAATATTCAACACATAGAAGCAATCAAATCAACACGATCTGATTGATCGAAACGACGGAGTAGCAATCAAACGTAAGATAAATCGAAAAAGAAGATCGGAAATCACCTGAAGAAGCTACGCGAAGGAACACCGTCCAAGCGAGAGAGAGAGTCCTTCGAGAAAGCTTTTTTTGCGTGTCTGAAAGCAATCAATGTGGCCAAGAGATAGAGTCCTATTTATACTGTTTATATGCAAGAGACGTAACCTAGTCACCACCTTTAACCGCCTTAATGGACTCTCTTAGTGGGCCTAGGCCCAATTAACTTTTAACAATTCCAATTGGCTAAAGCTCGAGTCCAACGGGGAGGAGCCTTCTTCTTGCGTCATTTGTACAAGGAGGAAGAAGAAGAGCGATGGCGTGGAGAGGAAACATATCGAAGTCTCTCAAAGAGCTCAGGATTCTCCTCTGTCAATCTTCCCCGGCTAGCGCTTCCACCAGGTTTTCTCCATCTTCATTTTCGTCTTTGATCAAACCAAATCTGTGAGATCGGGTTTTCAATTTGTGTGTGAAGGGGGTTTTGATTTGATTCTCGATTCAGGACGTTCGTGGAGAAGAATTACAAAGATTTGAAGTCTCTGAACCCTAAATTCCCGTTCCTGATCCGAGAATGCAGTGGGATCCAGCCTCAGATGTGGGCCAGATATGGTAATCTTTTCAATCTCTTGATTAGAGTTTTAATATACACAATGCTTATGCTGATACACTAGACAAAGTTTTCACTTCAAAAATTTTAGTCTAAATAGAGTTAGAGGATCATTGGGAAGGAAACATGTTGGTTTGTTGTCTTAATTTGAGCTGTGTCTTAAAAATGCGACGAACAGTGGCTTCCTCTTTTGTAAGAGTCTTTATAATTTATTAGATGTATTCACAATGCATATTTGGTTGTGCTTTTAAGATCATCTGCATTGTGCTTATTGTTGTTGGTAGTTACATGAATTGAATGTTGTGTGGCCATTGATGCAACTGTAATGGTACATTTGACATAAATGTCCTCTTTGCTAGTTAAAGAATGAGACTTCTTCTTTTGTTTTTCGTAGTTTGCAAAAATTTATAATTTATAATGTTGTTCTTTTTTTAGTATTTTACTGTGAGCACATAGCAGTGCCTTGAGCAGCTAAAAGCATCTATTTAAAAGGGAACTTAATCATCTTGAATCTGCCGTTTGTTGTCCCATAACCTATCATTAATAATACTGGAAAGACCATGTCTCTTTCTCCTCTGTATATATAAAGATATGTGTTTATTCAAATGGTATGTTTAGCAAGTTGCTAGCATTGAGGTCAGAGGATCATCAACAATAAAAAATCTATGATGAGAAGGGTCTGCTTTTCATGGCTGTTATAGGGTTAGGTGAAAGTATATAACATACGCATGGTCATACTTTCTTTTAGCTGATAATTTTTTGGTTCTTGTATTCTACTTTGGCAACTAGTAGTATGTGTTTATTGTGTATCCATTAATTTGTGATTGTGGCAGATATGGGAGTGGAGAGGTGTGTAAACTTGGATGGGATGAGCGAGTCACAGATTCTCAAGTCTCTTGAAGACCTTGTGAAAGCTGGAGGAGCTACAAAAGCTTAAAAGGTTGTTTGTTTTTTTCAATCTGAATAAACTACAAACCGGAAACACATTCATTTGACTGGTCCTGTTATTTCTATTACTTTGCAACTACTTTGGTGTCATATCACCTTTCTTTTGAGTTGTTTCTAATCCTTGAACTTGGTATAAATCTAAACATACAAGTCTAGCAGTTATAGATAGTGTGAGGTTTTGTTATGTGTTCCCGATTTAACACTTATGATTTCTCAATTCTAACCAAATCTCTATTCAATAAATTTAAGTGTCAAATCCCAAAGGCGCGATTCTAACTTAGAGTATCTCCAACAAGCTCCCTCATTTTTTATGGGGTCCACCCTCAAAATAAAGGGATAGAAGGAGTGTTCTCCAATGGTGATCTTCAAATTTTTTCTCTTAAAAACTTATATTTTACACTTTAGTCCTCAATTTACTTAATAGTTAATTGTAATCATTAAAATTTAATAAATAAACAATAAGCACACATTAATATATAATATTGACATAATTAGTAAACAGATTTAAATGTAACATCAAATTATTTATAATAAAAGATAGAAAACATAAAATTACATATAATTACATATGATAACGTGCTACACATGCAAAATCAATCAAAAAAATTAGCTATAAAAGAAATGGAGGCTGAAAATAAAATCTTGTTGAAAATTTTAAACTCCATCAATAATATCAACACTCGCCAGTTTATCCAATCTGAACAAGCAAGAATCATACAAAAAAGAACTCGGCAACAACAAATCGAAGAGAATGCTCCAAATTTATATCGAGAATACTTTAGTGATCTTGGAGGTTCAAGACCAAATTTACCTGATTATTAGTATTGTAATATATTTTTCAATGTGTAATATATCAGCTTATGGATTTACTTGAATATTAGTATTGTAAGATATATTTTATTGTGTAATATTTCAGTTTATGAAACTTTTATTTTGATGTAAAATATTATGATTGTATTATAATTTTGTATTTGTGTTAAATTTTGGAAATATACTGTGTGAAATAATATATTTAAATTATACTTACATTAATATTAGTATTTATTGGTATACAATATTTATTAACATATTAATATCATTTAAAATAATTTTATAATACCACAGTTATAATATTGAAGTGACAATATAATTAAAATAGTAAAATGCCAAATAAGAAATAATAAGTACACAATCACTAAACATATATAAATAGAAAGACTAAAGTGAAAAGTAAATAGTGTTTTAAGGGGCGCTACAGTGCCCCCTCAAATTTGAGGGTGTAATGTTCACCCCCTTAAAATTTGAGGTGATAAAGGTCTGTTGGAGAGTAAAAAACTTCAAAAAATGAGGGGATAAGGGTAACCAAAATCACATAACTTTCCTATATCATCAAAATATAAAAGTGTAAAGTTGCATTTACATGTAAATATTCGTGAGCCTTCCCTTACCCGAAGGCCCTGAGGCCCATAAAGAGAGAGAGAATCAAGGTAGTCTTTTGAGAGCGAATCAAGTTCGTAACTGACGGCAAAAACTGAAGGTCCAATCCCAAGGGAGAGTGGCACGTGCGAATACCAAGTTTTTTTTTTTAAAGTGATTAATAAAGGAACCAAACAGCTCAAGTGGCTTCTCAAAGCAGAAACTGATCATAGCTTGGTTTAATGGATATTTTATGGGGCTTATTGATTTGGTACATAAAATTCTAGACCAAGAAAAACTGATTCTCGCGGTCTTACAATAAACGGAATCTACGAACTCACTATTACGATATTATTCTCAAGACACTTACTTTTTAACAAAAATTAATTATAATTATTATTATCTAATATTAATTTTCTATTTTTAAAATCCTAATTAAAAATTTATTTTGTACAAAATATTTGTCGCTAATATAGAGATTTTGGTTCCTGTTACTCAAATAATACTAACTAGATCTTGACCCGCGCAATCGCGCGGGCGTTTGATTTCAGTTTTATAAATGTAAAAAAAAATTACATCATTAATAGCAAATATTCTTAATATTAATCATATTTTAAAGTGTTTAAATGGATTTTTCAAACAAAATAATGTTATATTTTACATGTTTGTCATCTAATTCATTGTTTCACCATGTATTTGAAGATTTTTATTATATATTTGTTTCATTAACAAAAATGTTTATGAGTTTAGTATTTTTATTTGCATTTTATGACAATTTTTCAATATTCAAGTACATCGTTTGATGAATAAATATTTTACTATTTTAGATATTTTGGAAGTTTTAAGGTAATTCTATATTCAATTAGTATGGATAATTAAAGGTTTGGAATTGTTATTTAACTGAAATCTAACTTGATTGTGTAGTAGGAATTTTCAATTAAATATTTGGAAATAAAATGAAAAATTTATGGTATTTTATGATAGTGATTTTTTTTATTAGTAATATAGAATATATTGTTTCACATAGGGTGGGTGTTCGAATATCCATTCGGGTTCGGCTCACGTCTATTACAATTTTGGGATTTTAGGGTTAAAAATTTCAGTCTTTTATTTTGTGTATTCATATAATCTGTTTGGTTTGATTTTACATTAGGTTCTCATTTTGGACATGACATGTATACAATATTGTACAAATATGTACAGCATGTAAGTTTTTTGAGTACATAAAATAATCATAATATGATACTGAGAATATATATAATATAAATCATTTTGTGATAAAAATATGAATATGTTAAATCGTCCCCAAAGTTACCTTGAACCGGTTGGTTCAAATGATGAACAAAGGGTTAATGACTTGCATGTTAATAGTTGCTTATAAACATATCTAATTGCTTATACTTGGTTTATATGTTTATAACTTATTAATTATTTAAGAATAAATCGTTCCTACTTTAGAGGGAACTGGTTTGGTCAGTTTTTAATTAATGGTTAATGATTTTTTAAATACAGTTCAATGTTAAGAGGAAAAGAATATTATTTGCTATAATAGATAAGATCATAGGATATTTCTCGATTAATGATGGTAATAATATGATGTCTTTAAATTAATGAATTTCAAGTGAGGGTCCATTTTAAAATATCACACATGAAAAGAAGTTGTGACTTCTCTTTTAATAGATAAGATAAGATTTTGTTCCATGCTTAAAAGCGCAGATTTATTTTCACTTAGGGGTTATTGAACTAAATATTTAAGAAAATTCAAGATTTGAGTAAATCCAAAAAAATCTGAGATTTGAGTAAATCTTAAAAAGATTTGTTACAAGTTTTATGTAGTTTTGAAGAAATTTCAGAGTTTTTGAAAAAAACTTTTAAATTTAAAATATTTATTTTAAATTATTTTCTTATTTTTTTAAAAAATATTATAATTTAATATTAATACCGTTTTATGAAATATATAAAATTATTAAAAAAGTTTAAAAGTTAATTTTTAAATAATATTATTTCATTTCAAACAATTTGGTTTTTAATTTAAAATGCGAAGAAAATTTTTCTATTTTAAAAAAAGTTTCAAATACCATCGTAGGAGGTGGTATTTCAATTGTTATTTTTACACTAGAAAATATCATTTAAACCCATCAAATCTCATTTGATGGATTTTGTTGACTAAATCATTATTTTCCAATAAGCTTAGATTTGGAAGAACTTATACAAATGACTAATTCAATAATTTTGAATTTCACATGAAATTTATAAATGCTACATACAATAAGATGAGATTTGAGAAAAAATAATTTACAAAATTGATTTACAAATTACTATTATTTTTGTTTCAGATCATAACAATTGAATTTTTATGTTTTTGTTATTTAATTTTTCTCTTCAAAACAAAAAAAAATAGAACAAATATTTGGTCAAGAGTAATTTGCATGAATTTATAACATTTTATTAGAGAACATATAATTTAAAAGTTTTTTGAAAATAATGTTTTGAGTTTTAAGAAGTGTTTTCACATCTGATCCAAATCCGTTGAAGCGGTAGACCCGTACTTTGTATATAATCCGGTTCAGATTTAATAAAAAATCATTAATTAAAAATTCGATAGAACCTGGTAAAAATTCAAAAACTCGTCATTAACCCGTGATATGATAACAAAGATCCGATAAAACATAAAATATATGATAGCATTTTTTATTTTTTATTAAATCAATCATATACTTTTTAATATTACACAAACAGACAACTTGTGATTTTTGATGATATTTTTATTATGTCATCCAAATAAAAATGACAATATAAAAAACTTATTAATATGACAGATGTTATTATAGTTTTTGATTAATTTAGTTTTAAAATATATATGTATAAATATATATATTATAAATAGGTGTAAACTCATTGTTTATTGATCAATTTAAATATATATATCCAAGTCGAAAACTAAAATATTCAAATGTCATCAATGAATTTTATTAATTATTTGTAAAAGCAAAAGGTATTTTTGGAAAAAATCAAATTTTTATTAAGAACATAAAATGATAATGATTCTGTTCTAATAATGGTATAGATAAGATATATATATTATATATATATATATATATAATATATTTATCCATAGATATAGACGCAACAGTTAGTCTGATGAAGAGGATAGATTTGGTTTCTCTTTCATGCGGACGAAACTGGCAATGTACGAACCAATCAAACCCTCCGACCACGGTGACCAATGGCGTGAGAAGAAAGACATCGAGTCCGCTTCTGCTCTCCAGATTTCTTCACACCGTCCTCCCGACAAGGAACGATTAGTTTCTCTCGACGTCTTCCGTGGCCTCACCGTCGCCGTGAGTCTATCTCTCTCTCACCTTGTTTTTATCGCTTTAACACTTTTTTGTTAAGACCAGACTTGAGTAATAGTGTATGTGTCTTTTGAATGTGGTAATAAACAGTTGATGATAATAGTGGATGATGTTGGAGGAATATTACCAGCTATTAACCATTCACCTTGGGACGGTGTAACGCTTGCTGATTTCGTCATGCCTTTTTTTCTTTTCATTGTCGGTGTCTCTCTTGCTTTTCCTTATAAGGTAAATACTATAATATTTGCTACTCTTTTTGATTCGCTCTGCTTCTCATCTTCCTCTGTTTTTTTTTTATTTATTACTTACAGAACTTGTCATGTAAGTATGCTGCAACAAGAAAGGCTTTGCTTCGATCCTTTAAACTTCTTGTTCTTGGTCTTTTTCTCCAAGGTTTGGTTTCTTCATTCTTTCTATGTGTGCAGTGGAATTGCTCAAGTAGTTGTCTAAGTACATGATTGTTTCTTTAACTTTTTTTTGTTGGCAGGAGGATTCATTCATGCCCTCAACAACTTGACTTATGGAATAGATGTAGACAAAATTAGATTCATGGGCATATTACAGGTATGTATGTATAGTTTCCTATGTAACGTTCTAAACGTTTTTTAATTACTAGCTTTTTTTTACAGAGAATAGCGATAGCATACTTAGTTGCAGCACTGTGTGAGATTTGGTTTAAAGGAAACCATAATGTCAGCTCAGAGCTATCTATGATCAAGAAATACAAATTTCACTGGTAAAACTATCTTTTATTGTGATTTCTCAAAAAAGCTTAATCAATCTTCTTCCATGCATTTTGTATAGAGATGATAGTATCCTATTTTATCTCACAGGGTGGTGGCATTTGTTATTACAACAACATATTTATCTTTATTATACGGTTTATACGTGCCAGACTGGGAATATCATATTTCGACACAAGACCAAGGCTCAACAACATTCTTGGTTTGGATTTTTTCTTCTTCTTCCTTCTACATACCGCTTCTAAACTGTTTAAGTATCTGAAGGTGAAATGTGGGGTACGAGGAAACACTGGACCAGGCTGTAATGCAGTTGGAATGCTTGACCGTATGTTACTAGGCATACATCATCTGTACAAGAAACCTGTATATGCACGGACCAAGGTTCTTAAGACTTAAGCCATGTTTTTTTTTTTGTCTCAATGTCTATTACATATCATTTGATCTCTTATATCTTCTTCATCAGCAATGCAGTATATATTCTCCACACAATGGGCCATTACCTCTAGACGCTCCTTCTTGGTGTCAAGCTCCCTTTGATCCCGAAGGCCTTCTCAGGTCTCCTGCTTCTCCACTCGTATGTCATATGAGTTACTAGCTATCCTCGTTGCTCATAAAGTAACTTGCAAGTTTGTTTTTATTGTAGTTCGTTGATGGCCACCGTTACATGCCTAGTGGGTTTGCATTACGGCCATATTATTATCCACTTCAAGGTAGATTTTATCATTTAGTGAACTTAAGTAAAGATACCAGTTACATAGTATTTTTTGTTCTTATCTGTGTCTGAAACTTACCATAAATTGACTTCTTTACAGGACCACAAAAAGCGTCTGAACCAATGGATTTTACGTTCTTTTTGTCTTCTCATGTTAGGTCTCGCACTTGACCTCTTTGGTATTTTCCTTGACTCTTCTTTGCAAGATCAAAATACTTTATAAATCACAAGTTTGCATCTAAATAGCATTAATACAAACAGTTTCATATTGTTATTTTTGGGTTGCTTGCAGGAATGCATCTAAACAAACCTCTATACACATTAAGTTACGTGTGTGTCACGGCAGGCGCTTCTGGATTTCTGTTCTCCGCGATATACCTGATGGTTTGTTTTGCTTTTATATATATCTTGAATCTCTTGTTTTATAGAAGAAAACACTTTTAAACCATTGTAAAGTGTGAGCCTCTCTCTCTCATGCACTATCTATCTCAACAGGTTGATGTTTATGGATACAAACGAGCAAGTCTTGTGTTACAGTGGATGGGAATACACGCCTTACTCATCTACATTCTCATCGCCTGCAATCTTGTCTTTCTAATCATTCATGGATTCTACTGGAAGAAACCCACTAACAATCTCGTAATTAAGAGTCACTTCTCTTCTTCTTTTTTTCTTTCTTACGTTTAATCATTGTTCAAGTTATTGTGTTGGAACTCAAAATGTTTTTCTTGTTTTTCAGCTTCATATAATTGGAATTGGGAAGTAAAGAGGTATCTAATTCTTCTGAGATACTATTTTTCATCTTCCATCAACCAAAAAACTTATATAATCTATTTTTTTTTCTGAAATAAAATAAACAACATCTATCTTCACCTATGTAATATAATCTATTCTACATTTGTAATCGAATCTCACCATGTTCTCACATTTTTCTGCGTATATCTTTTATAAAGTTTTCAAGCACATGGTTTCACTTTCTAATACAGATACGTCGTATTTACTATTTCCATTAGTGTTATAGTATTGGAAGATTACCAACTAATGAAAAGTCTTACGTAAAAGGTTTCTAGAAGTTAAAAGCACTAATGTTTTAAAAGGAGGGAGGAAAAAAGTCGTTAATAACAATAATTATCTAAATCCACTTTGTATTGACCCACACCAACCTCTTACACCTCTTTTTCATTATTCAACTTCATTATTTCCTTTTTCTAACATGAAATATTCCCCCGGGTTTCAACCAATTTGATATATTAAAATCTGCTAGAAACCGAAAACCATGTATAGATGATATATACTTTTGATAAATATATAAATATCATTCAACTCTTTGACATAGTCAACTACTTTTATATGTTAACAAAAGTTTCTCAACATTTTTTCTGTTTTCAAAATTTAAACACTAAAAAAAAATTAAACACTCAAGCACCTTTTTAGATTTTATGTAACTATTTTATCTTCTCAAAATAAAATAAGCATTAAAACGTAAAACCTCAAGCACTGAAAACAAAACAAAACAAGAAAATCTCGCAACTATATAAATTGATTTACAAGAGTCCACAAAACACGGCTAGCTAGTTATAAATACGTAAGGCATATCATGACAACGTCAACGTATAGAAGAACAGTCGACGTTCATGGCAATGACATGCCTATAAAAGTAAGTCTTGTTGAAAATAGATATATAACGTATATGCGTGGGGAGAAAACAGTTTCAAACAAATATTCAATCATACATGTGCAGAATGTTCACTGTTTTAATTGAAGGTTTTTAGCTACGTCTAAGGGCATCCACATCAATGAACCCCCCCTTGGGGTTCATCTTTTCATTTTTTTATTATTAAATTTTTCTGTTTTTCTTTTTTTTTTTTAAAAAAAAAAAAAAAAAAAAAAAAGATAAACCAATCGCGGGCCGCCACGTGTCGTGAACAGTGGTGATACGGGTTCACTAGAGTGAACCCCAAAGGCACGGATTCATCACTGTTCATCTAGAAAACTGTGTGAACCCCCCTTATGAACCCTCAATGTACTTGCTCTAAGTCAGTTAATTAATTAGTGGAAGATTCGCATTTTGTGGTTATAAGATATATTAGTAAGAGGAGTTGTGTTGATCACTAATGATGATATTAGATATACATTAGTTAGGGTAGTTAGGTATAATCTCCAAATATTTGACTGGTTGTTATATCAAAAACCTGGTTACCATACCACAGTTTTGATATACATAGCAAAAGGAGATAAGTCCAAGATTCATCCACTAATATACCAACACCGATTTATATCTTCTCGGCCACCTTTCGTTCTCATTGGTCTAGAGACAAAACCTAACATTTATATCATATGTTTTGTCGTTATATCACACTTGCTCACTTTCACTTTCTCTTTAGCTTTCTTTTTTGATAATCCTAAATTGTGCAAAGTTGCTAATACTGACTTTTCTCTTGGCGGCCTCCAAGTTACAACATGGCTTGTGAACAAAAAATCTTGTCTTTTCACGCCGGCTACCACTACTCTACCATTAGAGCATGATTATCCCAAGTTCTTAAAAGGGGTTCTTACACTGTTCGCAAGCCCCACTGACATGTGGGGTTCATGAACAGTGCAAGAACCGCTTCCTAAAACTACTAAATAAAAACCGTTTTTGGAGAGTTTCTTACACTGTTTACGGGTCTCAGTGACACGTGGCGATCCACAATTGGTTCTTTTTTTTAAGTCAGAAAAAAAAAAATTAAGAACCACACTTGAAGTTTTAGGGATAATGATGTCTTAGGGCATGTTTATTGCAGTTTTTTAACATGAGATTTTTAGTTTTTTTAAGAAACGTTTCTGAACTTTTAACTATGAAAACTTAAGAACCGTTTTAAAAAACTGTTTCTTAGCGGAAAAAAAGAAAAAAAAAACATGAAATTATAAGTTAAGAACCCTACCCTAAGAGATTCAGATAAACATGCCCTTAGATTTATCTTTAAACTTTTAACCGGTTCTTACAATGGTATTTATAAGGAATTATCAAATACCGGGTAGCTGAATGATATTGTGCAACGACTGCAGCTCACGTCTGTATTATATATGATGTAGCTAGCTTTCCTGTTACATGTCACTCATGAGGTTCTCACGCGTTTGGCTTAGTAGAAGTAAAGATGTCTTAGCTTAAGTACCTTATTGTCGGGAGTTATGCCTAAATGAACTACCATGTATGTGTAATATGGTTTGTTAGTGTTTTTGGCACTTGGTAGACTTCAAAGTATGCTTGATACAGTGATTAGGGAGAGCTGTTTGCGTATGTGTGTCTTTGCATAGCTTACGGTATTAATATCCACGTGTTGCATGAACCACGATGGGCAACGACCGAATAGATAACGGAATAGATGGAAACTACTTCTAACATTGTAGTATATGGCTAACTGATTATTTTAGTATATAAACAAAAACAAAAACAAAAAAAAAACATCTCACATATAGTTGTACATGAATGATAAAATTAGTCAGGCTATAACACTAGGTAAGGTATGTACTGAAAACAGATTTAAGAGTCAAATGTTGGAAGCAGCACACACATATATATATATTTATATGGTATCATCATAGCTATTACTTTAGTTTGTGTGATTGTCAAAGAAAGAAGGTTAATAATATTACAAGTTTAGACAAACCTAATTAGTTAAACATCCCCCTTCATAAATTTAGGTCTCTCTTTTCCTCTGTACAAAAATCACACGGGGTTGTTATATAGAGATGCATTAATGACTCGGTGTTGAAATGTATAATGTGACTCGGTGGAAACAGAAGACAGGGAAGAATAGAAATGTAAACGAATAAAAATAAAAGTCAAAATAGATGGTCAGTAAAGGGTTTGACCAGACCGGAGCGGTCCATCCATAGTTTCCCACTACCTTCCTGGATAATGAGATTGCAATATGCATATTGCATGTCTCTCTTCCTCATTTCCTCTATATATATATTTTATGCAAAAATCAATTTCTTCCATAGACCAAAAAAAAAACCAAACACCTTTTCGGAGCAGAGATTTTAATATAGTAACACCACAAGTATTGTTATATTTTGGAAGAGATCTTTGGTTTTTCTTGGCCAAATCAAGTGATCATCTATTTTTTTTGTTTATTAGACTTGAAGCCAAAATGAGACGAGGGAGTTCAGGAACCGACCATGAACTTGGGATACTACGAGGAGCTCACTCAGACACCAACTCCGACAACGAAAGCATCGCCAGTGACCGGTCGGCCTTCAGTGGCCCTCTTGGCCGTCCCAAACGCGCGTCCAAGAAAAACGCAAGATTCGCTGCGGACCTTCCCAAGAGAAGCACCAGCCTCAGCGACGGCGGTGGTGGCCAGGACGATGAGTACGTGGAGATCACGCTAGACATCAGGGACGATTCAGTAGCCGTCCACAGCGTCCAGCAAGCGAGTCCCGGAGGAGGAGCTCATGAGGATCCAGAGCTTACACTCCTCACCAAGAAGACCCTTGAGAGCAACCTCAACAACTCCGCCTCTCTTTCCTTCTTCCGTAGCACCTCCTCGCGCATCAAGAACGCCTCACGCGAGCTCCGCCGCGTGTTCTCAAGACGTTCTGCCCCCGCCGTGCGGAGGTTTGACCGCACGAGCTCCGCCGCTGTCCATGCTCTCAAAGGTCTAAAGTTCATAGCCACCAAGACCGCCGCGTGGCCAGCCGTCGAGCAACGGTTCGATAAACTCTCTCTCGACTCCAACGGTCTCCTACTCTCTTCCATGTTTTGGGAGTGCTTAGGTACGTAGCTTAATTAAGAAGTCCTGCTAATTCTATATGTTACTTTCCATTTTTGTTAATTTTTCATTTTGTGCACGTTCTTTAGGAATGAACAAGGAATCAAAAGACTTTGCAGACCAGCTGTTTAGGGCACTAGCTCGACGTAATAACATCTCCGGCGATGCAATCACCAAGGAACAGCTCAGACTCTTCTGGGAACAGATCTCAGATGAAAGCTTTGATGCCAAACTCCAAGTCTTCTTTGACATGTAAGCTTTTTCTTATCTTTACCTAACCCATTAATATCTACAGTTAATAGATCATTACTAACGTCATTTAATTATTGGTATTTTCAAAGTTAAACGGTCATCAGGAGCTAAGGACCGATAATATAATTACTTAATGGTATTGATTGTATAGTGCATTTGAAACTAAATAAATGATGTCATTATGTGGTCAGGGTGGACAAAGATGAAGATGGGAGAATAACAGAAGAGGAGGTCGCCGAGGTGAGCACCACACACCATTTAATCTTTTATCATATTTTATTTTTTGTATTATACGTATACGTATATTCTTAGTAGTGACCAAAGTAATATACATATTCTTTCGTTGATTATCTTGACAAATTTGTCCACGCGCAAATCCCACTGACTTTATCTGCTGACGTTTACTGTTAACATCACAAATCTCTTGAACTGCTTTTGAACACGACAATAATATTTACTCCCATCTGTTTTATAATAAAATATCTTGGCTAAAAGCACCAAAATTAAAAAGTTTATTTTTCAAATAAAGTTAAAACTATTTTTAAACTACCAAAGCATCGTATATTTTAAAAAATCAATTTTTCTCTAAAACATCTTCTAATATGAAATGGAGTTTGTGTAAGTTAGTATAGTATTTATTACTTTTGTTTAAGGTTATTAATTCTAAAATACACTTTTTGGTAATAAATTGCAGATTATAAGTCTTAGTGCTTCAGCCAACAAGCTCTCGAATATTCAAAAGCAGGCCAAAGAATATGCAGCGCTGATAATGGAAGAGCTGGACCCGGACAATGCTGGTTACATCATGGTACGTATGGTCCACCTTTAAACCACTCAGTTACTAATGGTATATATCGTAACATTCACCACGTTTGATATTTACTAGAGACAACCTGAAAAAAGGTTATAAAATCCAAAATGGTCAATGTTGCTGGCGTTTACGTAATCGGTGGCGTCTACATGATAGTTTACATGAAACACTAGAAATCAGAATATATGGAAAAATATAAAATAATAATCGAAGAACTAGTCAGTGCTACTGCTAGATATTAGGGGGCATCTAAATGTCGAGTGTTGTTTAAATATTGGAAAACCTGTGAAAATGTTAAGAGAATGATTCTGAAACCAGAGCCAGATTTGAGATATAGGGAGAGTATAAATATTTTTAGGTTAATTTTAATTAAAAAATTAGAAGTGATGTGATTTATGTATAGCAGTTTTAAAAATTTAGGACCAAATTGAATGTGTTAATAGATTCTGCTTAGTACCGGTTATGTTTGTAACACTATATATATTGTAATATTATGGTTAAATAATATGAAATGGGAACTGGTGTAACAGATCGAAAACTTGGAAATGCTGCTGTTACAAGCACCAAACCAGTCGGTAAGGATGGGAGACAGTAGGATGCTAAGCCAAATGATAAGCCAGAAGCTGAAACCAGCTAAGGAGACCAACCCTCTGGTGAGATGGTCGGAGAAAATCAAGTATTTTGTACTTGACAACTGGCAGAGACTATGGATCATGATGCTATGGCTTGGCATCTGTGGCGGCCTATTCGCCTACAAATTCATTCAGTACCGGAACAAAGCGGCCTATGAAGTGATGGGCTATTGTGTTTGTATCGCCAAAGGAGGCGCAGAGACTCTTAAGTTCAACATGGCTCTCATATTGCTACCTGTTTGTCGCAACACCATCACTTGGCTAAGGAACAAAACTAAGCTAGGTGTTGTCGTACCGTTCGATGATAATCTCAACTTCCACAAGGTTATTGCAAGTGGGATTGTGGTCGGGGCTTTGCTCCATGTAGTTGCGCATTTAGCTTGTGATTTCCCGCGTCTACTTGCGGCTGATGAGGATACTTATGAGCCGATGATACCTTACTTCGGGGAGCAACCTGAGAGCTATTGGTTTTTCGTGAAGGGTGTGGAAGGTGTGACTGGTATTATAATGGTTGTCCTAATGGCTATAGCCTTTACACTCGCTACGCCTTGGTTCCGTCGTAACAAGCTTAACTTACCTAACTTCCTCAAGAAGTTTACTGGTTTTAATGCCTTTTGGTACTCTCACCATTTGTTCATCATTGTTTATGCTCTTCTCATTGTCCATGGTATCGAGCTCTACCTCACAAAGATTTGGTATCAGAAAACGGTATGCTCTTCAAACCATGATTCATCTTTTTTTTCTTCTCTATAATTATCTCTCTTTCCTGGTTAGTTAATACTTTTTGTTTGTGAAATTTGCTTCAGACATGGATGTATTTGGCTGTACCAATGGTTATGTATGCGTCAGAGAGGCTCCTCCGTGCTTTAAGATCAAGCATCAAACCGGTTAAGATTCTCAAGGTAAGATATATTCATCAAAAGATCATTTAATTATACAAACTTGAGTTGGTATAGGAAGCCAGACCGTTTCGATACAAAGAATAAAACTAAATGTGACTTTTTTTTAACAAAAACAAATATGTTCAAATAATTCTTTAATTTTAAACCATTTCATCATCATTTTCTAAAGATTTGTATGCATGCATGTATCAATAGGTGGCTGTATATCCGGGGAACGTTTTGTCTCTACACGTGACGAAGCCACAAGGATTCAAATACAAAAGTGGACAGTACATGTTCGTGAACTGTAGAGCCGTATCTCCCTTCGAGTGGCATCCTTTCTCCATCACATCAGCTCCAGGAGACGACTACCTAAGCGTACACATCCGCACGCTTGGTGACTGGACACGTAAGCTCAGGACCGTCTTCTCTGAGGTATGCAAACCTCCCACCGCTGGTAAAAGCGGTCTGCTCAGAGCAGATGGAGAAGACTCCGTTGCGTTCCCAAAGGTTCTTATCGACGGTCCCTATGGTGCTCCCGCACAAGACTACAAGAAGTACGACGTGGTACTCCTAGTAGGTCTTGGCATTGGAGCCACGCCTATGATTAGTATCCTCAAGGACATCATTAACAACATGAAGTCTCACGACCGTGACAACGACATCGAGAACAACAATGGTAATGGGAACAGTAAGGGGTTTAGGACGAGGAAAGCTTATTTCTATTGGGTGACTAGAGAGCAAGGATCGTTCGAGTGGTTTAAGGGGATAATGGACGAGGTTTCGGAGATGGACGAGGAAGGTATCATCGAGCTTCATAATTATTGCACGAGCGTGTACGAGGACGGTGATGCTAGGGTTGCTCTTATTGCCATGCTTCAGTCTTTGCAACACGCTAAGAACGGTGTTGATGTTGTGTCCGGAACACGTGTCAAGTCCCACTTCGCTAAACCTAACTGGAGACAAGTCTACAAGAGGATCGCTGTTCAGCATCCTGGCAAACGAATCGGTAAGTAACTTAGTCTTGACCGGTTCAATCTTGTTAATTACTACGTGTTATATATTAATTAATAGTGAATTTTAGATAAATAAATACTAATTTGGATTTGATTACAGGAGTCTTCTATTGTGGGGCACCAGGATTGACAAAGGAACTAAAAAATCTGGCTTTGGATTTCTCTCGAAAGACAACCACCAAGTTTGACTTCCACAAAGAGAACTTTTAATCCCAATTATATAAGTTGGGGGGTCAATTAAGTAGAAAAGTAAGACAATAAACTGCAGATAGAGATATTAATTTTCATATTCTTTTCCTTTTATAAAAAAATCATATGAGCTGTATTCTTTGGTTTCTTTTTTGTTCTTTCAAGTTAGTTTATTGTCGAATTAAGTATAAGATACTAGAAGCATTAGTTGCAGATTTAGTATTGTAAACATGTAATTAAGGAGTTACTGCAACATTATTATATACTCGTAATCATATCTTCAACGAGTAAAAATGGTTTTGATTTTGATTTTTAATGCTCATTACTAATTTCGACCTACTTACTAGAAATACCACATGATAGTCTGGATTATTTACACCTTTTTTTTGCATGCATTATAATTCGCAAAAATATTTGTCATAAACAAAAAAATAAATTTATAGAAAAGTTATATTTCTATTATTTAAAAAATAATAAGCTGGCCGTGATAAGAAGGCAAAGAAAACAAAAGAGTGGTGGTTGTTACTTGTTCTAGAAGGAGAATGCCACTTGTTTTGTCTTATGAGTAGTAGCGTGTCAACGAGCACTACCCACGGCCCCATACGGGACTTAGACCATTGTCGCCGTTCATAGGGGCCACACTCCCACCAAAACCCGCGTCCGATTTTTTGGCATGTCGGGATGAGACCCAAAAAAAATCATATTATTTAAATAGAAACTTTGTCTTTTTACTCCGTTTCTTTCTATTTCTCTGTGTAAGTGAAGTGTACCTTACATTGTGAATTTTTCATATTGATATATAGTTTTCTCATCATAGTAAAACCAACTTTAAACATTTATCAACTATATCATTTAAGAATACGTATCCCCACGGTCACGGACCTCTAGAGTTAGTTGATAATGTCAAGTTCCACCAACTCCAACTTCTTGTGATTCAGATGCACGTGTTTCTTAAATCCATAACGACGATTTAGTGACTTTTACAAATTAAAGAGTTTACGAGGCTCTCCATTTTTTCAATTGCCTTTATGGACAAGCAAAACTATTCAGACTAAAACTTGGTCCAATACTTGGCCATTCCACATATATTTTGGCCCATTAAACTCGCGATGGCCCTTTCATAAAGGCCACCACGTCCAATTTTTTTTAATTTCAGCACCCTAATTTGAGCTGTAAGACCATGATTAATGCAAATTTCTTATTTTGGGTTAAACTAATTTTTAAAATTCATAAATAAGAAACAATTTTTTAATTTTCTTTAAAAAAACTAAAAAACAGTTTCTTAGCTTCCCATAAGAAACTCAGTCTAAAAAAATTGCATTAACCATGGTCTAAGGTTTAATTTGGGCTATGCGATATGCATATTGAAGTGGAGACTGAGCTGTTCCGTTCTCGAGATGGACTTGCTGGTACAGTATCCACTACTGTGCTTGGCGATATTCATTCAATGAGAGGATCTCCACTAAGAGTATTATTAAGGGAGACTTCTTAAGAGGTTTTAACGGGTGAAGTCCACCAAAACCTTTAAGAACTACCTGTTAAAACTCTTAATTAAGAATTGTTCTTAAGAGATTCTTGTACTGTTCGCGGGTCCTACTAACACATATCGGCCTGTCATTGATTCGTTTTTAATTTAAGAAAAGAAAAATAAGAATTCCTTAGGAATTCTTTGGGTTAATTATGCTCTCTGGGTTACCTAGGCGTTAGGGTTTAGCCTTTTTTTTCTTCTCTCTTTTCCTTTCTTTTGTTGGCTATTCAATTCTTGATTGGCTTGTAATTCCTGATTTTTTTTAGTTTTGATAACTGATCCAAAAAAAAAAAAACATAAACATGATGTATATAAACTTGTTCCAAAATTAGTTAAACTAATAAACATAAATCTGAATTCAAAGTGACTCAGGCAGACCATGGAAACAAACATACACATCATGATATATAACTGTTTGAGTAAATAAAACGAAGGACCCATAATATTTAAGACCTTCAGTACGTGAAGCCAAAAAAAAAAAAAAAAGAATACCCATTATTATAACATATATCAAAGATCCTAGACATATATATATAACCCAACTTTCTAACTAAAAATTCATTTAAGAGATCATATTATTTGATGATAGAAAATAAGAGGCACGAGGATTTATGATCAAGAACACAAAATATGAAACGTTAGGAAATGTCACCATAATATGAAATATTTTCTTTATATCTATGACAACATGCATTAATATACGTATAGATATGATCATAAACTATATACGTATAAATATAGATATGGTTTTAAGTGCCTCGGGCTAGCATTTCCTGATACCTCTTGAAGGACAAGAGTTTTTGAAGCTTCATCTGCTTATGAAACCTTGAAATGAAGAGATCTGCGACATGGTCAATCTCATCTTCTAGCTTGAAACTTCCTCCTTCTTCTTCCTTCGAGCTCCTCACCATATCTATCACAGAACTTCCTTGACCTTCCTCCAACTCTTCAAAATCCTCCTCTCCTTCGAACAACGTGTGCGTCATATCAGGATACTTGTCGTTTCCCTCCTCTTGTACGTCGTAACTCTCATGGTTAGCCACTGTGTTGTAGAGGATTATAGCCTTGCCCTCGTCTTGGTTGTGGCCACTGTCTTGGTCTTGATCTGCGTGACCTAGGAGGTTGTGGATCTTGTTGGAAATTGAACGGAACCCTAGCTTCTTGTCTTTCACGAGGGACAACATGAGGAGTCTTGTTTTGAAGGCACTCGTGATCTGTTTCATCCATGCCTTAGCTTTCTTCATTTTTGCTCTTTGTTTATAGCTATATTGAAACTATTGTTAATGGTGTTTCTTCAACGGTGAATAGTAATATATAAGAATATGTTGGTAACCTAGCATGGAAAGGAACATTGGTGATGAGAGCCTTAAAGGGTTTATATAGGAGAGTGCACTCGAAAGGTACGTTCACGAGTCATGGTATTATGAGTCTTGTCGTATTGTTTAAACGGCTATATGGTTTACTTAATGGAGGAGTCATTTCCCGACTGTTCGACACGTGGAGATGGACCATTTGATGTAGTGGATCACTTGTTCTGTGTAACCTTTATGGCTTTATGTCACGTTCCTTCATCCGATTGCATCGTGCCTACATTTCACGAACGTATGGATTTAAAATGTCTTTTATTTGTTAACCTCGATATACTAATGTTGGATCTGGAATTGTGTTAAATATACATATACCAGTAAAATTTCAGCATTCGATAAACTTTTAAAAATTAGAAAAATTATTTTTCTAGGATAAATATGTATTACTAAAAGAAAAAAAAATCAAAGTTTGAGACGTTATAAATATATATAAAAAATTTGTAAAATTATTCAGTCACCTAGTAATATACAAATCATAAATAGGTATTTGACTCAATACATTTTATTCTTTACTTTTCTTTCGAGTTTGATTCAAATTTGTTCACAACAACTAATTTCATGTTAATCTAATTTTTATTAATATGAACTAACGGGTTACTTTGGCGATGAGTCGGGTAGGTTCTTACTTACAAATTAGCAGACCTACTATTATTGAGTTTAATACGGATATAAATGTTTCTCATCTTTCGGCTAAAATTCATCTTCTTTACGTCATAATATGGTAAATAGATGTGCAAAAGCTCATGATACTGTCTCCAACTGATTTTCTAGTTCACGAAGAAGTAATTTCAAAGGTAAAATCTATTTTGCTAACATTTCGAAGTGTTAATTAGGTAAATAAAACTTTTTAGGAGGTTTATTTGTAAAAAAAAAAGCACATATAATATAAAATGCCAATATGTTACTGTAACATCTCGAGTTATTATATATGAAAATGCTTTAAAAAATTAATTTGGTTACCTATATCACTAAAGTTGACTTATTTTTTTCGTTACGCATCCATTTAATATTCTAGAGTTTAGCATATTTAGACTGGAGTAATGAAATAATAAGTGACCTATCGAAAATGATTCATGATACCATATAAGTAAAGTCAAAATACGGGGAAAACTCGAGTGGTGATTACATGGTCAGTAAACAATGATTTTGAGCCTAGAAAAATTTATGCACCGACCATTAAAATAAGATGTAACCCACAGACCAAAAGAGCGAGCATGGAAGATCCATTAGCCGGGAACGATCGAGACGTTATAGTTAATTGCATACTCCCTCCGTTTCATTATAATAGATGTTTTAGAAAAACAATTTGTTTCATAAAGATAGATTTTTTGTGTTTTCAATGAAAATATTACAAGTTTCAAGAAAAGTAATTGAATTTTTTGAGCTACTATTGGTCAAAAATTATTGAAAATTGAAAATTACAGAAATCGATACATTTATTATAGTGATTTAAGGCGTTTTCTTAATATGTGTGAAAACTCCAAAACATCCATCTTTATGAAACAGAGGGAGTATTATGTTTTCTTTTCATACCCCTCATTTGTTTTTTAACCGTATGGCGTATATAAAAGTATACGCGGTCAAACATTGAAAACGATAAAGTAAACTTTCACGATGCTTTGGCTTTAAAGCCTTTTCCGAATATTAGGTTATCTAACAAAATGATGCCGAACTTAATTATACATGTTTACAATTTTGTTTACACATCATAGTTGCTAATAAGTGCCAAATTAGGCTATTTAGTGCATTTAATAACAAAAATTGATATTCAATAAAATCCCACAAAGATTCCAAAACCATATCAAGTTTTCAATTTAAATATTTGATCACTCTTTACGACTTTATTTACTAAAAGGGAAATTTCAGTTTTACCATAAATTTAATACCACTTTCCAAATTTATCATTAATGAATGACTATTTCCAAAAATATCTTAAATTAATGATAAAAATAGATTAAACTAATTTTTTTAAATATTTATAAAACATTTAAAACTCAACTCTACCCTATTAACACTAAATCCTAAACAATAATCGTCACCCTAAATATTAATATATTTTTGAATGAATATACTTAAAAAAATAATATTTAACTTGTGATATTCTTGATAATTTTCCTTTATTAAATGTGATTTAACTTTACCTACGACAGCAACTTGACAACTAAACTAGGAAAGAAAAGTGTCATTTGTTACCCCCAAAAAGAAAGTTTCATCCAATCTGTGAAAAGAAATATCAGAATATGAAATATGCTTAAGCTAAAGTTACAGACAACTAAAAGCGATCCAGCGGCGACGTAAATTCATTGTACAGTACTTCACTACTACTTCTCTTAAAACCACTTCTTTTTTTCTTTCTATGTAAAGATATTCTTTTTCAACTTTTCTAAGAAAACAAAGAAGAGAGGTGGACACTGAATTGCATGTGATGGTTTTGTATTATTGGGAAAGTGTTTTACGCACTTACTTGACTTGAGTCTCACATTTCAAGCCGCCGCGAAATGCCTTGCTGATAATATTTGTAAAGCTTTATAAGTTTCTCTTTTCACTTTTTTTTGATAGCCCAGTATCCGACCATAAAGCGTGATCGACTAGTCCATCGGGCCTAAACCCATGCCATGACAGGATTTTTAAGCGTCCACTTAAGGGCCCCTGGTTACGCTAAGTGGTCTGGAGCGCCACACCAACTCCGCAGGTAAATTATGTGGTGGCCGGGGTTCGAAAGATGATATGATTTGATCCCTTGCTCTAGATTTCTAGATATTTTTTTTGACATTATACTTTGTCTTGTTGTTTATCAAACAAGTAAGTTTGAGTGTCAAATAATGTCAAAAACAAATTTTATTGGGGGATAGTTTAACGTCTCGGTGTCCAAATTGAAAGTTTTTAGATAGGAAGAAACTATAAGGAATATACACACTGATTTTCAAGCTTGAGCGAAAAAAGGCAATGCAACTTTCATCTATTTTACTTCCAAATAAAAATGTAGCATCAGTGTTACCGGTTTGAATCTCGATGTCAGAAGGATTACGGCCAAACGGCCCACATCTCTTCTTAGCGATTAGAAAAGAAGACAAAGATTGCTGGACTTGAGGTTTAAATTTGAGAAAGGCCCATTAGATGCATTACTAATGGGTCCAAAAAGGCCCATCAGAGAATTGTAAAACAGAACGTAGACCAATGCATCAAATCAGAAATCACTTGTTCAAGACAAGTGCGCGAGTTTCTTCTAGGCGTTGCATAATCAAAAGCTTCTTTTTTTGTCATCTTGATATGTCATTAACATAGAGAGATTACAAGACCAGTATATGATATATATTTTGCAGTGATCAAAACCACGAGCTATTCAAAGTGTTTTATATTAAAGCTGATAAACTTCCTTCACATTAACAATGGCTATGTATTCAGTGGGTATGACAACCACCAACACAGTCATGAACAAGAAACCAGACAAGTAATGCAACCAGAGAATATCATTAAAACTTAAGAAAAACATATCATTAAGAACTCAGCTAGTAGTTCGATAATGTCTTCAAAATTCTTCTCATAAGAAAATTAAAAAAAAAGAACAATAATAACTTGTGAAACAAGAAAACCAAACTGAATTCTCACAACAACAATTATGAAAGATGATATGATTTGTGGGGTGTCACTTTTTCCTGAAAGAGCAACCCTCAGTGAGCCTGGCTTTACCACCGGTGGGCTGGCACAGAACCGTCTGACAGTTTCCACACACTACAACTGTTTGAGAGTGGCTGAACACTGTCGTTCTGCAATATTTTTTTTTTAAAAAGCCATGCGTTACTAAAGTGTTATCTCTTCACATCATTACTTATTTTCATAACATGGAACAATCTCTTGTCAATTAAAAGAGACAAACATTATTTAACTCTGCTGAAAAAATGATATTACTTAAAATGTTTGATCAAATTCTTCCTAATACTATAATACCAATTCAAATCAATAAGCAAATAACATTGTTCAGACACTATAGCAAACTCACATGTTGAAGCATCCCTGGCACTTGACGTCCTGTAAACACACAAAATCAAACGTAAAATCAGATTTATTTGCATCGCATCCAATTTTTTTCTTACAGATGGATAAAAAAAAGTACCATGAAGAAGGAGTTAGGAGATTGCACGAGACGCTTGAGCTTGTGCTTTCTCTTCTCCAGCTCAGCTGGAGGGTTTAGCAGATCGATGTCGTTTTGCAGAACCTGAGAGAGCCAAAAGAAAAGCTCAGAGGAATAGAAGCGAGATTTCAAAATCGATAACAAAGCCAGGTAACTTCACCATGATTGCTTCCGGGAAATGCGACGAAGACGACTTGGTGAAACCCTAGATGGGGGATGCAGCTTAACTCGCTCTTCAATGCGGCTGCCCAAGAAAATTGTGGGGGTTTATATATGTCTCTCTATGAGAATACGTTAGGCCCAATAGGCCCAGCCCATCTATACATTGCGTGGAGCTAAAGTTTCTACAAATTGGGGTTCCTTCCGACTTTTCCGGTTTTTATTTCAATTATGCTTGGTTTAATTTGTTCAATTTCGGTTCAATTTTTTTAGTTATGACAGCTTTTCATTACAAAGATAATAGATTCCCGACCAAAATGACAAATGGACTAATTGTTGAAGATTTAATGTTGGATCAGGAAGCTTTGGAATTGCAAACCGACCAAGTGTAATTTGTCCTTGAGGAGAAGACTAGTCAATAATTATTAGCTCCATGACATACTATTAATGATGCTTCGCTAACATCTTTACAAATCAAAAGAAAGTTTCTACTTGGTGCACACAAAACAGAAGGAAGTTTCCTACTTTGTATTGTAGTTCCAAAATCTCAAACTATGATTATTGTTTTTATACAAACTTATGAAGACTTTGATGATGCCGAATCCAAAATTTCCTTTTATATCAAACTTGCTGTTGGTATCTCACCATTCTGTAGATGCATATCGTTGGTCTCGTAGTGATCCATTTCCAGAGACGAAAGTGTATCTGTTGGTGGGCCTTTTAGTTCTTCCACTGACACCAAGTTATCATCATCGCCAAAACCTCCCTTGTCGCAATCTACTACAACAGTCTTAACTTCTTCCGCGAAGAGTGCCTCAAAGAGACACTTGCTGTCTGATACTTTTTTCTCTGAATTAAACTTCACATCCAGAACAGGAGCTAAGAAATCGACCGAAGAGGTATTAGGTTGGAAACCAAGAACACTCTTCAAAACATCATCCCTTTCATGCTCTTCTTCAGTTTCTGTCCTAGTTACATTTGAACTCTCGAGCTCGTGATCCAAGGAATCGGGATTCCTCAGCTCATCATAACTACGGTTTTCCCTCTCTGTGTAATGATCAGCTTTTGTGCTTGATATCACTTTATCTCCTTCTAATCCATGGTTACTGACGCTAACCACTGTCTCAGCATCGGCATATCCTTCCACAGTATCACCCAGTGTTTCAGGAACTCCATTAATCATCTCCTCAGTGTCGTCTTCATTACAAACAGTAATTCCAGGCTTTTTCCGTGAAGAAGTTGGGCTATCCGATGCAGTGTATGTGTTTCCCAACTCCTCTTCTGCAACTAGGCTTTTTTCTGGATGGGTACCAGTCTGAGGTTTCTCTTCCGTCTCCACGTCATCTTCATCTGAAAATTCAGGGGCTCTTATTACGAGGGCTTGGCTGTATTTTCCGTCTGTGATCGAAGTTGAAGACAATAATCCAGCAAGTGCAGATGCTAAAGCATCATTTATAGACACTGAACGTTTTGGATTCTCTTCAAAAGATCCTTGACCAACCTCCTCATTACTGATCTCAGATTCAGAAGAAATCATCTCATTTCCTGAGATTGATTCATTTTCATTCCCTGGTTCTTCGAATTTTGTAAGAATGTCACCCAGCCTGTTCTTCGGCTGCACAACAGCATAGTCTTCACCATTTTCAGCACAAGAGGACAGCTGGGGATTATCTGTGTTTTTGTTCAATTCATCCAACTGATCGGTTTCAGGAGTTTTATCGGAATCACTGCCCTGAGAACCCGGATTGGGTACTTTTGTTTCAACACGCAATTCAGACTCAAATGACGTCTTGCCTAGCTGTTCAAGTTTCTCCTCTACTAGCTGAAGCCTTGCATCAATACTACTGATAGGTTTCAACATCCGATCTTCGAAACTTGTCAATATAGTTTCTAATCTGCTTACCTTGTTAACAAGCTGATGGAGGATAGTCTCCACATTACTGCAAGACACATCATCACGTTTGATTTCTGCTTCAGGTACTCGTGTTACATCAGCCTGCTCTGCAAGAGTATTGGCTAAAGCTGGTAAGCTCACTCCTTCGTGATCAGCACTAGTTAAATCTGTCTCTTGCTGAACTTCGTTCACGATCTTATCTGATTTATTCATATTTCCTGAACTTCCTGGAATCTTGCCGTTGGACTTTTCCGAAACGTGTCTATCCTGTTCTTTTCTGACATCTTTTCCTCGGGACATCTGTAAAAGAGTGGGCATAAACATAGCCATAAGCGCACTACTGGATGAATTTCCTGTTCCACTTGCTTCTTCCTTGTCTTCCTCACTTGGATCAACAGGATCAGCAAAAACATAAACTTCATCAACAAGTGCACATCTTTTATCCTGAAGCGAGAGAAGACGGAGTGTAATGGAAACGCAAGGCTCTGCATCATCAATCTCCGCAGTAGCTTCAAAAAGATCCTGAAAAGCATTTTTCCCCCATTTAACACCAATTATTACATAAAAGGACACGACAAGCAAGCAGACTAAGATCTCTATAGTACTCCAAAACAAAAATTACTTTAGAGAGACTAAATGCCAAGTTCCTCAAAAACCTATTACCTGTTGTCCTAATTGTGGAATTGAAAGCAGATCTTTTTCGCCAGATTTCACTTCAACCCAATCATCTTCGTTGGTCTGTCCATTGCCATTATCTTGAACCTTCCTCGCCATCGGATCATCATCCTTAACAGCTTCCACTCCACTCTTGGAAGCAGGTGATTCAGTGAGAGGGGTGATCTTAAGCACTTCTTCTTCTTCATCTTCTTCTCTCACTGCAACACCACATCGAACTGTACAGAGGTATTCTCTATCATCTCGCTTCTTTTTGGTGTAATAAACTTCGTATACGCGTGCAGTACTTCGGATATAGACTTGCCTTAGTTCATGTTCTTGTGCAAATGTAACTGCAACCAAAACCACAACATCATCGATGCTATACACATACAAAAGTACATCAACTTCTCACCGATAACACTAGAGATCTACTTCAAGCTATAACCAGATCCAAATCATGGAGCATAACGAAGAACAAAATAATCGGAAGTAAAGTAAAAAGGAGAAGATAAAGCACCGTACTGGTGATTTCACAAGGATCGCCATTAGGAACCGGAGGGAGAAGAAGCAGCGGAGACTTGGCTGCATGATCGACGGCGGCGGGGATGGTTTCATCGTCAGATTCGTGGTTTACGGTGGTAGTCGAGAAGGATGACTCAAAGGAGACGGAGTCTGTTAGGGAACCACCGGCGAGTTTCCAGTTCGTAGAGTAGTTGATAACGCCGTCGTGGTTGGTCGCATCCATCACCATTTCTTGCTCTGATTTGCGAAGGTTTTGGGTTGAAGGGAAGATTTTGGATCCAAATTGAAGCGATCATCGTCCCGCACTGTACATAGGCCTCGACATCTGATTACGGTTCGGTTCTGTTGGTTTAAATCGGTTAATTCGGTTTTCATCCTTTAGTAGCTATATAAAAACGAGTAAAATCGATTCTCGATTATTCAATTTGGTTCGGTATTATGTTAAAAACGAGCAATTTTATCAAATGATGACAGTGAGTAAACATTGTATTGTAACTGATTCATAAGTTGAAGACATTGTTAGATAGAGCATTTGTGATGAAAGGTACAGCTTATACGTTGAGCAGCTTTCTCATGAAGACATTTGTGATGAAAGGTACAGCTTATATCTTGAGTATAAATATATATAGCAAAAAGATTTGTCATTCCTCATCAAGAATTACAGATCCTACCAGCTCTTTGGGTGATTCTCTTTGGTAAGGTGGAGGCAACAAGCGTCGTACGTCCGCAAAGAGATCTTCACGCCCAGTCGCCTCTTTGACAGCAGATGAATCCAGGACAAAGTCTGGTATTGCCGGTAACACTTCGTCCAAGAACGATTTCATTGTCTGCAAACACAAGACGTTGAGTGAGTTCAACAAGGTGACAAGTTTTTGGTAGAGCAAAAGTAACAGATAAGTGTCAGAGAAAATTGACTAACGGTGCAGTGCAATAGAGCAGCATCGGTTCTACGTTTCCACTGGCCATTTCCAATCTCCGAATGGAACAGATTGATCAATGGCTGCAAAAAAAGGGCTTGCTTTTGTTATACGCTTGTGTCATTGGATAGATAGTAATAACTTGAAAAACAGGGCCTTGGAAACATCATTACCCTCACTATATCACGAAGATTTGGTCGGCCTTTTCCATATTTCCCAAGAACTGACTCCCCATAAACTTGATACTTTTCAAGAACCTAAAAATCATTTAGACACATCATATGTTGTAGATCAGAAGTCAGTTAAAATCGTTGAAAAATCTATTTCACATAATAAATCTTTCTCAAAACCTGTCGCCTTGTAATCCCACTGCTTGTAGATCCATATATTAAAGTATCTACGTGTCCCAAAATGTGCCAGGGACTGTTACATAAAACAGAAACAAAAACTCATGTGATGTTGAACACAAGTGTATAAGATACAGGAAAAAAGGCTTTCATTTACTTGTAGTATGCAGCACGCCCAAGCATAACGCCATGAGCTCCAGACCTTAATGCAGCATCTGCCTACAAGTCAATGGAAGACGTAAATATTTTGCGTTGAGTTGCAACTTTGAATCAAAATAAAGATCCGTTTTAGAAACCTCACCTCAACCACAGAGTTTATACCTCCATTTATTGTGAACTTCAAGTCTGGGAAATCACGCAATAGGGCAAAGAAATACTCGTATCTGCATTTGAGAAGTACAAGTGCAGATGAAGCTGTGAGATAATCTTTGGAAGCAAGGAGTGTTACAGCAATATATCTTCCAGATAGATAACCATAAGAGATACATAAGTCAGCACGCACTTTAAGGGCGGTATTCGACGGTTATCTGCTGGGCTAAGTCCAGACAATAACGCCTTTCGTGAATGTATGATGAAATGTTTAGTAGGAGATAGTGAAGAAACTATGTGAATGAAATCACCTGAATACAAATAATGAATTGGAAAAGGTGAAGTAAGTCAATCACATCCATAAGTGAACTCTCCAAAAGTTGTTATGTGTCATTGCTTAAAGATAAACACGAGAATATATAACTTGAAAGATAGGTGTAAGGAAAAACTTACAAAGCTCATTATATGAATCGTGATCATCAACACCTATTCGACATTTAACGGTGACAGATGCATTGGTATTTGCAGCAATGACAGACATAGCCTCACCAACAAACTTTGGGTTAAGCATATGAACAGCACCAAAACATCCTCGGCCACTTACTTTTGGGCTTGGACATCCACAGCTACAGAACAAACCAGCATGTCAGTACACCAAAAGCCCATGCAAATGTAGAAGGCACCGGTTGTTATAATAACTCAGTGGAAAAGAGATTTAGAAACAAACAATCATACTTGAAATTAATTTCATCATAGCCATATGCATTAGCAAGCTTGGTTGCTTTCGCCAGATTGTCCAAGTTTCTTCCACCAATTTGAAGAACGATGGGATGCTGGTCTGGAGAATACGCCAAAAAGCTGTCCTGAGCAGTACAAAAGTAAACGCATAAATCAAACGCGTCATAAACTCAATATGTAATAAAAAAAATAAAACCATTATCCATCGAGTACCAGGTTGTCTTCTTGATAGACAATGGTCTCAGCTGCTAACATTTCCGTGTAGAGCCATGCGTGTTTTGAAATAAGACGTGCCAAGGTTCTGTAGTGATTGTCTGTCCATCCCATCATCGGGGCAATACTGAACATGAATAACAGAAACAAAAGTGAAGCTTAAGATCATTCGCTGCAGATGAACAAAATTATCAAAAAAAAAAAGAAAAAAAAAACCTTAAACACATACCTGAACAGAGGAGGACGATAAGTGTCTGAAACTGTCATGGCTTCTTACCACCTGATAATCAACTATACAAAGAATGCATACATTAGCTTCAAAGCAAAATAGAAAGAGTTTTTGGGTACCATAACAGTAAGACACAACATTCTGAAACAACAATGGCCTTAGATCTCTTACATACAGAACCTATACTACTTCACCATGACCTTTCACGTAAGTTTCCGTCTCATGGATAGATCAGAACAAAGAGCATTTGTATCATTACACTACATATATCAAGATAACGGTTCAACCCATCACACTGTTCAAACAAGTTGTATCTAAGCTATAACACATCAATCTCAGACCTAAAAAACAAATTCTAAATCTAAGTTCTCTCTAATTAATTTAATGACATCCAATCTACAAGAGCTAAACCAGTCAGAGAAGTATATCGAGTAACGTATAATTCTATAGCAGGAGAGAAACCACAGCTTTCACCATGAATTAAGCACAAATTTTATCGGTAATTGTAACGAGATGCGAGAGGTATATAAAGAAGACGAACAGGGAAGAAGAAGAAGACAAGCTTCTAAAGTAGAGAACATAGAAAAGGAACTCACGGTGGTAGAGACGAGGATTACGGCGAGACGTGTGGATGTGAATAGCACAGCCGAGGTTGAAACTGTAGTCGTCGCAATTGTCCTATCACCGTCCTATGGTTTGGTGTGTATCCAATGCTCTTAAACCCGGACCGGTAATTATGACCGGATCAATCCGGTCCAACCGTGGCTAGAGATGTTAAATGAAGATCTCGGCCCAACACGGGCCTCTATAATATAAGTCCAACCTATTGTAATTCTAACACTTGTTTAAGCCATGTTAGTTTATATATGAATGGGCTAGCCCATTTTTAATAATGTTTTTTAATTTTCTTAGAAGTAACACTTCTAAGAAATAAGAAATAGTTTTTTTTTTAATACGAAATAGTTCATTTTAGTAACACTAAACAAATACGAAATAGTTCTTTTTATTTTTTACCTTTTTATTTATTTTAAATTTATTCCATAATCATAAACCATAAATTTAGATTAAGTAACTCAAACGGTATAAATATATATTTACACCATTTAATAAAATTAATATTCATCATTTAAAAAATATTTTTGTAATAAAAAATTTAGAACTATCTTAAAATATTTTTTAATATATAAAGAAATTCTATTAATTTGTGCATTTGTATAAATATTTAAGTTTTATCAAATTTGTATGAATGAATAAAATTTAATATTTAATTTTGACAAAAAATCTGATTTTACATTGAGGAAGGAAAATTTAATATTATATTTTTGATAAAATAAATATAAATTATGTAATCCAGTGCTCTCAAAACAGGACCGGTAGTCATCATCGGATCAGTCTGGTCCGCAGCATAACATGAATCGGTGCTCTCGTATCCCATTGTCTATTGATAGTTTTAGGGTCAAATTAAAATGTTATCTTTGTCGTTATCAAAAACCAATATGATCGGTCCAAACTTGTTAGAAAACAATAGTATAGATATAGATTGAATTTTATGTTCTATTTTTTTGGCAACAATAAATCTCTAAATCAAACTTGTTGAATTGGTACATTTATTTTACTAAATGGCAATGGCCACACCCCTAAGTTACCAAATTTCCGTGATATATAATAAAGTAAATTTGAAAAATAAACGAAAAAGGCACAAGTGGGGACCCACTTGGTTGACGTTCCCTCCTCGTTTCTTCCACTCACATCTACCGATGCTCGAAACCCACTTTTCCTTTTTTTATAATTCTTCTTTTTCCCGGTCATTCATTCTCTCTCTCTCTCTCTAACGTGCTGACTAAAATCAGATCTCGACTCTCTCATCATCGACTCTAAGTTTCATTCGATCGTCTCTTCGAGCTTACGTTAATCTCTGTGTTTAGGTAGGAGAGGATGTCAAATCTTCAAACCAATTTCAATCAGAAGGTAGATTACGTGTTCAAAGTAGTCTTGATTGGCGACTCTGCCGTTGGCAAATCTCAGCTTCTCGCTAGATTCTCTAGAAACGAGTTCAGCATCGAGTCCAAAGCAACGATCGGTGTCGAGTTTCAGACAAGAACACTTAACATCGATAACAAAACTGTCAAAGCTCAGATATGGGACACTGCTGGTCAAGAACGGTACACTTTTTTACTTTCTTTTATGTTATAAAAAAATATGGTTTCATCCATTAATGCGTGTTAAGGGTAAATAATCATAGATACTTACTTGTTAGAGAATCTATAACCACTTCTGTTTAACGTTTTAGATTTTTTTTAGGGTTTCTATGAACGTTAGCTTTCCATGTTAGGTACCGAGCGGTGACGAGTGCATACTACAGAGGTGCAGTAGGTGCGATGCTTGTTTACGACATAACAAAACGACAGTCTTTTGATCATGTCGCGAGGTGGTTAGAAGAGTTGAGAGGACACGCAGACAAAAACATTGTGATCATGCTTGTAGGGAACAAGACTGATCTCGGCACACTCCGAGCTGTACCAACCGAGGACGCCAAAGAGTTTGCTCAAAGAGAAAACCTCTTCTTCATGGAGACATCTGCTCTTGATTCGATCAACGTTGAGCCATCTTTTCTCACGGTTCTGACTGAGATCTACAGAATAGTGAGTAAAAAGAATCTTGTTGCTAATGAGGAAGGAGAATCTGGAGGTGATTCTTCACTCTTGCAAGGAACTAAGATTGTTGTTCCTGGTGAAGAGACTGAAAGTAAAGGAAAGGGATGTTGTGGAACATCGTAGAATCATTTTGTCTTTTGGCTGCATGAATAATGTGTCTACTTTGTATGTAAGCTGTTGATGATAGAGTCGAAAGAGTTAAAACGTTATATACTCTCAAAAGTGCTGTTGATTCAGTTGAACATACAAGTTATTTGATTATAACAGTTGAAGCTAAACCTTGTTAGATTGGTGTATAGACAGGGGCATGGTTTAACAAATTGTGATTATCATGTGTTTAATTGGACTTTGAGATTTGGTTTTATAAACAGACATAACTAAAATGCAAATAGATAATACCATTTGAAACGTTTAGATTAAGCAAAGATAAGTCCCAAATTCGACACAATTTCGAGTTTTCAAGATCAGCTGCTTCAACAAAAGCAGATGTTTCAGACCTTACAATGCAACTGGTTCTTGGCTGAACAGCAAAGTTATGAAGATGCCTTTTTTCCTTTCAGGTTGATAACAGAGAGCTCTTGTTCAACATACTCTCCGGCAGGTATAGCCGGATAGTTACTTGCCAGTGATGATTCCGCGAAATGTCCCAAAGGTTTCAGCTCGGCATCTGAGGCAATGTGGGCAAACAACTGCAAGACAAGCAGAAACAAGTCTTCCAGATAAGCCAAAGGGTTGAGTTTTGTCAGGAAAACTTATAAGGAAATTGGTTTAAGAAGAAGACTTACAGTAGAGGAAACTCTCCATAGGCTTCGGTTTTGTTCTTTTGCTAATTTGATTGCATCCTTAGTCTTGCTCGTGACAACTACTTCATGCATTCCGGCAATGCATTCTCCAGCAGTCAACCATTCTATCTGCACAAATGAGTACCAAAACTTTAGCTAATGTAGCAACACCTCAAAAAAAGAAGTAGTTAGCACAGTTTCTCCGATTGAAAATCTCAAGGCTCTGCTCAATATCAAATGTTACAACATGAGGTACCATCTCCATACCTGCTTTCCAGTCTGAATCAAGAGGCAGCCTACAGGAACTTTAACAGCAACCTTTTCACCATTCCTTAACCAAATATAAAGACCAGGGAACCTACTTCTTCCATGGATCGTTAGAAAATTAAGATCATAGTGATATCCTGCAAAGATCGTGCCCTCCTCGTTGTAACAGCTAAGATCACTTCCCGTTGGAGCAAGAAGATGAGGACCCTGAGATTCACAAGAAGGATACTCTTCAAGTTTAATAAAATCATAATCCATGCATGACCCTAATTTCCACTTCAACCATTCATCCAAAAGTTACGCTAAGATTAGAAGGGCTAAGAACTTACCTGCTTCATGAGCGATGTAAACGCATCCTTGGGCAAACCAAACCCAACTGCAGCCATTTCGGCAACAACCTGAACAATTTAACAAGAATCATCACTTCATGAGTTAAAAAACTAAACAAGCATCAGATGCAAACAAACACTAAAAGGCAGTGCCTAACCTCCACAGCTGAGATCATCTTGTAACCCCATGAGTCCATCACTTCTTTCCATTCTGGAAAACCTTCTGGTATCACAGGCTCAGAGTTGAGCTCCTAAAACATAGCCACTCTCTAAAAATCAACCACAAAACAGTACATACAAACACATAATAGTCTTTAAGAACATACCTTAAAGCGTGTGTTAGAAGGGCGAGGACCAACTCTCCACATGTACCTCCACTTGTGATCTGGTCCCTTAGGAATGTGTGGCTTATACTCTTTAGGCATCGTCTCAAATTTCTCTTGCATCTCTTCATCAACCAAGCTTCTCGGAACTTCAACTCCTTCCGGTGTCACACCAACCTAATTAAACCCACCACATCCAAAATCAAAAAGGTGTATACTTTAACAAAGATTGAACCAAATCGTGAATTAAAAAAAACAAGCTTTTTCGTGCAGACAAGACAGTACAACATGACTGTGGTTTTGTAATAAAAAAAAAGATTTTTCGATAAGAAGTGAAGATCTAGAGAGGAACCTGATAGTGAAGATGAGGTCTCTCTTGCAACCGCTTGAACTCATCGGGCTTAGAAAAGTAATTCTCCATCATATCGATGAATCGATCGTTGTCTTCGGCGCTGCATCTCGGATCTTTAACAAGTAGAGCTCCGGTTTCTTTCAGGATCCGACTCACCTCTCGGCACGAGTCGAGAAGATCAGTACTCAGATGAGAATCCGATTCACCGTTGGAGGATTGTAGGTAACGAGACAGATCTACAACCGGTAACTCCATTACGACAAAAGCTAGAGAGAGAGAGAAGTAGCGTGTCTTTATTATTCGTGTGATATGGCGGGAGATAGTTGTAGATTATTTGGTATCCATTTTCGACGCTCCATGTTCATTGTATCCAGAGATTCTTTTTTTTTTTCTTTTTTTTTAAACTTTTAGAAAGTGATATTTGAAATCGTGATATATACACTTCTGTAAATTTAAGTTTGCCATTAATAGTTTGTTAATCAGATTTTATCATTGTTAATCAGATAATAACGATGATAATCTTTCATAAAAATGTTATTTTGTTCACGATATTACCGATACTAACACATTTGATCAAATATTATACGACAAAACACGGCACTACAATTCTCTTTCGTCAAGTTAGAAAACACTTAACCAAAAGATGTTCGCTGCAAAACGTAACGTTTGCAAAATAGCATGTCCACGTGGAAAGACAGATACTTAGAACTTTAGAGGAAGCATGAAAATGGATTGACAAGAATCAAAACATGAAAATGTAGTCTATATATAACCCATGGAACATTGAGAAAAACTGGCAATAACAGCACACGTTTCTTCTTCTTTTTATCTTGTAGCATTGTGGAATTAGTTAAAAGGAACAAGAAAACAATACTCTTTCACTAATCCTAACGCAATGTTAATATCAACCATGTCTGACTGATATCTCGATTAAGAAGAAGAAGATGATGATCCAAGGTTTGATGATACTGCCATTATAAATAGTTTTCAAATATATAGTTTTTTCACTGGGAAGATCCAGAAGCAGTGCGCTTCTCATATTCACCTTGCTCTTCTTTTACGAATTCCTCAAGCAGTTCACGCTGCCTCGGCGTTATATTCCTGCCATACAACATCAACAATACATTAGAGATTGCCATGGATGTTAATTTACACAATTTACTTGTGGGGACTTACGCAGGGATGCTGACGTTGAAATGCACATATTGATCCCCAAATCTACTTGACTTTCTTGCTCTAATACCTGTTCGTATTGTAAACAAAAGAGGATGAGGTTTGATAAGTAAACACACAAGAATATACTCAACACTTGGTTTTCTCAATCTCCCCCAAATTCCAAATGGATTCGAGAAACTGTTTCTTTTCTCATGTCTTGTAGTCACTAAATTAGCTCAAGATCATACTCAAAAACTGCTTTTTTTTAATTTTCAGATTATATTACAACTGAACTTATCTACACAAGCAAAAAAGCTCACCTTTATTCCTTAGCACTACTTTCTGACCAGGTTGGGTTCCAGGACGGACCTGCGATAAAAAAAAAGAGTTTCCAAGTTAGGTCGCTGGAGAAGTTCCAACACCCGCCCGACACTACACTAAGTGAAAAGGAAAACTCGAAACTGAAGTTAACTAGCAACCAAAATATGATTCTCTGGAGTTCGCTATCTGGCTGGCCAATGCGAGAATTCTAGAACAAGTAAAAAGTGAGAAAAATAGTAGAAACCTTCACGACAACATCACCGGTAAGTGTTGGAACCTGAATGGTTCCTCCAAGAATGGCCTGATAAAAGAATGAAGAATATACTTGGTTAGCAAAAAAGAAAAAGGTACAAGAGCTCACAGATACTTCACCAGATGTTAGAAACAAATCCTGAAGGCCTTTTAGAGACAGGATTTGACAAGATCACCTGAGTAACACTGAGAACCGAATTCACATGAATATCTGATCCCTCTCTGCGGAACACGGGATCTTCACGAACCTGCGAAGTAATACAGCCCAGATATTGAGAATGCAGTGACATTATTAGCCATTAGAAAGTTGACCTCGGTAAAGTCACCTTGAAAATAACATAAAGATCTCCAGGTTGGTCACCTTCAGGATCATCCCCACCCGCCCTTCCCACCTTTAATGTGTCGCTATTGTCAACCCCTGAAAGATTTTTTTTTAAAATGAGTACAATAGATAAGAAGTCGAAGACATAACGACTACAGAGTTTTTTTTATTACCTATAGTCTATAGATATGCAAAAAAAAAAAAAAAAGATATTACCTGGATCAATATTGACTTTCACTGATTTCTGTCCTCGAACCACTCTAGCCCCTCTACAGGTTTTGCAAATACTCTAGTAATACACAAACAAACAACATTAATGAGCAATCCAATCGTTTACAGAAACCTACTTAAAGACCAAACATTTGGGATGAATCTACAAGAAGACTTTGTGTATCCTCATACATATAGGAATACATACACAGATAAACACTATATAGGATATAAAAAGTGCAATAATCAAATATATGACATACAGAGAACGTTTGACCAGCTCCACCACACTGCTGGCAAGTTCGTTGGATGCTTAATATACCCCTTCTCATTGTTGTCTGAAAAAACACAACTGTCTTACCTTAAAACCATTTTAAAAAAATCATAATTACAGGGTGTCAAACTAGAGTTTTGTAACATGATACTGACCATCCCAGAGCCATCACAGGCTTTGCATCTTTCACGTTTGGTACCAGGAGGAACACCTTGTCCACCTATACGTCAGAGGAATAAAAAACAAACAAAGATTATCTTAAGATTGATACAATACCAACATATAGAGAGAGCAGTTTGATGTACGAATATATACATACCACAAGTATTACAAGCTAGGTCGGTTTGAAACGTCACAGTTTTGGAGCATCCTTGAACAGCTTCCATGAAAGAAAGTTCAAGCAATACCTTACAAGAGTATAGAAGGAAAAAAAAATTTAATCTTGGAGCACAAAAATTATCTTAGAGAAAATAAGAAAATCACTATACCTTGACATCTTGGCCTCCAAAATCTTGCTTGTTTCTGCTGAATATCTGATATTTTAAAAGAATTGGCGTGTAAACAATGGATGTTGATAACTTAACCAATTTGCATTCAAAACAATATTACTTTGACTGGAACAAATTAGATGAAAACCAAGAAAGAAGAGTATTACATCGAAGATATCAAATGGGTTAAACCCTGGACCGAAGCCTCCTCCATCATTTGGAAACCCACCACTAGCATTTTGCTCAAATGCTTCATGCCCAACCTGCAGCAGACATTACAGCAAACTTTGATCACATCTGTAAAATCGGGATAGGAGCAATGTAATAACATTCTAGCTTGCAATAACAAAAGCCAAGAAATACTATGAGGCATATGTACCTGGTCATAAAGGTCACGCTTCTCCTTATCTTTCAAAATCTGATCCCAAAAGAAAAAAACAACAACAACAACAACAACAACAATTACCCTTCAGTATAAGATTCTAACAGATCATTAAAAAAATTGTCCAAAGAGTGGAGAAAAACTCACTTCATACGCTTTTGAGACCTCCTGAAACTTCTTCTCAGCTTCTGGATCATCTTTATTCATATCAGGATGGAGTTTCTTAGCAAGCTGGAAAAAGTTGAAAAAACAATAGCATCAATCAAATAGAAACCAGCAGGCCTAAACAGACTAAAATGATGCAAACACTCACTCCATAATAAGCCTTCTTGATTTCACCGTCTGTGGCATTCTTGTTCACTCCAAGAAGTTCATAGTAGTCCTTAGCAGACATAGATGAAGAACCTGGTATTCAAAACGACATAAACTTCATTGTTATTTAGACTAAATTACAAAAACATCAACAAACTGTAAGAACTAATGAAGCTCATAATGCTACCTGTGCCATGAATAGATCTCGTTGAACCAAAATTAGAATTAAAAGCTCCAAAATTTGTCCATATCCGATCATGCCCTAACATTACAAGAACATATAATGTCAAACCCTCTAGCAAATACTCAATTAGAATCGTGAATTACACTTTCGTATAGCGAATTATATTACAAACTTACCAGATTTAGAAGCTTGATCTCCAAGAACTTTGGCAGGATTGCCAGTACCTGTATTCAATCTCCTATAGCTCCCAACAGCTAACCCCCTGAGTTTCTGCAAAATCACATAGAACACAGCTTAATTGAGAGAGGGATTGATAGAATGATAACGAAAGAGAGCGAGAGAGAGAGATAAGAACTAGCCTGATTGGCGAAATCTTGTACACGCGATGATCGACGAGTCAGCAAGCGAATAACCTTTGCGCCATTGGTAGGGAGCATTTTTTTTTATTCTCTCGATAGATATGTCTTCTGTCTGAAATAAGTGTCCAGATCATCAGACAGAGCAGCCAAGTTAAAACCCTAGCAAAACCCCTGTTTTTTTGATGATGATGATGCTTGAGAACTGTGTAGAAGATGCAGTTTCTGTTGTTTTGTTCGCCACACAATACTGGGTTTGACCTTTTCATATAACCCACTTTACCTGACCCGACCCGCCATTGTTATCCTTAAATGGGCTCATCGGCCCATCATGAAAAAATAGTGTAGTATTTTGTTGTTTGGTACACAATATCATGGGGCAAAACCAAACCAAATTTTAAAAAGAACCACATGTATTATATATTTTAGGAACTGAAAACACAAAACTGAACCATAACCAAATAAATATCTGAATAATTTTTTTTGATATTAACTGATTTCTAATTTTATTATCCAAAGTGAACCAAAAACCAAAATAATCGAACATAATATTGAAATAACCGAACGGTTTCTAAATCACTAGAACCAAAAAAAACGAAAATAAAAATATATGATCAGAAATCGAACCGAAAACCCAACACATCAGGTCTGACCATTTCATAGAACCCGCAAAACCTGACCCGCCCATATTTCCCTTAATGGGTTCATCGGCCCATTAAAATAACAAATCACAACTAGTAATCTTTTGTTTTTTTTTTTGTTTTTTTCTTGAGCAACAACTAGTAGTCTTCTTCTTCCTCTTCGTCTCTGTAATTTGCAATCGGGAAAGTTGTAATCAACACTCACTTACGATTGATGAACTTACTTACCCATCAACATGCTTTCAATGCTGTAGAATTGATATCATCGTTCTCAAATCATCTAATGTCAATCTCGTTGGAGGATCGAAATTAGGGTTAATTTCTTCTGACCAATGCGGTGGCTGCTGAAGCAAAGGGTTAGTTTCTCTACTTCATTGTCCAAATTCAGACAAGGATTTGGTTTTATACAGACATGCGGTTTAGTTAATGTAAAGTTAAAATGGGTGAAAGACAAGGAACTCGATGCTGTCGTGGTTCGTGAGAAACATCTTAAAGCAGTTTGCAGTCTCGTTTCAGTTATTTCCTCTTCTCATGATTCGAAAGCACCAATCTTTCACCTTAATACTCACCGAGGTCAGCTCGGTCTGCCTCAAGAGCTAAAGCTTGCTGCTTTTATACGGAGATACCCCAATATTTTCGTGGAGCATTGTTGTCGTGATAGTGCAGGTACTCGTGTTCCTTGTTTCGGTTTAACACCCGAGGCTATAGATCTTTATAGTGAAGAAGTTGATGTTTTGCGGGTGAATGAAGAGGATGTTTTGTCGAGGCTGTGTAAGCTTCTTATGCTCACGAGTGAAAGAACACTTCCTCTACATTCCATTGATCATCTTAGATGGGATTTGGGTTTGCCGTATGATTATAAAGCTTTGTTGGTTCGTAATCACCAGGATTTGTTCTGTTTGGTTAAGTTGTCTAGTGATCTTGTTGGTTTGAAGTTGTTACATTGGGATGAACGCCTCGCTGTTTCTCATCTGCAGCTTAAAGAAGACATGAGGAATGATGGTGATGGTGATCATATGGCTTTCCCGGTTAAGTTTACGAGGGGGTTTGGATTGAAGAGGAAGAGCATGGAGTGGCTCCAAGAATGGCAGAGACTCCCTTACACGTCGCCTTATGTTGACGCATCTCATTTGGATCCGAGAACTGATTTGTCAGAGAAGAGAAACGTTGGAGTGTTTCACGAGCTTCTTCATCTAACGATTGGGAAAAAGATGGAGAGGAAAAACGTGAGTAATCTTCGTAAACCGTTTGCACTTCCACAGAAGTTCACCAAAGTGTTTGAGCGGCATCCGGGTATTTTCTACATTTCTATGAAGTGTGATACACAGACAGTGATCCTTAGAGAAGCTTATGATAGGCGGCAGCTCCTTGAAAGGCACCCTCTCGTTGATATTAGAGAAAAGTTTGCAAACATGATGAATGAAGGGCGTCTTGATAGAAGTCGAGGGATGTATCGTAAATCTGTTGACGCTGATTTGGAGAAGAAAAGTAGTAAGATTGTTTATCCGGATTGGTCTGAAGAAGAAGAAGAAGAGTCAGAACAATATCGGATATCCAGATACGACTCTGATTGTCCTGTAGTTGAAGACATTGATATGGTGCCGACAGGTCAGAGACAGAGGTGGAAGTAGTAACCAAACATGACATTGGGGAGAGACCACATTCTGCATTCTGACTTTATCAACCTGAGCTTTAGGGGGCATCAAATGGGGTTCCTTTCAACTGAATATGGTCTTGTTTTTCCCCTGGTAATGTCATTCCCATCACGTAAAATCTCATTTGATGGAACGCTGCGGACATAAGAGTTTATGACAAAGCTGCTTTGTTGTTCTCAGTTTGCCAAAAGCGCAGCTCAATGAGGACGTAGCATTGCAGAAGGAAGAAGAGGTAATTACTTAGGACTTTGCTATGTTTTGACTGTCTGAAGCGAGCATGCACCTTTAGTCTATCGAAGTCATACCATTGTGTTTTCGTCAAGACAGGTTATTGGTCTTTCATTAGGTTGTCCATACTCATTAGACTCCGTCTCATAACATAGAACAAAGTCAAGACTTTGTTATTTTCCATTCGAGAATTAATTTTACTATTATAGAATACATCTTGAAATGAAACGTATCTCTTTGCTTAGTGCTTTTCATAGAAATGATCCAAAGTTTAATGTGCCACAAGTCGGTGTTAAAAAACTTAGAAATGAAACAAGTCATGTGCTAATATCTGAATTTGCACGACTTGTCATCATTTGCAGAAGCCAAAACACTTTACACTTCGAAAAAAGCTTTATACTTTTCCTCCAAAACTCATCTTCCTAGGAGAATCATACAAAAGCTTGTGGTTCAATCACAGACAAAAAAAAGCAGCTTCTTCATCATCCCATTCTTTACTTGAACCCACAAACAAACTTTATTTCTGATAGTTTAATCAGAATACATTCCTTTCTTCCCTAATTGGGTTTCTCTCCTAATGATTCTTTCCCTCTTTAAATCTCCCTTGGCATCCAAGAAACCAAGAAAACCTCACCATGAGATTCACCACCAAACTAGTCGTACATGTTGTTGATGCTCAAAACCTTATGCCCAGAGATGGCCAAGGCTCAGCAAGTCCTTTTGTAGAAGTTGATTTCCTTAACCAGCTGAGCAAAACAAGAACCGTACCCAAAAGTCTTAACCCTGTTTGGAACCAGAAACTCTACTTTGATTACGACCACAAAGCAAGAAACCTTCACAACCACCACATTGAAGTCTCTGTCTACCACGAGAGAAGACCTCTTCCCGGTAGAAGTTTCCTCGGTAGAGTCAAGATCCCTTTCTCTAACATTGTTCAAGAAGGCGACCAAGTGTACCAGCGCTTCACGTTGGAGAAGAAGTCAGTTCTCGCTTCTGTCAAAGGTGAGATTGGCCTCAAATTCTATATCTCATCATCTGAACAAGACCAACGCTCTCCTCTTTCTTCTCCTTCTAAACCTTACACCATCCCAACGCAAGCCTCTTCTTCTGTGATAGAAGAAGATATTACTGATTCTGAAACAGAAGATTCTCGAGAGAGCTTTGCATCAGCAGTGCAAGAAGATCTTGCTGATACTTCCGGCGAGGGTGTAGAAGGTATACAGAAAAAACCTGAACAAGTTCAAGAAGCTGTTCAAACATTACATAGACAAGAAGTCCTTCCTCGGCCTGCACCAATGCATTCCATTCGCCTGCGGTCTCGTGAAAACCCACAAGAAGCCAACCACAGCAGTCTCGTGGAGCCCACAACCGTGGAGCTAGCCAGCTTCACTCTCAGCATCCCCGTGGAGCTAACCAACCTCAGCCTCCTCACAACGCCAACCACTTGCAATCATACGGTGACATTGACCCAGATGACTTTAAGGTGAAAGACATGAACCTCGAACTTGGAGAGAGATGGCCAAACACAAACGTTGGAGAGAGATTCACTGGCACATATGATCTAGTGGAACAGATGTTTTATCTCTATGTTCGAGTTGTTAGAGCCAAAGAACTTCCACCTGGTTTAGTCACTGGAGGATGCGATCCTTACGTGGAGGTGAAGCTTGGGAACTACAAGGGAAGAACAAAGCACTTTGATAGGAAGACGAATCTTCCTGAATGGAACCAAGTCTTCGCATTTACTAAAGAACGGATCCACTCATCAGTTCTTGAAGTCTTTGTCAAGGACAAAGAAACACTAGGTCGAGATGATTTTCTTGGAAAGGTAGTCTTTGATCTTAATGAGATCCCAACAAGGGTTCCACCAAACAGTCCATTAGCTCCACAGTGGTACCGTTTAGAGGATTGGAGAGGAGAAGGCAAGATAGTACGAGGAGAGATAATGCTTGCTGTCTGGATGGGAACTCAAGCTGATGAAGCTTTCCCTGAAGCATGGCATGCTGACTCTGCTTCTGTTCATGGAGAAGGTGTGTTTAACGTTAGATCCAAAGTATATGTCTCTCCTAAGCTATGGTACTTGAGGGTAAATGTTATCGAAGCTCAAGACATGATCCCAAGTGATAGAAACCGTCTTCCTGATGTTTTTGTCAAGGCCAACGTTGGAATGCAAACTCTCAAGACCAAGATTTGTCCTGTCAAGACGACAAATCCGCTCTGGAATGAAGATCTTGTCTTTGTGGTTGCTGAACCGTTCGAAGAGCAGCTAGTGATCTCTGTGGAAGACCGTGTTCACACTTCTAAAGATGAAGTCATTGGTAAGATCAGCTTGCCGATGAACATGTTCGAGAAGCGGTTAGACCACCGTCCTGTACATTCTCGTTGGTTCAATCTTGATAAGTACGGTACCGGAGTTCTTGAGGGAGATCCAAGGAGGAAAGAACATAAGTTCTCGAGCCGGATTCACCTGAGAATCTGTCTTGAAGGAGGCTACCATGTGATGGACGAGTCAACAATGTATATTAGTGACACAAGACCAACGGCTAGACAGCTGTGGAAGCAGCCGGTGGGAATGTTGGAGATTGGAATCCTTGGAGCAAAAGGGTTGGTGCCGATGAAGTTGAAAGAGGGTAGAGGAAGCACAGATGCATATTGTGTGGCTAAGTATGGACAAAAATGGGTGAGAACCAGAACCATTCTTGATTCACTGAGTCCAAGATGGAACGAGCAGTACACATGGGAAGTCTATGATCCTTGTACTGTTGTCACTCTTGGTGTTTTCGACAACTGTCATTTGGGTTCAGCTCAGTCTGGTAATGGTGCCTCTAGAGATGCAAGAATAGGAAAGGTAATGATCTCTTTCTCTCTATATTGTTAAGAGTAGTCAATAGCTTTCTCTCTATGGTTCCATTTTACATTTTGATTCCTTGGCACAGGTTAGAATCAGGCTGTCCACACTAGAGGCTCAGAAGATCTACACACATTCGTTTCCACTTCTTGTTCTTCAACCACACGGTCTCAAGAAAACGGGTGATCTCCAGATATCAGTTCGTTTTACAACTCTTTCTTTGGCCAACATCATCTACAACTATGGCCACCCGCTTCTCCCCAAAATGCACTATCTTTTCCCTTTTACGGTTAACCAAGTAGATGGCTTAAGGTACCAAGCCATGAACATAGTTGCAACCCGCCTCGGCCGAGCTGAGCCGCCACTAAGGAAAGAGGTTGTTGAGTACATGTTGGATGTAGATTCTCACCTATGGAGCATGAGAAGAAGCAAAGCCAACTTTTTCCGCATAATGTCACTTCTCTCCGGTTATTTCTTAGTTGGGAAATGGCTTGAGGATATCTGCAACTGGAGATATCCAGTTACTTCTGTTCTGGTTCATGTCCTGTTCTTCATTTTGGTCATGTATCCTGAACTTATTTTGCCCACAATGTTTCTCTACATGTTCTTCATCGGATTGTGGAACTTCAAGTCTAGGCCAAGACACCCTCCTCACATGGATATGAAGCTCTCTTGGGCCGAGGCTGTTAATCCTGATGAGCTTGATGAAGAGTTTGACACATTTCCAACGTCCAGATCACAGGACTTGGTGCGGTTGAGGTATGACCGGCTCAGAAGTGTTGCAGGTAGGATCCAGACTGTGGTTGGAGACATAGCAGCTCAGGGAGAGAGAGTTCAGTCACTTCTGAGCTGGAGAGACCCCAGGGCTACAAGCCTCTTCATCTTGTTCTGCTTGGCTGCATCGGTGGTCCTTTATGCAATGCCTTTCAAAGCTATAACACTGGCTGGTGGGCTTTACTATCTAAGACACCCAAAGTTTAGAAGCAAGTTGCCTTCTTTGCCAAGTAACTTCTTCAAGAGATTGCCATCTCGTATAGACAGCCTTCTTTAACCTAAACACTTTATTAAGTAATATTTACAATTACAATATGTTTCTTTCAACTTTTTCTTCCAATTTCAGTTCGCAGTAAATCATAAAGAATCAGTTTTAATGATGTAACTGATAATAATAAATGATGCATTATAGATGTTTACCAATGCTTTTTCTTGGAGTAAAGTTTTTACTTATTTAAACATGTAAACAAACCAAGGATTCAAAAAGTAAAGAATGAACACTTCCTCGTCTTAGACAAGTTGTCTAGCATCAAGGTTGAATTACACAAAGGTAAATCTGGTGAACATTGTTTAATCATAGTTGAACCTTGAAAAAAAAGGCAGGCTTCAACGTCAGAGTGAAACCTCTGTAGGGTTGGTCATGTTGCAGATCAATAAGTCCTTTAGACTTCAATACCTGTAATCCAAAAACTAACCGAGTCAGTTAGAGGCAATGCAGAGATGATAAAAAGAATGACTCTGTATCGAGTATCAATCACTAGTGTCTTGAAGAACATTCGAGCAGCTAGCTAGCTTCCTTGTCATTCCTGCCAAGATCTTGTTCAAACTTAGATCTTCAGAATGATGCATTGAACTGAGACTATTTGAAGAACGTTCTTTTCAGAATTAAGATACTGAGTCACACGTCTCTGCATATGTTTAATGGATTTTACAAGTTACTAACGATACAGTAGACTCTTATAGCTACATGGTATTTGAGATCTCTATACCTTGTTCTCCTGACAAAGCATATGAATCTGAACTGGTTGGTGATTTTACCGGGGTGTTGCCACTTCCATCAAGGAAATAAAGTTCCTGTAACCAACAAGTGGTAAAACATGCAAAGATAAGGAAGAGAAAGAATAGGACACCAAAACTCTATCAAGAGCATCACTCGATAATCCATAGGGCTATAGATACAGGACATGTGTCCTGTAAGAAAGACATACGAACGTTCCTTGAACAACAAGTAATGGAAGACATGAAAAACCAGTAGTGATAATCAACTCGAGAAGTAATAAGACGCAAACCTCGTCAAAAGTTATTGGTACATAAGGTTCAACACCAGTAGGAACTTGATCTGCAAAAAAAAGCTTCCAGCATCACAGTTTTAACTTTTAACTGCACAGTCAGGGTTTCTTTTGGTGATGAAGAATAAGCATTTAAGTTTGCGCGGGAAAATATTTACTGGCGGGGATATTTAAACAGTGAGGTAAAAAGTTGGCCTGTTGAGAGTAAAAGTCCAAAATGCCCCTTCCACTTACCATGTTGATCATGCTTGTCACCACCGGAATTCCTCAGCTACAAGCAACGGTGGTGGTGGTTGTCCTTCTTCTTGGGCCAATTTTTGCTTTTTTCCTCTTTTATGGGCCAATTAGGAAGCCCATAATTGATTTAGATGTGATGGGGCTTTTGGTCATTCTCCGCTAAAAAACAAAAATGTTTCTACTTTTTGCTTTCTTTGTTTCCCCAAAACGGTTTTAAATCGTACGAAAAAGCAAATCATCTTCTTCGTCTTCTTACTATTAAAGGAAAACACACACATACACCTCTCTCTCTCACTCTCTCTCACTCTCTCTCTCTCTCTCTCTCTCTCTCTCTCAGTCACGTTTCCTCTTCTCTCTTTGGTTTGTCAACGCTAAGAGGCTTTAGGGTTGAAGCGGCGAGCAAGCTTCTGTACGGCATCTCCGGCACAACCAGGATCGCCGTACCTTCCTTCTCTTTTGACGATTTTATGCTCTGTTTTTGTTGTGTTTATTGGAGAAAATCTGGAAGAAGATCGGAAGATAGGGTTTTGAATATTGTGGGTTTTACATCATGATCTAAGATTAAGTCACTGTCCTTCGTTCTCTGGTTTGGATGGTTTACTGTTTTGCTAAGTGGATTTGTTTTGTGTAGTGAGATAAGGAGCTAAGAAGTGTAAAACTTTGATGTTTTCTTTTTTTCAGCTATATCTAATGGATTCGTCAGACGAAGAGGGAGAGATTCTACCTGACTACGTTGACGAATACTATTTCGTTGATCAAAGTGACATACCTGTCAAGCTTTGTCTTCTTCCTACCAAATGGGACGACCAAGAAGAAGAAGATTCCAATGGTATCTCCAGAGGGCCTGTGTATCTTCGTGGCAACAGTGATTGTGGAAATGAGTCAGTTTGTAAGCTCGCCAAAGCGTGGAAGTTTGATCTGTCTGATGAACATCCCAAGATTGAAGTGCTTCTACATGGGATGCGCTGGATAACGCTGCAAAAACCAGCCAAGAGTTATGAAGCTTTAGTTAGAACAACTCTGGTAACGCTTCAGTGTCTTCATTTTGTTAAAAAGAATCCGGAGGCATCGAGTGATGATGTGTGGAGTAGTTTACACGAAGTTGATGGGTATGCTTAGAGATTCCTTCAGTTTATCTTGATGTGTTTTCCTTTCTATATCATCTTTGAACCAATCTTGTTTTCTATACAGGATCCAACCTTCAGAGCATGACTTATCAGATCATGTTTCTCTGGTGTGTCGAGCTATGAAAATGGATGAAGATTTAACAAAATCAAAGGTCTGTTTACTCTTTGGTCTTTTCTTATCTTCGTTGGAAGGATTTGATATTTGGTTGACTTAGTTACTTCTTCGTAGTTTAACATATTTTCTTGTGTGCAGTGTTTGCGTAGTTTTTTGAAGAAGACTTCACAAACAACACCTACCGAAGTGGTGAGAGACTTAGTTAGAAGTGGCTTACTTGTTCTCTGCCTCTTTACTTGCTCTCTTTTTACTGAGGTTAATTATTGTCTTCTCTTGTTAAGGAACTTCCAACGCAACATCAAGAAGATGCTGAGACACCAAAGGAACAGACTTTCATTGTTGATAATATATTAGACGAGGAAAACAGCAGCGATGATGATTCTGAGATGAACTTGCAGTTTGATACAGTCTGTTCTATTTGTGACAATGGTGGTTATATTCTGTGGTATGTATACTATTTTTAGAGCTCCTCATAATCTGCAATTATTTAATTTAGTTTCTTTGTTTTGAGCTCAGTTGTGAAGGAAGCTGCTTGAGAGCTTTCCATCCAACCATAGCTGATGGAGTTGATACATCGTGCGAGTCACTAGGATTCCGTGGGACTCATGTTCATGTACTGTGAATGGCCGTTGGAGTTTCTATTTAATATGCTAATACAGTGAGACTTCATGCTAATGTTAATTTGCTGAATATGTAGGCACTTAGGGAGTATTTCTGTAACAACTGTCTCTACAAACAGCACCAGTGCTATGCTTGTGGCCAATTGGGATCATCTGATGAAAATTCCTCACAAGAGGTATTATAGTCTTGCACTATATCATTCTTCATTTGGTAACTAGGCTATTTAGATAACTTAAAATCTTCAATTTGGGATTCAACTGTACACTTCTCTGAAGGTCTTCCCTTGTTCCGCCTCAAATTGCGGTCATTTTTATCATCCAATATGTGTTGCAAAGCTTCTCCACGATGGTGATCAAATCAAAACAGAAGAACTTCAAGCCAAGATTTCTGCTAGAGATCCCTTTTTCTGTCCTCTACACATATGCAAAGTCTGTAAGACAAGTGAAAACAAACATCTATACGCCTTCCATTTTGCTGTATGCAGACGCTGCCCAACGGCTTATCACAGAAAATGTTTACCTAGGTAAACCATTTTTCATTTTACTTTGTCCTTAATCATCTAATGAGCATGTATATCATCACCTTCAGATTTTTGCCTCTTTTTCTACTCAGGGAGATTACTTCTGAACTCAACTGTGACGAGGAGACACCTCAGAGGACCTGGGAAAAACTGCTTCCATACAATCGCATTCTGATATACTGTTTGTAAGTTTTTGAATATTCTGAGTGCATTTCAAAGGAGGTTTTTATGTCATGATCTGGTAGATAGCTTTTCATATTATTTTGAACAGGAACCATGAGATAGTAGGTAATCTTGGTACTCCAGCTAGAGACCACTTAGTTTTTCCTGATATATCTGGCCCAAGAAGAACACTAAGTCACGGTCTTGAACCTGTCAAAGAGGATGTTTCGAGTATGGTGACGGGTTCTAAGTATCATGAAGGTGTTAGTGGATCTAGGAAACCAAGGATGAAGTTTAGTGTCAATGACTATCTTATTAAACGGAGAACTGAGAGCATTGGAAAAGTGATGTCGAAAAAAGAAGGCCCTTCTGACTTTGCCGACCCTAACGAAGTAGACCACGAGGATGTGGAATCAAGGTGATATTCTCTCTTTCCACTCAACAATGAAACAACAAGATATTACATTACTGATAGTTTCAACAAGATATTACATTACTGATAGTTTCAACTAATCATTTTATTTTTGGGGGGTTACACAGGGTGTTATCTATAATAGACGAAGTGGACTCTTCTTTTAGTTTTGAAGAGTTTGTTAAGTCTCGTGGTGAATCCCATATACAATGCTACCATTCAAGAAATGATATCAGCAAGAACATCACAACAGGATTGGTTGAAACTCATGTCAATGTATGTTTTTCAATCTAGAACAGAGGTATGCTATTTAGTTAGTAGTGTCGGCTCCCTAAATCCTAATGACTGTTTTGCAGGCCGCTCGAGCTGCATTAAAGATGTTTGAAGCAGGGCGGGACGAAGATGCGAGAGCAATATTTGATCCAGATCTTCTAGTCCAACTCATGAAGCATAAGGTTTTTAATCACCTTTAGTTTTCACAATCGTTTTTATCATCTAATAGTTTGCTCAGTCATGTTTTTGAACTGCAGACGAAGCTTGAAATTTATCTTTCTCCTTTTCTCCATGGAATGCGCTACACATCGTTTGGTCGTCACTTCACAAAGCTAGAGAAGCTTGAAGAGGTGAACTATTTATCTCTCCTTTTTTTTGTTGCTAACCTACGTTTTAGCTTGATCTGTTAAAGTCTACCGGATTAGAGATTTATTTGAAAGTAATGATGCAGATAGTTGAGAGGCTCCACTGTTATGTGCAAAATGGAGATACAATAGTCGACTTCTGTTGTGGCTCTAACGACTTAAGTTGTTTGATGAAAGAAAAGCTTGAGAAAACGGGGAAATCTTGCTTCTTCAAGAACTTTGATCTCATTCTACCTAAGGTACAATACTCACTCTTTTACTTTTGTGTTATAAGTTATCTCTAAGAACATGACGTTCCTATGGCAGAATACATTCAACTTTGAGAAGAGAGATTGGTTGAGTGTGAAGAAAGAAGAGTTACCCGACGGCTCTCGACTGGTGAGAAAATCAAACAACAACCTAAACTTGAGATGCACTTCTTGAATTCACTCACTAAGATCTTTTTCTTTTGATGTTATGGATAAGAACAGATAATGGGATTGAATCCGCCTTTCGGTTTCAAATCCAGTCTTGCTAACACTTTCATCATGAAAGCCCTCGAGTTTAAACCAAAGATTCTGATCCTCATTGTACCAAGTGAAACAAAAAGGTAAATATCAAATCTGTTAGTCTCAATAACTAACTTTTCTTAACTCTGGCTTCATCTATTATAATCAGGGTCAATGAGTTAGCTGATTATGATTTGATTTGGGAGGACACCAATCTACTTTCAGGAAAGGTACGGTACAATGTTTAAAAAACGAATCCAAAAATCTGGTTATTATACCAATAGCTTTCGATCAAACTCTGTTTTTTTTGCTCTGTTGTAGTCGTTTTACTTGCCCGGGTCCATAGATGTGAATAACAAAACGATAGAGCAGTGGAACAATATACCGCCACCTCTGTACCTTTGGAGCCGAAAGGACTGGACTTGGAACCACAAGACTATAGCGCTTCAACAGGGTCACATAACACATATGCATCACTCAACTTACACAGTGGGTCTCCATCACGCAAAGATTCCTCATGATGATGGTATGGTACAAGACATGGAGATATCTCCTCTTGATTAACTTATCAGTGGTGTGCAAGAGGGAAACAAAACACCACCCCATATCCAAAACTTTTAAAAGTTATTATGAGTACTATTCCACGTGGATTCATACCATAACACTATGGAACCTTAAGAGACAATGGTTTGATTTATTATTATCACCTTAAGAGACAATGGTTTGGTTTAGTATTATAACACAAGTTTTAAGATTTTATCTTTGGTAAATTCAGTTTATTAAATCAATTATAATGACTTGCATTATACTCAAATCGGTAACAGGTTGAATTATTAGTGACAAGGCGGCAGGTCAGGCGGTGGAGGCAGGATCTGCTGGTTTAGTCCTCTTCCATTCTTGACAATGAAGACAACATTCATACCCCACGTGAGATGTCTCTCAAAGTGACAATGCATGAACCAAACCCCTACAAACACAATTACAAAACACGACTGTAATAATCTATTAACCATCATCAAGCACTAGCTAGTGAAATGATGTAAGGTACGTACCAGGATTGTTAGCTATGAATCTGATAGCGGTCCAACCATTTCTTGGCACGGTCGCTGTATTTCTATACGGAGGATCTTTGAGGTTATAGTTCAACGGATCTTCAGTCACGTTAAAGTTACCAAACCCTAAACCAACAACGTAGAAGCTAAAACCATGGAGATGCATGGGGTGATCGATTCCACCACCAACTAAACTCGTCCCTTGAAGAACCATTTCAACCGCTTCACCGAACTTAATCATCTTTACTTCCGTAGCAAGTCTCGGAGTCTGCAGAAACGAGGGTTGATCCTCCGCGGTAAAATTGAAAACCAGCGGTGGAAACGCAGGAAACCGCGTTCCGTAAACGCCTTTAATGTGAAGGTAATAAGATTTTAGTATGTCCACGTGACTTGGTGTAACGAACGATATGTTGTTCATACTGGCCGCTAGTCTCGACCCGTTTGGACCTTGGCATGAGTTGTTAGGACACGTTAGAAGATTTATTGAAACGGTCGAGACTATTCTACGTGAGATTTTGACAGGAACTTGTCCCCAGTATAAGCTTTTGATGTTGGTAAAGAATCCAAACGCTGCTGACGTGTCATTGTAATTAGGAAGGGATGGGTAACGTTTTGAGGAGGATGAAGAAGCTTTGGCTTTGCTTGAAGAGATGTAACGTAAGATTCCGATAGTTGTGGAGTTGTTGAAGCTGATAACTGGGTTACTATGGTAAGCTCTAGCCGCCATGTAATAAGTGTGTTTTGGGTTTTGGTCAGCGTGTAATAAGGCGTCTAAGGTTTGGCCTGGAGATATGGTGACGTAAGTAGCGGTTAGAGGTTTGGTGTAGTGGCCATCTGCGGCAACCACCGTGAGGCTGTGTTTTGCGATTGAGAAGAAGAGAATTAAGTTCATTGCAGCGTTTACCATACGAATGCGATAGGTTTTGCCCTTCTCTACCGTGAGCTTGAATGTATCTGTTTAATTAACATATAAGATATGTTTGTAAGATGATGGAATTCATTTAATTACTAACTTTAATTAAAACATATATGCATGTAGATGACTCTTTCATTTATATAAACATTTTTCTAAAATATAATAATAAATAAGAAAATGGTGTATACTGTATTGGTGTATGTCAGTTTGATAAGAAAATATCGTGGGAATAATTAGTTATATATAAGGGTTTAAGCTTATTAGAGCACCCACAATAAGGAGTTTTAGCTTCGAGAATTCTCAAAATACATATATATGCATATATATATATATATATATTAATATTATTTAATTATGGATTTCTTAACTTTACATAAAATTCAATCCATAATATTAATAAAAAACATTTTGGGTTAGATTTTCCGTAAAATTAAAATTTTTACAATTAAAGATTAATATATATATATATATATATATATATATATATATATATATATATATATATATATATATATATATATAGATATATATATATATATATTGAGAACCTCAAAACTAAAAATTCTCAGTAGAAGTGCTCTTGGAGCATTTTCATCGGGATGGACATAGTATCACAACCTTTTAAAAGATTAAAAATGGTAAAAGAGGAGAAAGACTATCAAAAAATATCTCTACTTCCAAATGTCATATTATGATTAGTTAGATTTCTATTATCACTAAGAATTTAATTCAATAATCTGATTAAATCAAAATTATTATTATTATAACTCTTTGATACCCATTTAAGGTTCTAAAGAGTTGGGCATGCTCTTAAGGAGAAATGCAAAAAAAAAAAAAAAACACCTGAATTAGAGCAAGGATACAAGAAACCAGGATGTCCATTAATAGTCAAAGCATCGGACACATTAGAGTCACCTCCGGTCCTCGTGAACTGCTCTACTACCTCTCTCACATCCTCCTTCCACCACTCTCCTATCCCATTTTTAATGAAACTAATTTTATGATAAAAAAAAATATAATACACACATGTACACGTCTAATTTGTTGTTAATAAGCTGTATATGTTTTGAAACTTGTACCAAGAACTAAGGGGACATCGTGGTCTGGTTTTGGGAAAGGGAGGGATGTCCAAGGCCGAGGATATACGAAGATAAGACCGTGTACAGTGGCTCGTGTCCAAGAGCTATGCGCATGCCACCAAACAGTCGACTCTTCCACGGAAAAGATGACTTCATATATAAAATCACTTCCGGGTTGTATCGGACATTGTGTTATGTATTCAGGTCCATCTGACCACGGGTTTCTCGGCTGCTCTACACCATGCCTGTGTTTTTTTTTGTTTATTCAACCACACCAAACATTTGCTATTATATATCTGCTTGTAATTGGTATAATCTTATGTACAGGAAAAAGAGTTTTAGATGATTACCAATGCATTGTAATGTTTTCACTAGCTCGGTTACGAACATTAACGTAAATGGTTTCTCCTTTGTAAACCTTTAAAACTGGTCCAGGAAACTGACCATTAACGGTTAAAATCTTCTTCGTGCTACACAGTTTGTTATACGGAGCTTCCTTAACCTGAAATTTATTAACTCTTTAATTTAAGATATTGATTATTTTTTTTGAACTTTCTTCAATTCAAAACTTATCTAGTTTACTCACTCACTCGCGCACGCATGATTTAATTGATTCATACTCACCGTGAATGTGTAGCTATGCGCAATACAATTAGTGAAAAGGAAAAGAGAGATTAAGAAGAGATGGAAGAAAGAATGTGACATTTTGGGAGAGTTTTCGTAAATTTGTTATTCTGGCAGATGGTTAATCGAAGAAGATAGAGTATATATGTGTATTTATAGATTCATCTTGCTACTCATGTCTTTCTCAGACTAGTTAACTTCGGTTATAAAAACTACCGATGTACAACCACGCGTTAGTCGGCAATGATTTTAAAGATCGTGAGTTCGATCATTGTGTAGGCAGATGACATGTGTATCTTACTCCTTTTGCGAACAATCAGATTTGATTGGCACTTGTAGTTAAACTCTCGAAGATTAATTGATTGGATCACGGTCCATCGGATATCATGGATCAACAAAAAAAAGGAAATACGGATGTACAAAATATGTTATATCGTTGATGTTACACAAATCTTGTCGTCTTATTATGTTAGCTTTGAAAAGATATCTACACCATATGTATATTTAGTAATCTTGAATAATATTTCCTTTTCTATTCATAATAAGAAGATTTTTAAAATAAACTTATTTGAGCATAAGCACAGTATTCTCAGATATTTGTGCATTAAATATGTTTTTGGTCGACAAGAAATGAATGTAGCTAAAATCTCTTTGGTCAATTTTGACTTGTGGGTTCACATTGTCCCAACAAATATGTACCTACATCTATCGTCAAACGAAGTGTTCAATTTAATTTAACGAGAACACAATAGGCGTTAGGACTTAATTATTGTTTTTTAACTGTTTTGCATTTACATATATAGTAGGAAGATGACTTCTTCTTTTTGGTGCGGTGAAAGACCTGTTTCATACTGTCGGAACTAGAGATTGGCGTTCGAAAACTTGTTCGGTTTTAGGTCGGATATTTTGAATGTTTGGGTATTTCGATATAGGAGTATAAAACTCATTTGAATATTTTCAAATTTCGAGTCGTTCGGATATTCGTAGTTCGGGTTCGGATAATTATGATCGAGTTCAATCATTTAAAATTACTTAAAAACTCAAGATCAAAATGAACATATTTTAAGAATCAAAATAAAAAATATCTGAATCAAATAGAAATGTGTATGTTGTAAGATAAAACAATATAGTATTAAGTGACAACAACAAATAAGTTGTTGGAACATTAAGTACTCAGAGATGAAGAGCAATACTTTTCCAAATCAACTTAAGAAAATATTGTAATTTCTAATAAAATTGAAAAGTATGAAGAAATTAAAGATGAAACCATATAATCCACTGCGAAGACGGGTTTGGATTTAACATGAATTATGAAGAGGAAATGAATGGATCTATACTATTAAGAGATTTTGGGTTACTATATATATTTTTTGATATTTCAGATATCCAGTCGGATATCATATATTATTTGATTGGGTTCGGGTATCTAATTTCTTCTAACTAAATATCCATTCGGATATTTTCTTAGATCAAATCAAGGTCGAGTTCGGGTTTTTGGGATTGGATTTGGTTTCGGTTTTTAATATCGGGTAAAATGTACAGGCAACTTAACATATTAAACTATATGCCAAATGGATAGTTACTTAACGGATATGGATTATGTTATGACGGTAAATTAAAAGAAGTATGAATTTAGATTTGTATCGGGTCAAGACGGAAAACATGTTCAACAACTCTTAACTTTACTAAAACAACATCGCTGATGATTTGGTTTGGTAAAGCTTTCCTCTTCTATTTTCTAAAGTCCAGAACCAAATTATTCCGAAACTCTTTACCTTTTGTGTTGATTTAGTTTCTTACGTGCATGCATGGTTTTACTAAGCGTGTACTGAATTACTATTGTGGCATTGTATTCAACGACCAGGACTTAGTTATTATCCTAGTCGATATTCGTGACCTACCATTCCACCTAAGCGAAAGAGATGTTTATTTATGTTAAACACCTTATAACGAAAAAAATGTGTTTTATTATCTTTGCGTATATATGTCCAAGTTAATGTATGTATATGCAATTTAACTCTGGCAATTTCTAGAATGTAACTGTTGAATGTCAATTTATAATCCTGTTAACTGGACTCCCCTAAGTCGTTGTCATCGCATTCACCGTTGGCCAATCCTCGTCGTCTTCTGATCATGCTTCACGGAGCCATCAATAAATCCCAGGTTGTTTGTCTAATTCGTATACATATTAGGCCATCTTTAACCCGAATCTCTTATTATGAGGTTCTTAACTTAACTTGATTTGACTTTTTTTTTTACATTTTTTGGATAAAAAACGTCATTTATATCTTTTATTTAGAAGACGGTTCTTAAGTCTTCTTAGTTAAAATTTAAGAAACGTATCTTAAGAAAAATAAGAACCCCATGCTAAGATACATGCATTAAAAATGCCCTTACATACTCGGTTTGTTTGGTCTATTTTTTACGTAATAGAAGCAATTATATAATCATGTTACTCACTGATACTTAGTTACCAATTATTATACTGTTTTCTCAAGAATGATGCACTTTATAACTTATATAAGATAGATAGCAAAAACGCATTTTTTTGCAAAAAAGAATATAGGTTATTTCAGAAATAAATTAAATGAAAAAATATAACATGTGTTCCAGAAAAAAAAATAAACATCCATTAGGGTGTACATTTTGGATTGCGTATTGGGTATCACATAGAGCTTCTTACTGGCCTGGTAGCTTAGTCACTGGGCTGCTACAGGCTTTAGGAACCTGAATTCCCATCAGGTTGGGAGATACGTTGGAGCATTGGAATGTGGCTGGACCATCGGCTCCAGTATACTTGATGTCAATGTCACCAATCTGCACGTTCTTGCAAGGAAAGCCCTTGCTGCACAAAAGCTTAACAGCATCTTTGTTCCCTGATGTTCCTCTGATATGCTTGAAGCTTATGTCTACCAGTTTGATAGTTGATGGTTTCTACAAACAAAAAACAAAACAGTCATCAGCCAATACGAAAGTAGTTCCAATGGACTGATCTATGCATGTCTCATATGATCACTGTTACTATGACCATTTAGATTTTCTTGTGTACGTACATTCTTGTTGCATCGGTTCCAGGGGCAGTACTCTTGGTCGATAAGGATAGGGTTGCTAACGTTGTTGAGGATAATGTTCTCGAAATGGATACCCGAGGCGGTCGTGGAGCAAGCTGCGGAGGGCCATGTCTTGATTCTTACACCATTGTCAGTGTTTTGGAGGGTGCAGTTCACGACCTTGATGCCGGTGACATCTTCCTCGTGCCCGTATAGTCCAAGGCTTCCAATACTGATCCCGTGTCCCGGACCGCATGTAACTCTTTCGACAAGAAGGTCTCTCATCCCATCTCCAACAGAGATGCAGTCATCTCCCGTGGAGATTCTCGAGTTGAGGATCTTGATTCCATCACTCCTTCCCACGTGGATTCCATCGGTGTTGGGACTCTCTTCAGGGGCTATGATCGTGACTTCTTCCATTGTCATGTTCTTTGCCCCGATCACGTTAATGTGGAAGTTCTTTGCATCTAACGAGGTTATGCCTCTTATCTTAGCGTCAGTCACGTAATCAAAACGTATGCTCTGTTGAACAATGACACAAAAAATTAACGAGAATGTTTGCTATATGACGGAGTTGTTATGTAAACTTAGATAGACACATACGATAGGGAGTTTCTTGCACTGCGTTAATGCCATCTTGTGACAATTATTAGCCCTCCATGCAGCGTTACCTTCACCGTCAAAGACACCACCTCCGTTCAACTTAAACCCATTAATCCTGCGGAAAGCGATCCAGTAATCCTTCCCGTTAACGTTTCCGTCAGCTTTCACAGTGCCTTGAAGAGTAATCCTTATGGGAGCTTTGCATGGACCCATCATCTCTATCTCCCCAAGCTTGTATTCACCTTTAGGGATCAAAACGCTGCTCCTCGCTGGGAACTGGCATGCCTCATTGAATGTTTTCAGCAATACCTGCATCGATCGGTCTCAAATATTTTAAAAAAAAATTCTTGGAGAACAAGAAAACTATAATGTTAGTCAAAGGATGGTTAGGAAACATACGTTGGTGATATCAGAACCTGGAGGAGCAGTGATTGTGAAATCTTTAGCATTTGCTGATAAACCTAACAAACAAACAACAAATAATACAGATACTCCCAAATGTACACCCATTATAAGATTTTTTTTATAGTTACTAGGGATTACAATTTTTTATTTTATTTTATTTATTTATTGTAATCCACTAGAGAAAGAAAGTTATTTTTCTTTTGTGTTCTTGGTTTGGTTGTGCCATTATATAGTCACTAGGAAGAGAGAGATTTGTACGTTGGCTTTCTTCTCCACCCTTCCTTTTAGCTTCTGTTACCTATATTCTTGGAAATATTTTAGGATGTGTTTGACGTAAAATATAATACTATTGTTTTCCGAAAATAGATACTTCATGTTTAGAAAACAAAGACCTTTTATCTGGTCATGATAAGGTCTAAATATCGTTTGTTGGATTTGCTGTTTATTTATAAATTTTAATTTCTTTTTCTTTTTTTATCAAAACTTTTTATTCTTTTTTCATTTATTATTATGTATCTAAGAGCATGAACAAGGGGGTTCTTAAGGGGCTCTTAGCGGGTGGAACCCGCTAAATCTCTTAAGAACGGCTTCTTAGAGCACCATTAACCTTGGATCGGTTAATGGATGCTTTTTTTTTGATTTTTTTTTTTTTAAAAAAAGAATCAATCGCAGGCCGCCACGTGTCAGTGGGGCCCGCGAACAGTGCAGACACCAAGGAAAATAGGGTGCTTAATTGGGCACTTTAAGAGTTGGATTTATGGGGTGCTAGTGGGACTCACACCTTAAGCACCCCCATTGCACATGCTCTTAAATCTTCTAATTAACGGGTGTTTTTAGTTGGATTCTTGCACTGTTCGCGGGCCCCACTGACACGTGGCGGCCCGCGATTGATCCATTTTTTTTTAAAAAAAGAAAAAAAAACTAAGATCCCCTAAAGGTCTCTTAGGGTTGTTCATGCTCTAAAATCCACTAAGAAAACTTTTCTTAGCTAACTAATTAAAAACTAACCAATGTGCTTAAGAAGGGGTGATTAACAAAAAAAATTAAAAAAATAAGTGGGGCCCCACAAAGACCTTAAGCACCAATTCTTAAAATGCTAAAATAAGCACCTATTTTTTCTCGTTGCTTGCAGTGTTTGCGGGGTCCACTGACACGTGGCTGCCCGCAATTGATTCGTTTTTATTTTTTATTTTTTAAATAAAAACAAAATAAGAATTTCTAAGAGATTCATGGTTAATTATGCTCTAAGAACCGTCTATTAAATAAGACATAAGAGACGTCTCTTAGCCGAAAAATATTTTAAAAAAAAACAAATTTTACATTAAGAACCAACCTTAAGAAACCAAAGTTACTCATTGCCTAATGGTTTCAAGATTGCATACAAGTAGAAGCACTTTGATGATCAAGATTACAATATAGAATGTTACTTCTTCGTGTCATTTCCAGGCGCAAGAACCTACCAAATCTCGTTGCATCCAACCAAGATACAAGGCTGCATCTCTTTCTTCAAGCCTATATTTGTCAGAATAGTTCTTGAGTAAACTTTTAATTGTGGCATTCACCAGTGGACTCAACGGGTAAGGTGTGAAACCCGCCATCTCAAACCGTGACCTCCATTTTCCTAGTAGCTCATGCCGCTCCACCCGATCAGTTCCTTCACATGCAATGATGTTCACAACGTCTCTCGCTAGACAATGCTGCTCCACGTTGATCCTTTGTTTGTGATTCCTTGGTAGAGTCACATCAATCGACTCGAACATAGCGTCATAGTAATCCATTGTCTCCTTGAACCTAGGGAAGAAAGCCGCAGTGTTTGTGTTTGATTCTTGCTCCACCAGAGTCACCACTTTGGGACATAAGCTCTTCACCATTCTCAGTAACCGGTCCCTACATAAACATATATATATACTCAGCCAACACACAAGAATAATCTTTATGTTATGTTTATAACAAGTTTTAAGAATGTACCGGTGATTCTCGGTGCTCACGCTTTCGTCAGGCATATGATGAAGCACAAAGGCAAAGTTAACGGCTAGAGCTTCCCATGGTCGGACTCCAAGGTCTTTAGGTTTGACCTCGGACGCTGACACTGATACAGAGTTGAACTCAAATGGAACATTGAACTGCTTAGCAAGGTTTGCAAGTCTGTTTCCCACAATGCTTAGCCCACCTCCACGAGCATAAGCTGAAGTTGTATCATCAACACCAGTTATCTGTATCCGAGGAGGCCCACCGGGCCTAGCTGCAAAAGCCTGGATAAGAGTAACCCATTGACTCCCTTGACCTATTTGGAAATCAATAATGTGAACTCTGTTTTCTCCCTTCATGGCTTCAGCAATGGCACCATTTGCTGACATGTAACCAAACTTGAAGTAAGGACACACCTCGTAGAGGATGTTCATGTAAGATAGAAGGTCGGTGCTCGCGGGTTCAGGGCACTTGTTAAGTGATTTGTATATGGAGCTACCCGATGAAGCTAACTTAGCCACTAGGCCTTCTAGTAAGTAAGCTCCTAAACGTTGGATAGGCTCACCGGAAACCGATACCATCTGTCGCAGCTTTTCCATCATCGAATGTGCCATCATAAGATCGTTTTCAGACAAAGCTTGTGCACATGAAACGAGATCAGCTCTTAGATCACGTCTCGAGATGGCCTCTAGAGTTGATCTCCAGCTATTATTAGTCTCTTGACACGAGGAAGAGTCAAAGGAGTCGTTGTAGTCGAAGACCAAGTCCAAGGAGTCTGGTCCCATCATCACTGTCTCCAGCTCCTTTATCTTTTCGTTAAAATCGTCCGTTACACAAGAGCCAGACGTGTCCTCATATGCAGAGCTGTCAACCGTAGCGTTTGAGAGAAGATCGTAAGCAGGAGAGTCAGGTGATGATGGCTTACGAGAGTTGTGAAACGGTATGTACGTAAGCTTCCTAATAGAGTTAGCCTCAAAAGGAGGCAATGATCTTGGATGCTTGTACATTTCTTGACACATAAAATGATCTGCAAACTACAATCTGAAAATAACATATCCAAGAGAAGCTCTAAGCGCATGGTCAAGACTTATATAATATAGCTTTGTAAATCGAAACCCAAAAGATCCCTCTATTATATGCAATTAACTGAATAGAATCTGACAAACAAATATATTTTTAATAATAGCTGCTGCAGCCACTCATGAAAAACAGAGAAGCAAGTATCATACCTTTTTCGATGACTAGGTTAATTGAACAACATACACGTATAACCGACAGGGATCATACTTTTAAGTTAGAAAACTCTTAAGGAGTTAAAGATGGAACATAATTTTTAGTACCGACCTGAGATGAGAGTTACCTTAAAAAGTTAGTGAAAATCTTATTGAAGTACCATGTGAACCAGAGCCAAGATAGAGAAGATAGAGAGAGAGAGAGAGAGAGAGAGAGAGAGAGAGAGAGAAAGAGAGTAGTTGTCTGAGACAAGGCACATGAGACTGGTCGAATTGCTTTATAACGGAAGTAACTCTTTACTCTAATGAGAGAGAGAGAATAGAATAGAATCTCAACCAGGCGTGTTACATATGATTGTACTTACTACTCAAACATGTCTTGACCACCACCAGAGCATTTTTATTATTATTTGTCCAAGATACATGTCCCTAGTCCAATATTTGTCACAATCCAGTTTTTCAACTTTCAGTATCTCCAATCATATTATAAGGAAAAAGGTGTGAAAATATATATACTATATTTTAGTTTTGATACAATAATCAGCAGAAAATTACCTTAAGATAGAATTTTAAAAAAAATTCATTAAAATAATTTTTAAGGAAAAAAATGACTAAAGTAGGTTTTATTAAAGGTTGTAAATATATATTTATACCTTTTGGGTTAATCTAGATTTAAATTTTATAGTTATAAGGTGGAGTTTTGGAAATGAAAATTAAAATTAAAAAAAAATCAAAACAAAAAAATATCAAAATGTAAAATTCATTTTGGTCATTTTTTGGAATATATTTTTATAACAAAAAAGTTTTTAAAACAAATTATTGGAGAGATTTGGACATAATAATAATAATATAAGACAAGCAAACAAAATAAAGACGATAATACCATAGAAAATCAAAGTCAAAGAAAAGTTGACCGAGTAGAGAAAGACTACAATGTTGTGATTCCATGCCTCACATGACTGTAGCAAACGCAGCTATGTTGATTTTGATCGCTTCAAAGGTCTGTAAGATGTTTATAGTTTTCTAATTAATTTTTCTTTGTATTTTAGGATTACATTTTGATGATTAAACCCAAGCGTTCTATTCAAATCGATGTACATCCATGGTGAGAAACATGTTGGATCATAAGGAAAAATACAAAAAAAAATACTGGTGTAAAAGTGGTCAAAGATAAACAGCCCTAATTGTATATTGCAATTTATTCTCTGAGGATTTTTATAAACTATATACTTGACGCTGGCAATAAATATACTATTCGCAGATTGAGTTTTGCAAAGCACCAAGAAAGTATTGAATAAGAAGATTTTCTCAAACACTAAGAGAGATTTTATAGAAATTTAATAGAATTATCAGCTTTCTTTCAGCTTTTATTTCTTTTTTTTTTGTTAAGTGAATGTTGTGTCATCGTGATCCCCTTGCCGTTCTTTATTCTTTTCTTTTTTCTTTAACAACCAACCCATTATAATATGGAGACACAACGATTAACAAAATGTTGAATGAGACGTGTTTAAAGACATATACATGAAATCTATTTTTTGTCGTTTTATAAGCTTTACTTGAAGAGAAGAGGGGATCCAAGGACACCATATGTATATGTATATGTATATGTATATGTATATGTGTATGTGCATGGACTTGTGAACCCAAGGAAAGACAATGCTAACTCTTTTCATTTTTCTCTTCTTGGTTCAACTAACTTTTTTTCCTTTTCTTTTTAAACACAAACTTATTTTCATTCATACTTTGTCTTCTTCAGCACAATAACAAGAAAAAATTATCCATCTTCTTTGACAATAAACATAAATGATGATAGATAAATAAATTGAGCAAGATAAGTCTTCAGACTGAGATGATAGCGAATTGGACACATTGCTTAAATTCATCGGAAGAGCTTTCATGAAAAAGTCATACAACTGAAAAATAATCACATTATATAACTTTGGAGTCTAGATCCCATCTACGAAAACTACCGATGTATCTTATTTTTCTCTTCTTGGTTCAACTAGTTAACTCTACCAGCCCATATCAAAACTATATTTTTGGTGTTGGAAAAGGAAATGCAGTTTATTTTGGGGATTTTGCTAATCTGCTACTAATAGAAATATACTTCTTCAAATTAGAAATATTTAATTTTTTAATCCATGCCGTTTTAAACAGTTTCGATCATTTATGACTATATGCCACAAAAGTATAATTTTTTTTAATGTTAGTCAGTTATAAGAACAATAATAAATATATTACATAAATGATATTAAAGAAGATAATTATATCTTTCATATTTGATTACATCACTCTGAGCTATAAAATTTATTACTGATGGTATTTCTTACACTTTACACTTTGGTGAAAATATCTTGTGAACATTTTCTCTGAATTTGTTTTCTATGGACTTAGAAAAACTTACATTGTAGTGTAAAGACATTAATGAATTGTTAGAACGAAATATAAAAAAGGAACTCATTCAACGAGACATTCATGTAAGTTAAAACGAAAGGTGTTCCCCTAGTTCAAAACCCAAGAGGGAACATGTAAACTTTTGGTTTCTTTGTTTCAGTACGAATACAAATGAGGGTTCATGATTGTGAATACGGTCACACAAATGTGAACAAAGCACACACATGGGCAATTGGCATTGATTTTCAAAGTCAAGATAGGAAAAAAGTAAGTATATGTTGCGGAGAAATCTCTATCAAACATTAATGTGTGATTACTGCCTTTACCACAGGCCAATTAACCTAATGTGCACGCTACCACAATCGAATGGTATATCGATGCAGCACTTTAGGATCGAATCCACAAGGAACTAATGATCTATAACACTAAGAATACACAAACTTTCCTAATCTAAGCAAATAAAAAGATTGATGATTTGTAACAAGCTAAACTCCTAGAAATATAAAAAAGGTGATCTCAAATCCAATCTAGAAATAAGTGCAAGAACTAATCTTTTAATCTATAGCTAAAGATGGATCCATGGGCAAAGATAATCGATATCGGGTGATCAAGGTTCAGTCTAGGATGTTCAAACAAAACAATCAACAAGTCTATAGGTCTAGAACTCATAAAATAGACTAATCCAAGGTCATGGCAATAATCCCTATGCTAATCAAGCATTAAGCATCAAATGGTCATTGGCCTAACACCATCAAGCATGCATGAATCACTAGTCTACTAACCATCTAGCAGTCCTAACATCAAATGGTCATTGGTTATTCATGCTAGAGCAATATCAAGTTGGTTCAGACATTTTAACAAACACTTGTGGTGCAGAAAATGTCTAAGGATCTAGATTAGATTTGGTCACCCTAAACTAGCATTAAGAACACTTAATAAGCATAGAACAATGTTAATCAAGCAAGAAACATCCTAAACATCCACCTAATCACCCTAATCTACTTAACCCATAGATCACAAAGTGTCTACTCAATAAACTCCATGAGAAACCTTAAATCTATGTGAGATTTAAGGCTAATCATACTAATGAGCAAGAGAAACACAAATATAAGATGAAGTACTTGATTAAAATGATCAAAAGATTCAAGCTTTAACAATTTTAGAACAAGTTCTTGGAGAGAAAATGAGATAGATTAGGGTTTTTGATCCTAAAAGATATATATAGGAGAGTAAAATCTAGTCCAATCGCCAATCGCAAACGCCGATCGCTGGTCGCAAACGCTGTGACTAGCGTTTGGACGCGATTACAAAAGTGCGTTTGGTTTTCTTCTTCACCACGAGCGGGTGGCTCGTGCCGTGCCGTCTGGTCGCTGCCGGCTTCCTTCTTACCGAGCGGGTGGCCTGAGCCGCTGTGTCCGGTCGCTCCAAGCATCCCGTGTCGCGAGCGGTGACACTGGCCCGTGACTCCAAGCCGCTCCAAGCTTCGCGATGCATCATCTCCGCCACGTCTCAGCTCAAACCACGGAGTCAAGTCTCCATCTTCGTCCGGTCTCGCACTCTCCTTCCTCGTGATTTCTCGTCCAGGCCATCTTCTCTCCTCCGTCGTGCTCTCATCATTCGCCGTCGTCGGAATCAACGAAGCTTCAGTTGCAGTCAAAGCTCGAGGAGAAACCATGGCCAGATCTCACAGTTTTGCACATCTGGTCCTTAATCTTTCGGATAATTACATTCTGACCCCAAAACTATTGAACGTGCAGAAAAGTCCTTGCGTATCAGCCCCAATACTTTTGTTGTTGCAATCTGGCCCTCCGTGTATTTTCAGAATGGTCCACTACCTTTTACTTCTTTTCAGTTTGGCTTCAAAGTCTTGAAAGTTACATATTAACCCTTAATTTGTGCCCTAAACTTCCAATTGCGCATTCCAAACCCTATCAAATGTAATTATGTATGCAAATGCAATATACAAACCTAAATACATCCTAAAATGATCCTAACAAGCTAAAATATGAATCTAAAACTCATTAAAATCAAGAGATATCAACTCCCCCAAACTTGCTCTTTACTTGTCCACAAGTAAACTTTCAAGAACAAGATGAGAAAATGTTTAGACATGGGAGCTTGTAACTAAAAGAAACACTTTTTAGCCTTCAACATGACATCCTAAAAGAAACATAGCAAGTAGCATGAACAATCTTTCCTATTATACTCTAGCTTCTCAAGGCCTATCTAAACTCCAATATCTTTACACAAGTCATTCACTCATCAATCAACAAGTCTTTAAACCAACTCTCACATTTATTAACAAGCAAATAAGGTGAATTCTTGCAAATGGGAACTTGATCTCAATCATTTGGTTTGGTGAGTGAAAATGGTCTAGTGTGAAGGAAGAGAAGGTTTCTAATGCATCTTTTCAAAGGGGTATCACTCAAGAATAGGAACTTGATCAATATGCAAAATTTATCTAAGACCAAGAGCAATTCACGCATACATAGACCGGTTCTCATCAAACTACCCTTGTCGTAGGTGATTCCATGCTCTACCCTTCTTCTCCACCCCAATGCCCAAAGACAACACTCATTTCACACTCACTCAATGAACATTCTTTTTTCTTTTTCTTTGTCTTAACCAACTAGGGACTTTTCATCTTTAATAATATTTAGCTCTAACCTTTTTTTTTTTTTATCTTTCCCCACTCTTCTTTTTTTTTTTCTTTTGTTTTGGGGGTATTATTTGACATATCTAGAGCTTTTATTCTTTTTTTTTTGTCCCTAGAGGTTTCTTTTCTTATAACACTTTTTTTTTGTTCATTCCTTTCACTCATATCTTTTCCCAAATCCAAGATCTTAAACTCAAAAACACACAAACCCAACCACAATCCTAAATGCTAGCTCAAGTGAGGTCCTAATGCTAGCAAAAGATGAGAACAAACCTATGTCGCTCCCAATACTCTCAAGATTTTGCACATGACAAGCTATCAATAAGAGGCCTCACACAAGCAAATCAATGGTGGTTTCAAAGAATGGTAAGGGTTCATGGGTATGGGGGTGCCATTTGGGTTAACAAGAAGATAATGAATGGAATAAGATAACCCAAATGTGTATGAGATCCATGTTTGAGTATGCAAATGCCCATATGCAAGAGAAATTAAGTTCATTATGCCTCAAGTAGTTTGGAGTTAATTTCAAGAACAAGTCAATATCAAGCTCACAACAAGTTTCAAGTAGAGTCTTCAACGCTCGAAGCATACAAGCTTTTAAAAATGTGTTTAAGCTACTTGATATGCTTAACTAGGGTATCATGTTGAGTTCTAGACATGTGTTCTTTTCAAGACAATTAAAACACAGCTCCCTATGCATATGGATGCAACCTAAATGCTTCTAGACTCAATCTTAAAAATGCAATGAAACAAAATATGAATCTAAATGCTTGTTTTGGTGTTTTTCGAATTTTTTTAATTTTTTAAGTTTTTTCTATGCAAATAAGTATGTACAATGCAATCATGAGACTCATGACAAGTAAACAAAACAAAACACCATGTGAGATGGTAGACTCTCCCCCAAACTTACTTCACACAGTCCCTTGTGTGAGAGTAAACTTGAAAGAGAGAACAAAAGAGAGAAAATAAGAAAAAAAAACTAAGTATTTACAAAGGTGAAGATGCACTTACTTAGAGTTGGCTTGATGAGAGGAGGGAATGAGGAGAGAAGCTTTGTTGTGACTTTGGCAATTTTGAAAAGACCTCTTGAAAAGATTTTGAACTCCCCCAAACTTGTCCCTAAATTTATTCAAACACACTAAAACAAAATAAGAGATAAAAAAATATATATATACAAAGGATAAACATGGGAATGCCTCCCAAGCGCGCTTGTTTTAAGTCTCTAGCTTGACTTGGTGTGCTTGCTAATCATAAGTATCGAAAGGTTGAGCCAATGCACCTTTGGTCCTTCTCCTGCAAGAACAAGAAACCAAGTGCACAAAGAAGCACACTAATGTCCATAGAAAATAGACAAATTTTTCATCAAAGAGCTTCACTATAGATGTAGCATGGATTATGAAATGCTCTTTGACATTCAAAGGGACATGAGAAACAAATGAATTTGGTGGAAACACAAAGTCAACTACTGGTTCAAACGATGTTTTAACAAAGTAGTCAACTCTATCCCCATCAATCAAATAAAACACAATGTTCTTATTCTCATGTTTGTTTTCGACATAGGGGTTTTCAATCTCAAGCAAGAGCTTATCCACATCAAGTTCATCCCCTAGATCAGCTAGTTCATGAAGAGGTCTAAGTTCATCAAGCATCAAAAAGTCAATTTCGAGATCAATCGAAGCACAAAGATAGTTCTTGTCAAAACAAACTTCAAAATGATCTCTAATAAGCATTTCTACTCTTAAGTGATCTAGTTTTTGAGTCTCAGCTATCAGATCAAGACATTCATTGATGAGCACATGAGAATTCAAATCAGAGGCAATATCTTCAACACAAGGCAAGCAACTATCCTCAAAATAATGAAGTTCAAAAGTTGAATCGCATATACCTTGTAGTTGGGTAGGTGGAACCCAATAAAATACCTCTTTGAGCTGATGAGCAATCCTTATTTCAGTTCCTGTGAGCTCTCTTCCTTCTAGTGTTGCCCGATGTTGCATGAGATTCAACCTTAGCATCACTGCCAAGTCACTCCTTGTCAACATTGGGCTCTCTTCGCAAAGCTCATCTACCTTCACACTCTGTTCTGGTGTGAGTACACTTTCATCAAAAGGTGGCTCCACATATGGCTCATCGTCTTCAATGTGATCTTCAAATGTGTCTTCCTCTTCTTGTGGCCAATCAAAGTAGCTTGCAGCCATTACTGCAAAGAACCAAAAACTAGAATAAAAGGTTAGTAGCTATACAAAACAAAACAAAGCATAAGAAAATAAAGCTTAGCCTCAAGAAAGTTGAAATCCTAATGATAAATCTACTTAGTTCCCCGGCAACGGCGCCAAATTGATTACTGCGTTTACCACAGGCCAATTAACCTAATGTGCACGCTACCACAATCGAATGGTATATCGATGCAGCACTTTAGGATCGAATCCACAAGGAACTAATGATCTATAACACTAAGAATACACAAACTTTCCTAATCTAAGCAAATAAAAAGATTGATGATTTGTAACAAGCTAAACTCCTAGAAATATAAAAAAGGTGATCTCAAATCCAATCTAGAAATAAGTGCAAGAACTAATCTTTTAATCTATAGCTAAAGATGGATCCATGGGCAAAGATAATCGATATCGGGTGATCAAGGTTCAGTCTAGGATGTTCAAACAAAACAATCAACAAGTCTATAGGTCTAGAACTCATAAAATAGACTAATCCAAGGTCATGGCAATAATCCCTATGCTAATCAAGCATTAAGCATCAAATGGTCATTGGCCTAACACCATCAAGCATGCATGAATCACTAGTCTACTAACCATCTAGCAGTCCTAACATCAAATGGTCATTGGTTATTCATGCTAGAGCAATATCAAGTTGGTTCAGACATTTTAACAAACACTTGTGGTGCAGAAAATGTCTAAGGATCTAGATTAGACTTGGTCACCCTAAACTAGCATTAAGAACACTTAATAAGCATAGAACAATGTTAATCAAGCAAGAAACATCCTAAACATCCACCTAATCACCCTAATCTACTTAACCCATAGATCACAAAGTGTCTACTCAATAAACTCCATGAGAAACCTTAAATCTATGTGAGATTTAAGGCTAATCATACTAATGAGCAAGAGAAACACAAATATAAGATGAAGTACTTGATTAAAATGATCAAAAGATTCAAGCTTTAACAATTTTAGAACAAGTTCTTGGAGAGAAAATGAGATAGATTAGGGTTTTTGATCCTAAAAGATATATATAGGAGAGTAAAATCTAGTCCAATCGCCAATCGCAAACGCCGATCGCTGGTCGCAAACGCTGTGACTAGCGTTTGGACGCGATTACAAAAGTGCGTTTGGTTTTCTTCTTCACCACGAGCGGGTGGCTCGTGCCGTGCCGTCTGGTCGCTGCCGGCTTCCTTCTTACCGAGCGGGTGGCCTGAGCCGCTGTGTCCGGTCGCTCCAAGCATCCCGTGTCGCGAGCGGTGACACTGGCCCGTGACTCCAAGCCGCTCCAAGCTTCGCGATGCATCATCTCCGCCACGTCTCAGCTCAAACCACGGAGTCAAGTCTCCATCTTCGTCCGGTCTCGCACTCTCCTTCCTCGTGATTTCTCGTCCAGGCCATCTTCTCTCCTCCGTCGTGCTCTCATCATTCGCCGTCGTCGGAATCAACGAAGCTTCAGTTGCAGTCAAAGCTCGAGGAGAAACCATGGCCAGATCTCACAGTTTTGCACATCTGGTCCTTAATCTTTCGGATAATTACATTCTGACCCCAAAACTATTGAATGTGCAGAAAAGTCCTTGCGTATCAGCCCCAATACTTTTGTTGTTGCAATCTGGCCCTCCGTGTATTTTCAGAATGGTCCACTACCTTTTACTTCTTTTCAGTTTGGCTTCAAAGTCTTGAAAGTTACATATTAACCCTTAATTTGTGCCCTAAACTTCCAATTGCGCATTCCAAACCCTATCAAATGTAATTATGTATGCAAATGCAATATACAAACCTAAATACATCCTAAAATGATCCTAACAAGCTAAAATATGAATCTAAAACTCATTAAAATCAAGAGATATCAATGTGTAGTGAATGTAGCAATTAAGAACTCGATAAATAACTGCGAGGTGGTTACGTAGACACTAACCAATAAACAAGTTCTTCTTCTTCAGGTTCTTATCAGAGAATTCTCCAGTGAGAAGAGTTGGATATTTCAATATAAGAGCCTTAGAAAATACATAAGATAAAACTCAAGACTAGTATTGTGATAACCTGTCTCGTGGACTCATGCTCACAGTCCTGCAGAACACCAACCTTAACATCTCATCTGTGAATCCTCATTAATTTTTAAGATAAGTTATTGGTATGTTTGCAGTTCAATTGGTGATAATGTGAAAGGGTTGTTAAAGGGTAAGATTTTGGATTCGAGTAACGCCAAGCGCACCAATAATCTACATGAGGAGTCAGTAAGAGCTCACAGGTGAGGAGTTAGGGTCGGTGCTCTGCAGGATTGTGAGCCTGGGTCCACGAGACATGTTTTCACAAAAAAGTCAACTTTTATTGTAATAACCCGTCCCGTGGGATCCAGGCTACCTGTACAGAGCACCGACCATTACCCCTCACTTGTGAGCCCTCATTGATTCCTTAAGTACGTAGGTTATTGGTACACTTGACGTTAATCAAACTCAAGACTTCATCCTTTAACAATCTTCCCATTACAAAAGTTGTTACTAATTGATTTGCAGATCATATTTGTAATATATATTAAAAATGATTAAAATGTATTAATATTTTTATTAATTACACATATTTAATAAATAGTATTCAAAATAACTAAATCTATTTATAAGATCAATCCATTTTATAATCAATATTCAACTAAAAGTAAGTAGGATTCGCAACAAAATTCAAAAATGACACTTTTGTGTAAAAGAATATCAAAATGACATTTTTGTGAAAAATAGAATATAATTGTCAAGTTTAAACACCAAAAGGCCAATAATTGTATTTTTATTTGATGCTACTGAAGCCTCATAGATTTTTTGTATTCATTTGACAAAAAAGAAATACAAAATACTTATTGTCTGCAACCTCCAAATACATAAGTTTTCATTGGAGGCAGTTGTGAATATGGCTTTTGTTAGTAAAACTAAGCTAAAGTTAGAAAGACAAAGAAAAATCAACAAAAGACACTTATATGGGCCAATGTAGATGTGCGAAGTCAAAATCAAAGGCAGACTATTATTTGTTAATGGGCCTCGTTTGTATATTTTGAAAGGGATTAAACGAATAAAATTGAATGCCTTTGTTTCTGTGGTCCATCATCTAACTTGACCCCCTCTCTAACGAATCTATACTACTACAACAAAAGTACATACAAAGATATCCAAAGCTTCCAATGCCTAGCTCATATTATTTACAACATATTTTTAATATGAGATTCGACTTTCTTTGCTTTTAGAATGTCAATTAGGGCATCTTTAACCACAGTTGCTTAGCAAGGGTGCTTGCACTGTTTGCGGAGTGGGCCCCGCAAACAGTGTAAGCACTAGCTCTAAAAATGCTTAAATAAGCACCCCTTTTCTGTTGGTTCTTGCACTGTTCACGGGTCCCACTGACACGTGGCGTTCCGTGATTGGTCTGTTTTTAATTTTTTTTTTTTTTTTTAAAAACAGAAAGAAAAAAAGAAAAAACAAAAAAATAAGCACCCCAAATGGGGTGCTAGGGTTAAAGATGGCCTTAGTGTTCGACTATAGTATTATACCTATCTTCGTATCAAACCAAAATGTGAAATTAATGAAGTGAGCTTAGATTTTTTTTCTTACAAAACAGATAAAAGGAGAAGAGACAAAACAGCTAAGCGTTGGCATTTGGCAGTATCTAGAGAGAAAATAAACCGAGTGACAAAAAAAGATCCAACGTTTATTAATAATAATAATCTTGTAATGAAATGATGAAATTTTCGTGAACAAATCGGAGTAAATAATAATATGATAAAAGAATTAAAATCTTGGGAACTAATAATTTATTAATGGCTGTTTCCAGGACATATCAGACGACGTTGACGGGTTTCCGAAGGAACATGAGCGAAGAAGGTGGCGGCGCGTCTCCAAGCCACGCGCCAACGTAAAGGCGCTCGTAGTAGTGGACAGAGTAAAGGGAGAGTGAGAGCTGAAGCTGGTCTCGGCTCCATATGATCTTGGGGAGTCGTGCGAGGACCGGACGGATGCAGAGGAAGTAGAGACGTCGGTAGCCACCTAAAGCCGACACGATGGAGCGAAGTGGAAGCGTAGGTCGTGGCGACACTTGTCGGAAACAGAGCTCTTCCCATATTGAGTCGTTGCGAGCCACGGCCGACCAAAGACGGCACACGCAAGCAGCTGAGCAGAGAGAAGGACCGTCTAGTCTCCGGAGGATTTCTACGAGCACGTCGTGGTGGTCGTTGATGGAGAACTTGGGAACAAGTTTCACTCGCTGCCTCTTGTTGTTACCTTTCTCGACCATTCTTATTCGCTTCTCCGACATGATAATGCTAGAAAGAGAGTAAGGGAGAGAGACTTTGTGTTGTGTTTCAAAGAGAGAAGGTCGATACAGCTCTGTTGAAATCACACGGGCGCATATAAATATATATATATATATATATATATATGTAAAAAAATATTGTGTGTGAGTGAGAAGAAGAGAGGAAGTGTGATGTTTATATTCAATCTGTAAAAGAATAAAATTAATGTTAGTTGGGTGGTTCTTGTTGCTTTTAAAACCCTAGTCTAACATTGTCTTTTTGTTTTAAAAGACTTTGGTAGAGCATATAACTATTTGTTTCTTTGTTTCCACTAATCTTGCATATCTTTCTATTCTAGTATGACCAATGCAGTTACCTAACACCGATCCGAAACTACATTTGTTTATTAAATACTAATATATGTATATTATTACTTCACAATATTGGATTGATGCAAGACTTATTTGTATGTTTATATATATATGTATATATATATATATATATTTCTTAGCGACTCTAAAGTTTCTAATATACAATTGACTAACATATTAGTGATCAGTGTTTGTCATTTGAAAGTGAGCAAGAGGCCAGAGGGAGGCATGAAACTTCAAACCTAATCAAGATGAACTGGTAACTAATCTTGTGGTATACTGTATAATTTGAAAACATACTTATTTGTGATTTAAAAGATACTGCCGGCTATTGGGTAACGTAGAAAGTAAATAGATCTTGAGACTTGAGTATGACTCATTAATCATTTGCTTTCTGTGAAGAGTAATGTTAGTCAAACCGCTCGCTGACTATTTCTAACCAACCAATTATACTCACAAAACAAAATGAACATATTTTTTACCGGATAATCTTTGTTTGTTTTTTTTTTTTTGCTAAATTTTGGGATAATCTTTGTTTTCTTTCGTGAGAAAAGAATTACAACAACAAAATCCTGATCTATGCATCCACATTAGTGAAGAAAAATTTGATAAATGTATTTGCATTTTCAAGTATTTGGTGTGTTATATACATAATTACAACTATGAGTTTTTATATATAAAACAGAGGTGCATGTTATTGTTATTTGGTTTTGTCAAAAAAAGATTATTGTTATTTGGCTCATATCAATTGATAAAAATTTAGCTATTAGTTTATTTTTAAAAGGTATACAAATACTGAGAAACAATGGAAAATAATCTTAGGTAAAAAAAATTCTTTTAAAACTATACATAACAAAAGCTAGACAAGTTGCCATTCAAACTTGTTTTTAATAGGAAACTAAAATCTTTTTGACAAAAAGAAAAAGGAAACTAAAACCTACAACAACCTCCCACAAATAATTAAAAACTAAAAACCAATAACTAAATTCCAAAAATTAATAATTCATGCAAAACTATATATTGCCATTCAATCACGCCAGAGTTTTTCCTTTTGACATTTTGCCAAATCGTTTTTTTTTATATTTTCCCTTACGTGAAAATTGCATTCAACTACATACGTGATCACTACTAACTGAATATTTCACCCCCATAACAATAATGCCTAGGATCATTAAACCATGGCGTTAGTCTATTTTAGAGATTATATCTCACTGCAAAGTGTTCACGCACATTTATGCTAGCTTCTGATTAACACTAGTCTAGACTTCTTTCTTTTATTCTGAAACACCAATCTATACTTGATATTGATGTTTAATATGAATAAGGAAATTATCTAAACGATTTAGATTATTTTTTTGAACTGTAAATTTGTAGAGTTGAGAATGTAATTTACGGATATTTGTAGACATATCCCTAATTTATGCATATGAACATCTATATTGAGAAATAAGATTTGTGACCTGTGAATGGGAATCGAGGTGAAATGAGCAGGGTCCAAGGACAAAAGTCCACCAGAGAGAACTGCAAATCCGATGCTCTTCCAATTTCGTTTTAAAATATAAATATTTCTCCTATTTATGCATTTTTAAAAATTATGTATATATACCAAGACACGCATTCCTCATTTTTCTGCCCTCTTTTAAATTTCCTTTTGAAGATAACAAATGTACTTTGATCAAATTTTCTTTTTAACAAATTTACATATACATATCCATATCTTAGTGTATTTTTTATATATTTGTTACGGTTTATCTTCTCGAGGTAAAAGAGACATTGTTGTTCGTTCTTCTTGTTGTTTTTATACTTGTATTTTTTACTTTTGAGTTCTTCCATATGTCTTCTTCACATTCTCGTCTTTCTTGTTTCAGGACCGTTGTACTATTATCTTACACAGGATATATCCATGCATGTTACGTATATGTAATTAACAACACTTTTCAAAGTTAACTTATTTTTGGTATATTTTGTGTAAGATAATAGTACAATATACGTAATTAACAACACTTTTCATGCATCTTCTAAGACAGTTTTCAAGTGCTATCAAAACCTATTGGTTGAGTTTTTTAATGTCGATTTCAACTACAAGAGGATATTTCTTACATTTCTTCTCTCCATAGCCACCTCAATCCTTCATCACGTTGTAATTATATTACTTTATCAGCTTACCGTTGAGTATTTCTCCGGTTATAATCCAATTAGCCTATCAAAGCTTTAATTTTAATATAAGCTTTGGTTGTTCAAATGAACTTATTTTTGGTAATCATATAAAATGTGCATGCAATTGTCATTTCTCATATCTTTCATTTTAAAGTATTGGATTTAATTATGTCCCAAAAAAAGATTTTTCATTAGCTTTTTCTTTTCGGATTAAAATATTATATAGTTAAATAGCTATAAATTTGGTTTGATATGTTTTTCTGTTGTGATCAAACGTAAATTAGTTAGCCTGAAAAAATCAAATTAAGCTAAGAGAGCAAAATATGAGTGAAGCAAATATCTATTTTAAGGGTTTTTTCTTGACGACACTATTTTAAGATTTATATGTTAATTATGTAAATGTATAATTTATAATTTTTTAAAAACTATATTTATACTGTCTCAAGATCTAATATTCTTTTCTCTTTTAAAAATCTTCTTTTCTTACTAAATGCATTTTTTTCTTAATCATAAGGGCAACTTCAACCATACACAAAAGTTGGTGTTGTGTTTTCGTGTTCAATCATAACACCAAATGTTACATCAAAATGTTATTATATTATTAAATTTTGATTTTAGTAATTTTAAAATTTTAATATATTATTTATTAGTTATTTGTAAATATTGGCTAATTACTAATTTATCACATTTAAATTTTCTGTTTATTTCTTAAATTTTTATAATTTTATATTTCATTTTAGACAAGCATATCATTTATGATTAAAAGTATGAATTTCAAGAAAATAAATCATTTCTTAATTAAAAATGATATTTTCTTTTAATTAAGTTATTTTCCTATGTAGAATATTAGTTGCAATTAGAATTGTACACAACTAAAAATATAGAATAATCATTTTTATTTTGTTACATCTTGACGTAATTAACATTCATTTAGTTATATTATTATCAAACTAGAAATAAAATATTATTTTAATTGTTGGTGGTGTGAAAATAAAATGGAAAATATAAAATAGTATACTATATCTAGATGTAACTATAAATTTAAACTAACTAATAATATTAATATAACAATAACTGAGTGAAAATTAATAAATATATTATTTTAATATTTGGTGTAAGGGTGTAATTTTTTATTTCTTATTGAAAATAAGTTATATAAAATTAGACATTTTGGAATTTAACCTAAAAGATATATTGTACCGATTCAATACCCCTATATGTTGATTTTAATCACAAGTTGATTTTTCTTGCCCCGTTATATACAGAGATTTAAGTCATTTTCAAAATCAACATTTCTAATTTGCAGTTTTAGTTGTTTCCCCCAACATATTGGTTATGTACCCAAAACCTTCATGTCCGCAAGTTTCTAAAGTTATTGATAAGCTTTAGAATTCTAAAAACGCATACTTTGTCTAATAAAAATGATAATTATATACCTAACAAGTTTTTTTTGTGCACATATACCCAACAAGTTCTAAAACGCATAAATTTGTATCCTTTTCAACGAAGAATAGCCGTACACTATCATCCAAATGAAAAGACTGCCACCCAAATTAGCAGAAGTAAAAAGAGAATGCCATGAAAAATGAAGGAAAAATTAAAATGAAAAAAAAAACAACAAGCATCTATCAAACATCTAGCATGTCTTTTTGGCGTTGGAATTTCGCCAAAAATAGCAAATCCAAAATTCGTTCCAGTACTCAGCTGTCCTAGCCTCCATATATGAGTTTTACCATTACTGTGTGTGTATATACGTATAATATACCCATAATCAAAATGTATCTTTGTAACAAAATTATGGAAGAATAAAATGAAATGCTGACAAGGTGATGAAGTTGAGAGAGATGAGACTTTGTTTAATTGTCTTGTGGGCATAAAGTTACAGCCTGTGGAGTGGAGGTAACCGTGTAAGTAAGGGGGCTTTGGTTATGTTCGATCGATCATTTTGTCTGTTGATTATCTCTTATATTGATTTTCTTTATCACAAACTTTCGTTTCCTAATTATGGAAATGTTGAAAACAGGAAATAACAAGAACATGCATAATCATGAAATATCAACAGATCATATAATTGATGAGACGCTTGATGTTTCTTCCATTTAGTTTCTTTCAAATACTTATACTCTTTCGACGACTAGCCTTTGTACTTTGTAAATAGTGTGACATGTGCATCATCTAATTGGTCAACCTTATATAATTATCGTATTGACTCAGACTTTTTTTGGGTAAAATATTGACTCAGATTTTATTAATATAATTTCATGGAAAAAGGGAAAACAATCAACATTTTATAATAGGGCAAATCTTTCAAATAGTCATTTTTGAAGTTTTTGTCACAAAAATAACACTTGAAAGAAAAAATGACCAAAATAATTTTTTTTTATTTTGAAAATTTTAATATTTTTAATTTTTTTTAATTTTTAAACCTCAACTCCAAAATTCCTACCCCATAACTTTAAACCATAAATTTAGATTAGTTAACCCAAATGTATAAATATATATATTTATATCCTTTAATAAAGTCTATTTTAGTCATTTTTTTCTTTGGGTGCTATTTTTGAGAAAAAAACTTTTTATATCTATTTTGGTATTTATCTCTTTATTATATAGCTTTATGAAAAAACACTAACGTCTCTCCGTTGCGCTCCTACTCTGGCTGATCTCCCAACAAATTCATCTAAACAAAATTGTTTCTATACTAAACGATAAATATCATTTTTATGTTGTTTTATCAAAATTGCATATCTATTCAAACATTCCATGTTGTTGGAGGTAAACTTTATTTTCCACGTAGCTTTGTGACATGGGGGGTGCCAAACTCATGAAAAAAAACTCAAATCTCTCGATGACTGATCTCATATATTCTAACCTCATCCGAGAACCTTCCCCTCAAATGAATATCTTTGTCATGAAGCTCGTAAAAGATTGAAATACTCAAACAAGATTTCACTTTTCATAAAGATTACTGTATTAAATTCCCTCAGACAATATTTATTGATACTTTTACTTTCACATCTATATTATCAACTACATGTTATAGATATATAAATAGAAACTATGATCTCATATAAACAAATTAGCTAGAGAAAAATAATATTTGACAAAGGAAAAACGAAAAAGTAGTAGTTGACAAAATAAAAAGAGCAATATAGAAATAGTATATGTCAGTTTTTAGGAACTGGTATCCAATGTCTAATTAGAGTTCTGAATCAACTAGCTAGGCTTTCTGATATAATAAAAAAGTTACTGAGATCGAGGGTTAGCGCAGAACACAAGGGAAAGATTAGGTCAACCCTAACGATAAAACAAGTAAAGAAAAAACGCTAAGAAAAGACAGATGACACTCCTTCGTCAATTATTCAATAAGTTAATATACACTGATCATGTACATATTCTAAAACGAATAAAATATCAACTAAAGACAATGATCTCTCAATTTCATTATAAATGTTATTTAGCTTTATGGTACGGATTAAAAAACAATTAATTTTGTATCAAAAATTAAAAAAATATTTATTTTATAATAAAATTTTTTTCTAAAACAACATTTAATATAAAAAACAAGAGTAATTAAGAAGGATTTGGTAATGATCAAAAGAGTAAAGAAGTTCAACTGTTTAAGGATGGTTAAAGAGATAAAAGCTAAAGTACAATGATAAAGAAACCAACGAAGAAAAAGGGTGAACATAAACATCCCAATAAACAAACAAACAATCACTCTCACTGCCATATCCTTCAGCTTTCACCTATTCTGTAGTATTACACTGTTACGCACATATATGTGTTTTTTCTGAACCATTAATGAATCATTATGTTTCAATATATATTTAGAAAGTTGTCCCGGCCGTTAAAATTCATCTAATTGTTTTTTTTCCTTGAGAAACCATATATTTAAATTAGTATAGCTAAATGCTAAAATTTATTAATTTGAAAAATTTACATCAGTTGTTAAATTAACAACTTCAGTGTATTTACAGGCCACTCAACATAGAAAAGCCCATGACCCAAGCCTGGATACTGTAATCATCTTTTCCATTCACTCAAGGTCCCGTTCAGTAGTGATAAAAACAGCAACATGGATTTTTAAGTGGTTAAGATAGTGTTGTTAAAAACAAACATACTAATCGGGATAGTCATATATATTCGGAGACAACAACTCATTAGAATGGGTTATATTGGTTTATGTAGAAATCCCTATAATATTTACAAATCAATACAAAATATATTAATTTTTAAATCTAACATATAAAAATTAATTAGTATTTACAAATCTAGAAGAATTTCTTCAGATAGATTTGAGTGTTTGTATTTTTGACAAAAAAAACTTACAAATTCATTCAATTTATGAAATCAAATCCATTAGTATCATGAAACCAATAACACATGATTTCAGTATAAATTTTAAAATCATAGAAGTAATAACACTTTATTTAGTTTGGATTTCCAAATGATAACCTCCATTAAAAAGCATCTCCACAAGATATAGGCCACTGAAAGACTGGCAATCCGTGAATGAGTCACACGTAATCAAAGTTAGCTAATTCGCAATGTGTTTTCAGTATGACATATGTAGCCATTATCTTTTTCAAGGCCATCTGTATAAGTCTAATGGATGTAGGATACGTCCGTGATCGATATGTGACCAATATTGAAACTAGTTTCTAGCCAAGTGTTTCAGTGTCAGTTCGTAGGTGAGGCAAGCATTGCTATTATCGCCAAAGCCAATTACACTACACAACACGGATCTTTATTATCAAATTACCAGAACACCAAACTTGATAAAATATAAAGGGATAGGTAGCAGATTCTCACTTTAGTACATAACTTCACCACATAACAACTCCTTAAAACAACACACACTAAGCAGTTTACATACGACAAAGACACAAACCAACTCACTGATAATTAACATTAAGACGATTAGAAACGCCAAAACACCATATCATCAAGCCTCTCGTTGGTCGGACTATTCCCACCGTGAACCAGCAAGCCTTTCTCACCATTCACCACCGCAACAGCAAACGCACACCACCCACGTGGACTCGGCTTCTTGTCTCCCTCAGTACCATCCACAACCTTCTCCCACACCAACGTCTCCGTATCAAACTTGTAAATATCTCCAGATAACTTCCCAGCTCCCATATGCATCAGCTCATGCGGCTCCTCCTCACCACCATATATCACAACATACTTCCCGGAAGAAACCGCCGGAAACACGCTTCTCGCCGGAGGTACATCCCCGGTAGTCTCCACGGCGGTCCATTTGCCGCTACCCAAATCAAAGCAATGGATATCACCCAATTCATTACCGTCAAAACCAAACAAAACCCAAACTTTACCATCCACAACCACAAGCCCCGGTGCTCCTCTCCCTTTACAAGCCTCCCCTGCCGCCGGATACTCAACCCACTTCCGATCAACCACATCGTAAGCATGCAGCGTGTTCACACGCCCTTTGGCCGTAACACCACCAAAGACGTAAACTTTCCGGTCATCACCAGCCATAGAGTGGTAGCTCCGACCGGGAAGCCCTTCCTCGACAGGAGACAGCAACTCCCACTTGTTCGTGACCGTGTCGAAGGCATGTAAGCCGTTGTATTTCCGAGAAGCGTCGCGGCCACCGTAGACGTAGATGGTGGTGCCGATCGGGACCATGGAGACTCCGAAACAGGGGAACGGAGCCTCCCCTGTTGCAGGGGCTATGGACCATTCTTGAGTGTCGAGATCGAAGACGTAGAGATCGTTGTCGATGTGGATCGTTGGTTTAAGCTCGCCGCCAAAGCAATAGACTTTGTTACCCACGACGGTGATTGCGTGTGAGCTTCTTGGTCCTGGACAAGCTCCTTTCTGACCCACCTGGTTAACATCATCAAAGATTCGAACTTTAATCCGTTACAAATCGTATATCGAGGATTCACGAAGCAGATTGATTATAAAAAGATGAAATTTTTTACCTTTACCCATTTGTTCTCAGCCACAGGACTCATACTGGCAATTTCAAGGAAAAAAATGATTTTTTTTCTTTTGGTTGTGATGATGATGGTGATATGATGATTCCGTGTTGAGTGTACTTTATATAGACAAACATGGTATCACATCAACACGAGATACGTTACCATGTATAATACTATAACTTTTAAAAAATTGTGACAATTCTATAATTGTTTTGTAAGGAAAAGAAAAAATTGGTTACGCAAGTGCAATATTGCAAATGCATTTTATTGGGTTATATATACATCAATGTCAATGCATGTTTTTTGTGACTTATTAGCTAAGAAAATTGAAATGTAGCAACGTTTACGTTTTCTATATAGCTTCATAATCATATATATTAAATTTCTGATCCAAAAAGCAGAAAAAAAATATAATAGACATATAGTTTTTCGGGCAATTATCTCATTTAGTTATTTTTAAGTCTTTGCAACTAAAAAAATTCTGAAAAATGAATAAAGTAGTTTTTTAAAAAAATTTAAATATTATTTTTTTATTTAATTTTTTTTAAGTCCAACTTCAAAACTAACCCCATGCTAAATTGTAAATTCTAAATTTAAATTAGTTAATCATAAGGATATAAGTGTATATTTAAACTTTTTTATAAAAACTTTTGATTATTTTTTAAAAATTATTTTGTGACAATTTTTTTTTAAAACTATCTTATGATATTTCTGAAATTTTATCTGTCTTCGTTGATAGATTATTCATGTATAGTCATAGTTCCGGATATGAACCCACCAAGATATCACAACAATTCTTTAAGGAGAAGGCCAAACCAGTTTTCCAATAATAATAAAAAAGTAGTTGCTTCTTCGGGAACTCTTAACAAAGATGCAAATTGAGTAATTAAGTAGAAATGATATCCAGACGGTAGCTCACGTGTCGTGCCTATCTTCGTGGCTCCACTTCGGTCAGGGTCACATGCGATCATGTTTCCGAAAACAAACAAAGAAACCAAAAGTTGAACATAAAAGAAAAAGGAAACAAAAAGAAATTGATTGAAATAATACATTTAATTAAAATACCATAATTTAGATTTAAAATTTAATGATTATTGTTAAAGATTAAATTTAGAGAGGACTGGGTTTATAAAATTTTATGAATAACTTTTTAAATATTTATAAAAGATTAAGAAAAATCAATATAGTATTTTTTTCATCATAAACTTAATCTATTTATGAAAACAGTTATTTTTATTTTTTAAAAATAACTTTAAAAATATAGTATCAAATTTATGGTAAACTTAAAATTCTTCTCCTCACTCAAAGGGTGAATCACAAGATGAACATGGAAGATATTAGTTAGAATCTGGTCAATAATCCAGGCTAGATTCATTGAAAAAATAAAAATCCAGGCTACATTCGAGCGACGTTTTTTTTCTCGGTTGCACACTTTTACTTAGGATCTCTTTTTTTTTACTTGGGATATTTTACTTACTTGTATCATATAAGCCCCTTTTGTTTGGTATTTCCACGAGCAGCTACCTCTGTTCGAACCTTTTTCTAGTCTTATTCATTACATGACTATTGTTTCTTTAATACTAACTTTAGAGGGTGACCTGTGACTTGGGAGGTAACTAGCGGTGTAGATCAAATAGATAGGACTTGTTGTCTCCGTAACTGGATAAAACATTCGTCATGATCCCTAATCTTAAAAAACTCTTATACATAAATTGAATGACTTCTAAATTATAAAAGATAATAAAACTGACTTAATGTTTATGATCTTTTAAATTTTAGTATGACCTTGCAAATAGACCGAACATGTAAATAGAGCATAAGAACACTGCATATAGATTGTAGTTATTGCGGAATAAATGATACGAGACAATGTTTAAATTGTTAGAAAATCTTTATAAACCGACGTACATGATGTGTTCGCAACAAACCACAAAAGAAGCCATAACAATCTTGTTATACTAGAGTTTGCCTTAAAGTTTGATAGTGGCATCCTTCCATATTTAACATTTTCATTAATACACTATCTTATTAATTATTATGGTTATATTCTGCTTAATTTGAGTTAGCTTGCCTCTGAGCGTAATTTATTTTAGTATACTTACTTCAACAAAAAAATTATTTTTTTGGTCAAAACAAAAAAAAATCATTTTTTTGGTCAAAACAAAAAAAAATCATTTATACCTGTTAAATCCATCGGAATTCGGAAATGACTATTTCCAACGAACTTTTAACAGAAGTGGCGGCCAATTCCATACATTTAAAAGAAAATCATCTAAAAATGTTAAGCTTTTTTTACCTTTTTCTAAAAATATTATATGTTAGAACTTTTCAACAATAATTTTGTCAAAAATTTATGATGACGATTTGCGTTATGTCATAGATTTTTAGAAGAATCTGTCAAATTTTGTAAAAGAAATTTTTTTTTTAATATCATTAATAAAGAAATTTTATATTATTATAATATATATTATACAAAACTATTTTACAAAAAATATTCTAAAACAGATATACAAAATAGGGTTAATTTGCCATATACACATAATAGATCAAAAAACTAAGAAAATAACCATATATGATTTTTATGGGGATATGTGTCAATTTATAACAGAAATTGACAAAAAACTCCTCGTAAGCGTGTAACATTTTTGACGCGTTGTTGACATTAACAAACTATATATTATACTAGAGTATTTTTAAAAATAGTATAGAACAATTAATTTATATTAATAATACAACAACAAACATTATATATATTTAGTTAATGTGGAGAGAGAGAGAGAGAGAGAGAGAGAGAGAGAGAGAGAGAGAGAGAGAGAGAGAGAGAGAGAGAGAGAGAGAGAGAGAGAGAGAGAGGGAGGGAGGGAGGGAGGGAGGGAGGGAGGGAGGGAGGGAGGGAGAGAGAGAGAGAGAGAGAGAGAGAGAGAGAGAGAGAGAGAGAGAGAGAGAGAGAGAGAGAGAGAGAGAGAGAGAGAGAGAGAGAGAGAGAGAGAGGGAGGGAGGGAGGGAGGGATGGAGGGAGGGAGGGAGGGAGGGAGGGAGGGAAAAAGAGAGAGGGAGAGAGAAGGAGTCAGAGAGAGAGAGAGAGAGAGAGAGAGAGAGAGGGAGGGAGTGAGAGAGCGAGAGAGAGAGGGAGGGAGGGAGCAGGGGAGAGAGAATGAGGGAGAGAGATAAATTATTTAATATACTATTCTATATGTATTGATCATATAGTATAAAATAGAATAAAATTTTTACTTAATATATATTACATATGGTGTTACAAAACACATTATATTTGTTTTTGAAAAAAAATATTTTAAAAAAATATTTATGTCATGTATAGATGGTGATACACCATAGTTTTAATTTTAAAATTCATAGTTTATCATCATTTTATAAAAAATATTTAAATATGAGTTATACTATAAGATTTATATAGAATAGTACCTAACTTTTGTGTTAAATTTTGTTTTATTGATTTATGAAAAATATATGTCGGTTTGAATTTTTCTAAACTATGGTATATGTAGGAAAATATCTATGTTTTTTTAATATAATTTCTTGATTTGATTATATTAATACAAAAAATTACAGATCAAATAAAATTAGAGGGGAAAGAAAAAAAAGAAAAATAAAATGATGAAAATGAATGGTTAAGATTGATTAGGGGTAGATATTGTAATATTACATAATATATACACAATAGTCTAACCATAAGTTTCATATGGTCATTTGTCAAATTACAATTGTTATTATAGTTATACAATGCAAATTCCCTACAAAATATTTGGCTTAGATAAAATAGATATCATTTAATAAAAATGGTTTGTATTTTAAAGGGTTTAAGGAAAAATTTTGAAGAAAAATAATTACAAGGCTTTATTCCTAACTAAATCTAAAGATGCTTTCAATTAAATTATTTTGAAACCATAACTTAACAATATATTAAAGATGATTATAAATAAAATGTTTTGAAAAATGTTTTTATGAATTTTCATTTTGAAAAATAGAAAAAAAATTATTTAAAATACATGATAAATTGGTTTTTATAAAAATATCACTAAGTTTTTCTTGATTGTAAGTAAACAACGGATAATAGTTGATAGTCTTGGAGCATAACTATTGTCGTGAAGCGTTCACCTAATTCCTTGAAAATATAGCCAAAGAACATTTATTGGAATAACAAATCAATTTAGTTAGCAAAAAAACAAACAAATCAATTTATATAAGACAAGTCAAACATCAATCAAACAATATATGTGACAATAACTAGAAGAGAAATTCAATTATACAACAGTTTTGTGAATTTGACAGAAAAAAATACTTTGTAGAAGAAAAAGAGAAAGAAGTAATAAATTGTTAAGTTAAAAATTAAAGGTAATGAAATAAATAATAGGAACCACCAACGAGAAGAAAGAAACTGCCAACCTTTATTTGAGGATCATCCCAAGAGTGCCTACGGTAATTCACAAGTAAACCCTTCACAAAATATGCAATATGGAGTATGTAATGAAACTTCACATTTGTAATTCATCCTATATAAGATTCATATCAGATACGCAACGAATAATTCATTTCAACGCACTTATCAAAATGTGGATCAACAAGTTTTTCATCCTTGTTCCAGTTGTATGCATGGCCGTGTTCAGTACAGCCCAAACAGTTCCTTCGCAACCTACACCTGGACAGGACCCATCACCAGATTGTTTGTCATCGTTAGAAGTTATTCCAGACTGTATCCCAGAAATTTTCAGATCGATAATAAGAGGACAAATCGGGAGTATTGGACACTCTTGCTGCCATGCCTTTTTGGGTATCAGTGCCGAATGTGTCACCCATGTCTTTGTCTTCGCTCCATTCTTCCCTCCGACTCTTAGGGATCATTGTTCCCGACAACAATAGTGCCAAACTCCTTTTGAAGGGGTTTAGTATCATTCTACATGTTCGAAGGCCATACATGTGATCACAAACAATGTTATGTTTCTGCTTAATAAAAAAATGCATCTCTTCTTATTAGAGATAAATATTAAGTTCTATATAAACACTCTGACCTTTTTTTATCCATGTGTATATTTCTTGATGATATACAAACATTTTACGGATAACTACATTATAAATGAAAATTTTATGTATAAGCCTAATTTCAACACATTCATGAAACAAGAACAAGCTACCAAAAATGTTGGTGGTTTAGTGATATTATAAAGGAATTAGTTTTCTTAGGTACTCTCTCCGTTCCTAAAAGATTCATGTTTTAGAAAAAAAATTATGTTTCAAAAAGATACATTTTTACATTTTCAATGCATTAATTAACGGTAGAATATAAATTTCAAAGTTTTTATTGAAATTTTATCGGTTAAAAAATATGGAGAATAATTAACTATAAAAATAAAGCATTGATAACTAAAATATTATATGTTTTCTTAATAAGTGTCAAAATTCTAAAATATACGTATTTTTGAACAAAGAGAGTATATGTTTTGGATTCAAATTATTTTTGGTATGGAATCTTATTCTTTAAATTTGATTTTTTTTATAAACTTGCTTAGGGTCTGTAAAATATTATAACTTTTAGAGTAATAAAAAGCTTGTGTTCTTCACAAAGCATATGTTTTTTTAGTTTTGGGAATTTTATCCAATCCGAAAATTGAACCCAAATCCAATTGGAAAACTGAATCCGCATCTGAATCGGAATATAAAAAATACTTAAATATATATTGAGTTAAGAAAAATTGGGTATATGCATTAGAACATATAATATTTGAACTCATATAGATATATAAAGATGATTGAACGTATGTAAACTTAACTATATCTTCCTAGTTTATTATTCTCATTCTATTCAAAATATTTATAATGATGGCTGAAGCTTGGATGTAGTAGGCAATGATTGTGGGTAAAGTGATTAATTACTCATGGATATCAATCTTTTTGTTTCATACATCAACAAAAAATAAATGTAAATTTTCAAAAAAGCAATCAGTGTAATACCGAACAGGTTGTAAGCCCATATATCACTTCATGCTCATTGGTTTGGTGACGTTTTAATACCCATAAAGAAAATGTGTTACTTATCTTCTACAACAAAAATATCTTCGGTATGGAAGGAAGAGGTAAGTATATTACTATATTGCCCTCGATGAGATCAACCGGCTGACTCAGCTTTAAGTGGGACCCACCTTTCGTCTTTAACTGATTATCCGCCGCACAAAAGTATCTTCGACTCTCCACTGCAAAGTAGGCATTTTTTTTCCGGCGAGAGCAGCGTCTGAAAAGATGGAAGGTCTTCTTTCCTTTCAGCCCTTCCCGTCATCCGTCATTCACCGGCGGCTCTCCACGCATAGACTCACCAGATACTCATCCTCCTCTTGTGCTCCTCTTCGTGCTCAACAGGTTTCCTTCTCTTCCAATTTTCACATCATCATGATCTTCGACGTGATGGGTGAAGAACCCTTTGTACTTATGTTGATAAAGTTAGCAGCTTTTTTTGTTTCTGTGTTAGTCTGGAGGTTCTGAAAGTGTTTCTTCAGCATTGGAGGGTAAAGTGAGTGAGCAAGAAGTGGGTATGTACCAGGATGAAGTGGTTGCTAGTCAAGGTATAAGGATAAGGAGAAGACCACTTACTGGTCCTCCATTGCATTACGTTGGACCTTTTGAGTTCCGCCTCCAGAACGAAGGTAACACGCCTCGCAACATCTTGGAGGAGATCGTATGGCACAAGGACAAAGAAGTTACTCAGGTATCTTCCTTCCTTCTTTTAACGCATGGAGTTTGTCTGATTCAAAAATGGTGGGGCATGACGTTTACAGATGAAGGAGAAAAGGCCTCTCTATACTTTGAAGAAGGCTCTTGAAAAAGTTTCTCCTCCTAGAGACTTCATTGGTGCTCTTAGATCTGCTCATCAACGAACCGGGCTTCCTGGTTTAATAGCTGAGGTCAAGAAAGCTTCTCCAAGCAGAGGTATCCTGAGAGAGGATTTTGACCCTGTAAGAACTTACTCGTTTTCTCCCATCTTGGCTTTGAAAGACTTGCTTCTTAAGGCTTGTTATCTTAGGTTGAAATTGCTCGATCTTATGAGAAGGGTGGAGCAGCTTGTCTTAGTGTTTTGACTGATGAGAAATACTTCAAGGTAATATGGAATCCTTCAAGTGTGTAGCAGCTTTGCATTCTTTGACATGATTCTGTTTCCATATGATATAGGGAAGCTTTGAGAATCTGCAAGCTATAAGGGACGCTGGTGTAGAGGTTCTGGCTTTCTCTGTACCTGTTCAGATACGTTGTCATACAATTGTGACATGGAAAGTTCTGATGTCTTGTCTTTCTAAAATGCAGTGCCCTTTGCTTTGCAAAGAGTTTATTATTGAGGCATGGCAGATATACTATGGTAGAAGCAAGGGTGCAGATGCAGTTCTCTTGATTGCTGCTGTGTTACCTGACCTTGACATCAAATACATGATTAAGATTTGCAAAATACTTGGAATGGCTACACTTGTGGAGGTTTGAACTCCATTCATATATGCCTCAACAAATGCTTCTGCCTCTTCCTGATCCAGTTTATGTGTCTCTGATCACTTGCCTCTAGGTTCATGACGAAAGGGAGATGGATCGGGTTCTTGCAATTGAAGGAGTTGAGCTCATTGGCATCAACAACCGCAACCTAGGTAAAATCTTCAACGAGACATTCTTTAAAACTAGAGGTACAATCCATCCACCTTGATCTGTTTTGCCACTCTTCTTTCAGAAACATTTGAGGTAGATATTGGTATCACAAAGAGGCTCCTGGAAGGAGAGCGTGGTGAACTGATCCGACAAAAAGACATCCTCGTAAGCAATATTCACATCCATTGTTTCACTATGCCTTGCAGTTGCAGTCTGGCACACACCTCACTCAACTTGTGTTGACATGGTAGGTGGTTGGAGAATCAGGGTTATTCACTCCGGAAGACATTGCATTAGTACAAGAAGCCGGTGTCAAAGCAGTAAGCAGCTTTCACAAACTTAATGTTTCAAGATACATTGCTGAAAATACTAATCATTCATCTGATCAACTTCCTTGTGGTTTACATTTTCTGTTGTTAGGTTCTAGTCGGTGAATCTCTTGTTAAACAAAGTGATCCTGGGCAGGCTATCAGCGCACTCTTTGGAAGAGATGTCTCAGGATGAGTTTTGTGTAAGAAACTTTTTGTATAGAGAAAAACTTCACTGTTTCACCATTTAAGCCCTTAATCTTCTTTTTTTTCAATCCCGCTCAAATGTGCAGAGACTTGTGCCTACTATTTTCCTTTGCCTTTTGATAAATGAATCGATTGATAATTTATAACTGAGGTAACCAAATACTAAACAGAAACTGAATTCATGTATGATTTAATAGACTTAACAACATCAAAGATCCCTCTCCTTTATTGAGAGACCAACTAATAGCAAACATGAAGTGCAACTAATTCACCTACCTGAAAAAAGTGAACACACGGGAGGAGATCATAAGTTTTACAGGTTCCTTTTTCCGCATTCTCTGTCTTCCATCGATGAACAATACTCAAAAGGTGAGTTACCTGGATTCATAATGTATCAAACAAGTTCAAGAACAAGAGCAGAAGCACCTCCTCCTCCATTGCACACTCCTCCCACGCCGTACTTGCCGTTTCTCTTCTTTAGTATCCCAAGCAATGTGATTAGAATACGAGCCCCACTGCAGCCTAGAGGATGTCCTAAAGAGACAGCTCCTCCATTTACATTCACCTTCTCCTGTAAGGCAAAAAAGAACACAACCCATGTTTGTGAAGCCACAGTAAGTTAATTGACGAGATGATGACCTAAGTGACTCAATGATGCGAAAAAACTGACCGGACTAATCCCAAGTAGCTTTTGATTTGCGAGTGCTACAACCTGCAACAGTCAGTTCAGTCAATATAGCCTTTGCAAATATTCGTCTATTCTTTGGGGGAAGAAGAAGGATTTTCTTACTGCAAATGCTTCATTGATCTCATAGTAATCGACTTGAGAAGATTCCAAACCAGCATGTGCAATAGCTTTCGGTATTGCAAGAGCAGGAGCAGTAGTGAAAAACTCCGGTTCCTGCAAGGTTTAGGTCTCACTTAGAGACTGGAATAAGACATCTAAAATGTTGTATTTAAGAAGGCAAGGACATATTATATAAGTAATGTACCTGAGCAGCATCACCATAACCTTTAACTTTTGCGAGTACTTGAAGTCCTAGCTGAAGCGCCTTCTCTCCACTCACTAGTACAAGTGCAGCTGCACCATCGCTGTCAAGGGAGACAAACTTTACTTGATAAAAAAACAAGTTGCAAGTCTAAACAAGATCCATGTAAAAGTTTACATGGGTTCTCTAAAAGATGAGACATATAAATATATAGTCATCTAAGAAAGGACCTTATGCTAGACGCATTTCCAGCTGTAACAGTGCCTCCATTCTCCTTAAAACTTGGACGTAGTTTCCTTAATTTTGCAGCATCAAACTGAGATATTAAGGCACCATACATGTAGCAAATGGCACTAGTTTAGACATCTTTTTGGAGTAATCTAAACATTAATTTTTTACTGACGTGTAATGACTCATACATAAAAAATACCAATGCCTAAAATGTTATGCAACAGGTGAGTAACGAGAAGGAACATATATCAGGGTATTAATGCATAATCTATGTAACCAAAAGGGAACATAAATCACCTTCCCAAGACCTTCGTCCTTGTCAACAATGGTTGATGGCCTACCCCTTCCTCCAGAAACTTCAACCTGTATGACCAATTTTCCCTTACTGTATTCAGCATCTATAATGGCATTAACAAAAACACAATGTAAAAATATACTAACCGGGACGATCTCCCATGTGAAGGCGCCAGCTTCCTGGGCAGCAATACCACGCTCAAAACTCTGAACAGCGTAGTCATCCTGCATGTTCATCAGTAAGACACCAATCAATCAGTTAATGTTTTGATTTTCCACAAGAAATGAAACCTACTAACCACATCTTATATTTCACAGTTTCAGATAGAGAGGGGCAGACTACCAATGTTAATAATCAAGGCATCAAGAACAAGAACTAAAGGCAAGTGAAAATTTTACAGAAATCAATGCAGTATCTGCCAATAATAAGTTAATGGGAGACAACCATCATGATTGTTAACTCAAGAAGATGAAAAAACAACATACTTGTTGCTCCCTCGTTATCTCAAATTTCTCAGCGCATAGTTCTGCACAGCTTCCCATCCCACAGTCGTTATAGACATCCCATAGTCCATCCTTTAGCATTCCATCTACTAGAGAATCATGACCAAACCGAGATCCTTTCCTATATCAACAATTGTATTAGAAACTATGAAACGGATATATGCTTATAAAGATCAAACCATTATACCTTGCTTCTGCCAGATATTTTGGTGTATTAGACATGCTTTCCATGCCACCAGCCACGACTACGTCATTGATCCCCAACTGAATACTTTGAGCAGCAATCATTACCGCTGAAACCACCCAGAAAATGTATTGTCTCCCTCATCATAAGAAATTTAAAATGCTCAAATTCCTTACCTTTCATGCCTGAAGCACAAACCTTGTTAACTGTGGTACAAATAACAGAGTTAGGGATTCCAGCACCTAAAGCAGCCTGACGAGCAGGAGCCTGACCCAAATTAGCACTAAGAACATTGCCAAACACAACTTCTTGGACGAGAAACGGGTCAACATTTGCCCTCTTCAAAGCAGCTGGAAGCAGTAAAACGCAAAAGCAAAGTCAAGCCTACACAAAGACATGATCTGCATCAAAGGAACCAAACCTGCAATAGCTACGGATCCAAGCTTTGTCGCGGGTAAAGACGAGAGAGATCCTAGAAAGCCACCCATTGGAGTTCGTGCAACCCCCACGATGCAAACATCTGTACCAACATTCTCGTTAATAAAGACATTCTTACACACATCATAATGAATCAGGAAGAGATGAGTGTACCTCTGGGATTGACGGAATCTGCTGTATGATCCATCCGAAATCTACAAAACGGCGGCGAAAGATTAAAGCTTTTAATGCTGTAAAGAGTCAACAAAGGACCCATCCTCATCAAATAATCAGATTCACGAGAAATTGCAGAGAGATCTAAGGAGATCGCTTACTTGATTCAACGATGTAACTGGAACAGAGAGAGTCCTATAAAAACAGAGTGCCTTCGTGGGTGAATCAGCGAACGATAACTACTGTTGAAGAGCAACACGACGATAGCTACGATGAAGAGCAACGCGACGTTTATGTGATCTCTTCATTAAATTCTTCCCTTTAAAAGAAAAAATAGATTTTGACCTGGTTTGTTTTTCACTTGTTATTTACCATTATCTTTTGTATTAAAATAAATTTTATGTTTTTATTATTTGTTTTTTTTAAAATATGATATTTACATGAAGACCTTTTAAAATGATATATGTAATCTAATCTATTAAAATAGAAACATATTTTTATCTACTTACAAATAGTTTAGATTAGACCTTTGAATTTAATTATTTTTCTTATTATTATTATTTTTACCTAATTTAATTATTATTAATTTATATACTAGAAAATTAAGAAACTAAATAACTAATCTATTATTTTTAAAAAATAATCAATTCAGTTTATATTAACACTAAATTTGAATAACTATTTAATTATATTTTATTAGTAATATAAAAAAGAATTATATATACTTATGAATCTGTATAAATATAAATTTATAGTTTAACCCAATGCAAGAAATAGATTCTTCAAAATTTTCACCATATACATAATATCTCATATAGATATAGTATTAAAATTAGATATATATATATAATAAAATAAATATTAATAAATTATTATGAATATTTAATGATATAATGAATCATATTATTATTAACTATTCCAACAAACATGTTAAATCTTTATCAAAAATAAAACTAATTGAAAAATATAAAACACAATTTAAGTTAGGATTTGGTCTTGGAATACGTGTTAGATATTTTGAATTTTGGTTCTAATTTATATCATATCATAAGTTTTATTCTCGTAAGTTTTTAAAAACGGATCGAATTCAAATATAACGTATTGATGTTAGTTCTAATTTGTACAACGTCCTAAAATTCATAAAGTAACCATATATCATTCATATTTGGATTATATTGGTTCGATTTCGATATATTCAAAGTTAAATTCAAAATTTAAAAGCAAAACATAAGAGGTTAATAATTATTTATATAAAATTGAAAATTTAAAGTACTTATTTAAAACTTAATATTTATTTTTAGATATCATTTAGAAAAAATAGAATTAAATATTTGAAATACATATTTATATTTGTAATTATTTAGACTTTCAAACCGGTTTTTTGGGTTTTTTCGGGCTTTTCAGATTTTGGATTATCCATTCGGGTTCAACTAATAACACTTCGGGTTCACATATCTTTTGTATCATCCTACAAGACTCATTCTGATATTTATGATGTTTTGGACTAAGTATGTATAAATCAGATTTTTTGGTTTGAGTTTGGTTTGAACTTCAGGTTATATATTTTATGCTCAAGTTTACTTCAAATAAAAAAATAATTATATAAATTTTCATTAATCATATAATGTGGGTTATAATCTAGTTTAAATTTAATAATTTTTAAAAGAAACAATTTGTGGCTTTATTTTTTTTGCTATGATCCGGATGAACTCGTAGTGCCTTGTTAAATTTTAATTTTGATTAATTATGTTTTAAAAAATAAACATATGGAGATAAAATTATTTTCTTACTGGTACAATAAAAGTATTGTTTGTATATAATAGGTAAAATATAATTCTTAACAAATTTAATGTGTCTACTAAAGTATAAGCATTACATATTTGATTTTATTAACTATATCTTACTATATATTAAATAAAAAGTTACTTATATGTAAATTATACATAAGTTTAAGAAAATTTATTGTAATTTAATTGGTTGAAGATTTTAGTTTTAGTTTATTTTAATTAAATCTAAAAATAATTTTTGAACCACTAATTTTAGTTGCCAAACAATCTATATAATATTATACATAATCATTTCTATTAATTAATTGTATCAATTATGAAAAGTTTATATAATGATTATCATTTTTTATTTATTATTTACTTATAAACTATATAAACTATATTTTAAATCTAATTTCTAAAATCTATTATAATATATATATATATATATATATATATATATATATATATATATATATATATTAGTTCTATTTCCTATACAAGTTATAATCTATGTATATGAAAGATTATAATAAAATTTTATGCAATAAATATCTTTAGTTATATTTTTGGGCTGGATACTAATGTAAAATATGCTAAGAAATTAAAAATATCAAAATATTATATTTTATAAACTTAATTAATTTTCAAAAAGGAAATGAAATATAGATAACTAATTTAGTATAATTGTCAATACATAATATTAGAAAATATGTTAAAATAGTCATTTGAATCTTTTAAAATAGTAAGAAAATATAAATATGTTTTTAGTAAAAATATAATTAATAAAAATTCACATTTATTTTTCAGTTTGTAAAAATAATATGAATATTTATATATAAAAATTATATCCACACAATCGCACTGCTTTTTCTAATTTAATATTAATTTTTTTTGTATAATAATATTTTTCTCAAATGATACTATTGAATTTTTCACATTTAGACATATAATTAATTAATGATTTTAATTATTATGATCCAAACCTATGATTTGTTGGAGTTGTATTTGTAGTTATATGACCAAAATCTAAAAGACTAAAATTCCATTAGTGAAAATTAAAATTCTTCTGAAAATAAATGTATTTTATGTAAAATTGATTTTTTGCTTAAAGAGAAAAAAAGGATGAATTATTATGTTTTAGTACTACAGATTAAACTTTGACCCGAAAGAATAATTAAACATTAATTTATTCAACAAAACCCTTTCTTTACAACTAATTACGAAAATAACCTGAAACTATAAGTTATTTACAAAGGTGTGATTTTTAAAACCTCAGTTACAAAAACCCTTCGGGAGACTTATTGGATTGAGGGTTTGAGACAAATTTGAAGATTTTAGATTAAATGGAATTTGGGGTAACTTATTTGAGTTTTAAGGATTTGGTGGAGATTATAATGGATGATTTGGTAGAATTTAAAACAAAAATGATTTGGAAATAACTTTTTAAAAATATGATTATCAGACTAGAAAACCACGGTAGAGACAAACATCCCAGATAAGTTATCGAAGAGTTATTGGAAAATTTTAGTCACCAATTCTGGGCTCATATCCCTCCCAGGTTCAACAGATAGAATTGGTAAAAGTTTCCATATCGCCAATAATTGCTGGAATCTTTCTATGTCCAAACATTGGTACTGAAACTGACAAAAATTATTTCACCGAAACCAAACATGCAATCAAATAGCCCACAACAGCATGACACACTCAAATATGCAAGTTCCAAAAAAATCAACTCTCATCGGAGAGAAAAATAAATAACGACGAACTGTTCAATGAAATAATTGTTTTGTTTTCTCAAATTCTATATCTTGAGATGGTATTCTTTTATGTTGAATTGGTAGCGTAAATCAACATTTTCTAATAATTCCAAATAATTGTTGAGATTATTTTTAATAAAATCCATATTTTTCAATAAAGGGTGATTTGATAGGATTTTTATAAATGTTAAATCCAATAATCCTGAATTTGTTAGAGGTTTTATAAATGACACATCTAATAAAAGAGGATTTGGAAGAAAACTAAAATTTTAGAAAATCCTTAGTCCAATAAGCCCCACTTCCTCTCCCAAAACCGCCGTCAAAAAACCAAAACTTTCGACGAAGAATGTCTACAGGAGAGGAAGCTCAGATAGAGAGAGGCACTAGAAAGAGGAGAATCGGCGCAAAGAACGGCGGGAAGAAGAACAAGAAGAAGTTAAAGACATTACATCCTCCTTCCTCTAACAGGTTCAAGCCTACAAAGAAGGACCAACAGCTCTTTCAGAAGAGAAGGCGTGACTACAACTCCGACGAAGATGACGAAGAAGATGAATCCAAGAAGCCACCAGAGGTAACCATTCGTGAGAAGATATTCACTGATGCTAACATGGGTCCCAACTACGACGAGGTTGAAGAGGAAGAAGATGGCTCGGACAAGGATGAGAATTCCGATGGGGAAGACCACGGGGAGATTGAGTCTGGGATCACTAGGTTTGCTACTGAGGATGGATGTAATGCGTTCAGAATAGCTTTCAAGTCTATCATGAAGAAGACTAAAGGAGAAGACGTTTTGGTGAGTTCTCTCAATAAAGCCTTGTTCAGACAAGGAAAAGTGTAATGAAATAGTGTTGGGTTTGTGTGACAGGGTCCTGTTTTGTCGGCACATAAGAATCTTATAGCTCAGAAGCTAGCTGAAGAGGAAGCTGAGAAGAAGGCTAAGGGTCAGGCTAGAAAGGCCAAACATTTGGTATGAGTTGTGGTTGCATTCACTCATTGTTCTTTTCTTTTTACTGTGTGTGTTTGAGGTATTGATGATGACTCGCTGAAACTATGTCTTATTAGGTTGCTGAGAAAGGACATGTTAAACCTTTAAACCATTTGGAAACCCATGAGAAGATTCTTATAGGTGTTGCCACTAAAGGAGGTATGGTTTCCTCTATGATGAATAGTTCAGTGAACTCTCTCTTTCATATTGTTTGGTACTGACTTTGTTTTCGTCCTTGAACTCCTGTTATCACAGTGGTGAAGCTTTTTAATGCTGTAAGTTTGTTTCTGCTTCTTTTTTTCATTTCTTTTGTCTCTGAGAGAGTGATTCCTCTGATTCAGTACTTTTTTTTCTTCAAACAGGTAAACAAGGCTCAACATGCTCAGAAGGGTTTGAATGCTTCGAGGTCAAAAGACTCTAAAGGTAGGGTCTTTAGATATTGATCTTTGGCATGAATCTTTCTGCGTCCACTGTCTTGTTTTTGGCTTCTAAATCTATGTTTTTTTTTGGTTCTGTTGGAACATCCATCAGTGTTAAAGAAGCGAAGAAAAGAAGCATTCTTATCGGAGTTAGGAAAAACATCGAAAACAGACTCCAAGGTTTGGCATAGCCTAGCATTATATCTTATTCTCTCTCTTTGAATATGCTTTATCTTGACAGTTTAGTGTTTTTAAGCCATCACCTTTAAATAAACGTATATAAGCAACTTATTGTTCTGTCTTGATCTTGTTTCTATTTGAGATATTAAGGGAGCGAATCACTTTCATTAGTGAGAGCTGTTAGCTGTAGCCTGTAAGTGTATTCTTGGTAATTTACTAGTGAGATTCTGTCGAATGGCACAGGCTCAAAAAGCTTCAAATTCCAATGAAGAAGAAGCTCCTGCTTGGGCTCCTCTACGTGATAATTACATGTTAGCAAACCCAAAGCTGAAGGACTGGGACAAAAAACAGGTACCATTCATTCTTATCCACAGTTCTGCAACCACCTTGCTTGTATACACTCTTCCCCTGAGACTTGTATTTGAATTGTCTGCAGGAAACAAGCGAGGGAGATGATTTTGCCGCAATGTCAGGAGATGAAAGTTATGAAGACTGAGCTACCATTAGTTTGTAGTACGGCCAACTTTTATTTGATCAAATTTGAAAAATTCAGTGATTTTGATAGTGCAAAAGGAACTTGAAAGCAAGATCATTCTTGTGGTTAGCTTTACATAAATATAGAACATGATATCTCATGTATGGCCTCTGGTACACTCTAAATCTCTGACATGATTGATAAATAGTGCAAGATTTGAAAAACAAATACAGATTTACACACAAACAAAAAGAAATATACATTCATGGTATTGTCTTGGCTACAAGCCTACAATGGAACAAAATTTTAAGGATCCTGCTCCTCAGTTGAAAAGCTTCACATTGTCTGGTCATATGCTTAAGAAACAATGACAACTTTATGCAAAAAGAGGCAGACGCATGAGCCCTCTAAAGCAAGAATGAGCTTTAGGCCAATCCTGAAACTGCTCTCTAGTTTACATCTCTTTATCTAATACTTCCACTTTGTGGGTTCTTCATTGTTTTGGGGTTTGTGGCAACCTCAGTAGCTTCTTGCTGGGCTCAGAGGGTCGTAATCATAAGCTTCACCTGACTTGACAAACCGTCCCTTCACACGCCGTCTCACATCAGCTCTTTCTTTCCTAGAGACATACCTCACTCGCTTGTCAAACCTATTTATACAAAAATATTAGCAATGGTGATGAATGAAAATCCCATTTCCAAGTGGTTTAAACACTTACTTGCGAGCCTTCTTCTTTTCTTTGTAACGTATAACAGCGTTGTTACGTGTTGTTGCACTAATCTCCTGTGCTGTTGGAGGGCACCATGGTGGTGGCTGCACTGATGACACTCCACAATCTTGAAGATCACCAGCATTACCTTCTCCCGTGGCACCAGAGAAGGATATATTCGAATGAGCTGGCTGTGATGAGAAACAAATTATTGGCTCGGTTCTACAAGTCATGAACGAATCTCCAGATGCAGCATTGCTTTCTGCTGGCTGCTGCATTGTCTTTCCTTGGATTGATCCCTGAATCAAGAAAAAAAAAATACAAAGAGAGAGAGAGCATAAGAACCATATAAAATCATCCTTCATGTTAGTGATACTAGTCTTATAGAAGATAGATGTTGAAAGAACCTCATGTTTCTCGAAAAGACTTTCAAGTCCACCATGTTCAAAGAGATCTTTTGAAGAGTTGAAGGCTGTACCAAAGAGCTCATCATACTTCTCAAAAGCTAAGTCCATTTCATCCATAATGAGATTGCCACAAAAGTCATCCTCGGATACTCCAATTCCCTGCAACCAAAACAACATTTACATGCCAGTTTCTTTCAAGATGTTACCACAATAAGAAGAAAATCATGTAAATTTACCTTATCCAATGTGGAATTTTCTGGAACACTAGAGCGATCCATACCTTGTGCAGCAGAACTAGTTCCAGGCTGATCCACATTGACATCATGTACACCTGATTTCTTTTCTCCTGTGCCTTCATCTATAGTCATCAAACCCATTCCTTGCTCACAAGCAGACTCTCCAGCAGAAGAGAAATCCAAATCCAAACAAAAAGACCATATTGATGCAAGTTCGTCACTAGAAGGACAACCAGAGTAGCAGTTAATGGTTTGCTTCTTATGAACTGAATTAGCTCCGGTGTGGCCTAGCCAGTCACAGTTTTGACAGAGAGAAACCCTCTCATCGCTACACCGAACAGAGGCTGGCTGTGCATTGCAACGCTCACATATCAAAGTCCTTGAATGACGTTTGGATAAAGCATTAGCAGAATGAACATTACGGTCACAAGAAAGGCACAGACACGCTGCATCAGAGCGGCAATGCACCATTGATCTTTGTTCACCGCAAAAGTCACACATATAACCCATTTTTTTCAACTGAATGTTTTGGCTCAACAAGCAAGCTCCTTTCACTGACAAAGAACCAAACCGTTTCTTTTAGTCCTCTTGAGAGAAAAAAAAGTTACCACAATACATTATATAGCTAACAGCTTCTTGACTCAGAGATGACCTTTGATATTAAAGGACAAAAGCTTGAAACTTTGTATCAAAAGCAAGTCGAGAAACAGAAGAAAGATCCGAACTTTTGAACATATCTTTATAAAAAAGGTTGTAGTTTTCATAAACGAACAGAGCAAGCAAGACAATCACAGAAAGATTAGCTCAAAGTTTTCAAATTTACAGATCAAAGCAAGTGAACTCAAAGTTATAGATTAGCTAAGAACAATCAGGTATACTAATTACACAAAAAAATCCTCAATCTTGCAACCAAACAAAAGAGAGAACATATCTACAACGAGAATCATAGAGAAGAGAAACATAGATCCATTTCTAGATCAGCTAAAAAGAATGAATAAATCAAAGAACCCTCACTCAAATAAGAATACAAGGGTATTAAGCTAAAAGGAACTCACGTATGATGGAGACTTTTGAGTATCTCCAGAGCCAGAAACTACACTGTTTTCAATAAGAATAATCTTGAGAAGAGAAGAGAAGAGAAGAGTAAAGAGAAGAAGAGGACAATGTATGGGCTGTCCTCAAAGGGACATGTAGACATGTGACATAAGATATAAACTACAAAACATTTAGGGGAAAAAGTGTAAAAAGTCCCATTTTTAGGGGACCCCACAGATATTTTAGGAGTGTCATCTCACGCGCTCGCGAGTAAAGAAAATAGCTATACTTGCGATAAGGAGTGTACACGTGAGCCTTTTTATTACGCTTTCTCGATCCTCTGGATTCTCAACCCCTTTTAAGATATACTTTTTATTACAACATAATTAGTCTTTGCTTTGATCTTACCAAATTAAAATATCTTTCATGTTCTGTCTTAATTTTTTTTTTTTCGTTTTTTTTTTCGCACACCCACATGAAGAAATATCTTTGAAAAGAGAAGATATTTTAGTTTTCTAGGGGAAAAGACAGGAAATAATATCTGACAAGTTTAGATTCGTCTACACATCAAAAGAGGTTCTTTATTGTAATCTGTAACACTGACACGCAGTCGTATCTACTTTTTTTTTTTAATTATTTGTATACTCTTTCCTTTTTTACCTTTAAGTTACTGTGCATGTGTTATTAATTTTGTTGAGTGATTAGTTATAAAGTAAACTACAAATTCACTCGTGCTCCTACGCGGATGTTTGATTTAAGATGTGTTCAACATAAACTTATAAATCGTTGTTTTTATAAAAAAAAATTTGTATATTTTTTACGTTTTATTATTTACATATAGAGTAGAATATTATATTATAATATAGATATTGATTATATTTTTTTTACTTGTACATAATATTATATTAAAAATATATAATTTGATGCAATTTGATGTAATTATATTATTCATATATTAACTTATTTTTTTTTAAATTTATTTTGAAATGAAACAACATACTAAAATTTTTAATTGTCAATATATAAATATCGATTTGGTTAGATAAACTTTAGAATTGTAATTATTTAATTTAAATTGATTTTAAATGCAATACTAGAATCTGTAAATAAAAAAATATAAAAATGAAATATTTAGTTATTGTAAATGCAAATGATAAGTTTATAAATAAAAGGAAGTATTTTTAATATTGCTATCCATATATCCAAACAATTCTTATTATCCATGTTTTCAAACATTACCAAAAGGTACTTCAGTTTTAATAATATAGATGACATATCTATTGTATTAACTAATGATAATGTTAATATTACGAGACAATTAGTTCTACAAATGAGTTTTTCAAGATGTATGTTTCTCTGGATAAATTGCCAAAAACACACATAAAAACCTGAAAAAAAAAGTGTTAAAACAGTTGGGAAAAGGTTAATCTCATTAACTTACTAAACGGAAAATATGAAAAAAATTGTTACGGACACTCGCCGCTAATCTGAACCACTTCGGTGGAAATTAGGATATCCAGGGTTATTAAGAAAAAATAAATTACTATTGCTGCTGCAATAGAAGAGAGTCGCTATCTACCGGTTGGGCCTTGATTATCTGTCACATTAAGTTATCTGCCAACAACAACCAGACGATATGCCAAAATTTCAACTGTTGACATTTAAAGGATTTTGATTTGTTTTAATAACCAGGCTATAGATTTGAAGGATTTAAGCTCAACTTACATATTTAACAAAGAAAAAATAATCAACTTACACTATGCTAATGCAACTACATTTCAATTCAAATCATATGTATATCAGTATATGGCTTTTAAATAACTTTACCCTCCTTTATATTTCAACTTAACTAAAAACATATGGGTCTTGTAGAAGATTCAGCTTTGTGATTAAGGATCTAGCTTCTCCATCTCCATCATTCAAGTTTTGTGATTAAGGATCTAGCTTCATCATCTCCAATGAAACAAATATCCAATTCTCTATCTATTGTAGACATCTTAAATGACACAAATATCCAATTCTCAATCTACTAACCATGCAGATTAGTCTGGATTTCAACAAGAAATCTCTACCGGTGATCAAATAAATAATAAAAAGAGATTTAAAGAGTATAAAACACTAAAAGAAGTTTTGCTATGGGGTGTATTAACATTCATCACTCAAGTTTCCAAGCATAAAGAAACAAACAGAACTCATGCAACGGCCCATAACCACTAGATGCGGAGTTGTAGCGACTCAAAGGACTACTCCCTCCACCACTATCTCCTTCCTCCGCATCGCTAAAGTACTCATCTACCATCATCGCTCCAACCGCCACAGGCTTAAACAAAAACAACCCTGAGCTCGCCGTCGACTCCGAACTCCCAAACAACCAATCATGCACATCGTAGTACACCATCACCGGAGTTCTATCCACCAACACCATCACATTTCCTCTAAACTTCCACTGCAGATTCTTCACATGCACCACCACGATCCCGTCCACGCTTATCCACATCTCTGGTTCTTTCTCATCGTTTGAGCTCTCCACCACCACTTCATGCTCCTTTCTCTGCTCGTCGAACCTCGCTCTTGTCGAAAACGTTTTCTTCCCGAAAATACTCTCTTTCTTGAAATATATAAACCCCTCGACCAGCGCGGGTCTTGACTTCGTCCTCTTGTAAGCTTTATGTTTTAAGTCTCCCAACAACAAGACAACCTCTTCGTCTGAAACTATTGCTACATAATAGTCTGACACTGGCTCAGGGCTACCGTTTCCTGACAACTTCGCTGACCTTAGATCCCAGAAGACCTCCACCAAGTGTCCTTCCACGTCGAATGATTTTGATCCTCTTTTGCTCCAGAACTGCCACGGCTTGACAAGATCGATCTTGCAGCAGTAGTTCATGTCGTTTTCTAGACTCGAGACCATGACGGTGAGGGAGTGGTTCATGAGATTCTTGGACCATAGAACGGTCACGTTACGGAAGAAGCCCGCCACGTGAGCTTGGTAGCCGCACGTGACTGTGCTGTGAGGCGTGGGTGTTGCAGCCGACTTGAGTTGTGCCACGGTCTTTGTAGTGTCTGTTATTTTAGCTGCAAATGCTGTCGGCTGGGTTCCCATAGATGGGATTCGAAACGATAACATCTTTATTAGAATCAAATCCTTTTACAAGATTTTAAACAAAGACTTTGCTCAAGATGCAATAGCAAGATTCTTTAGAAACTGCATCAGGGGTTGGCCAAAACTGTTGATGTTATTTTTTCTATATGATTTGTTCAGTTGACAATTTGTTCAGTTGACAATTTGTTTCGGTTGAGAATGGAAAGATTTTTGTTTTTGAGTTTTGGCAAAGGAAAGAACAAGAGAGAGAGGATTGGAGATATGAGAGGTTATTTGGTTGATGGAATACAGATGAAGGAGTCTATATTTGGCATGTTAATATTGGCAAAGTAGATAAAAATGGCTTTGTTAAGTTTAAAGAAAACGTGTTGTAAGAAGCATACCATATTTAGATGTGTTTCCAATAAAGGAATACTTTATTTAGCTCATCAAAACCTCCACAGATGGCGATGATAGACTCACTTCTTTTTCTTGTAACAATAGATTCATAGACTCATAGACTTGATCTTGAGACACATTATCACTATGATAAATGAATGAGAATAAAAACACAAAATGTCTAAAAGGAATAATTATTAAAAATTCATCAGAAACAGAATACAAAATACATAAACTTATATACTGAATCAAACTAATATATCAAACTATCATAGAGTTCTTTTAGTTTTTATTTTTTTGTAAAAATTAATCCTTCAAACCTTCTATAAGGCATGATCTTTAGATCTCCCAATATATGTGAACATTAAGTCGTCACATAACATATTGTTGAACCATAAAAGAGTAAGTCGTCGCCATAAGATCTGACCATCCTTGAAAGTCGTTTTGTTATGGCGTAGTTTGAGCTCACAAATCTATCATAATTTCTGATGTGTATAAGAGTTATAGATTGCGAGAAACTTTCTTCTATTTTCCATATGCACCGATCACATGCCGACCATTTAAACTAAGTCACTTGTTATATAGCATGTTCGATAATGTATAACCGAAACTTGGAAAACTTTAAAAGTCAAAAAGTTGGTTCCAAGGTTGATAGCTTACGCAATGCAACTCAATCATCCAATTATAGCTTATTATATTATTTTCTGTCGTTTTTCATTATTATGTTATATATATATATGGAAACGTAGACTTGCAAGTTCTTAAGCAACAAGAAGCAAAACCCCACAGTTTTGTCTACAACTTACTCAAATAGATTTAAAAAATTCATATATTTACAGAAGATAATGCTTTCTATCTATACAGAAATCTATTTTCTCAAATAATACATCTTTGTCATATATATGTGTTTTTAATCAATTTATAAGATGTTACATTTCAAAAAAGTTTAAACTATATATTCTTCACTAAATATATATTTTAGAAAACAGTAGATGTGTTGGTAAAGAGTTATAAGAACTTTCTAGGACATTTATAAAATACGTAGATAGTTATATAGTATTTTAACAAAAGGATGGTGAAGAAGCTTGGTACGAATACGCAACTAGCTGGTTTTTATATACTTTTGATAACAACGAATTGAAAACGAAATACTAACTATCGTCAACAATTCATATATCAGACGAGAATAAACCACGTAGAATAGACATTTCTCCAGACTTGTAAGAAGACATTCAAGTCAATCCTCTTAAGAAAATAAGAAGATGAAGGTAAGTATATATACTAAACAAGCAAGCAAGATGTGTATGTAAGTATGTGTTTATATGACTTCTTTGATTGACGTTATATGATTATCATTTTCACACGCAGCAAAAGATCCTGTTTAGAGTGACTATGACTGATGACAAGACCCGAGCAAAGGCAATGACAAAAGCAGTTCAGTTTAAAGGTAAGAAGATCTTCTCACACAAAAAAAGTAACCAAACCTGTGTTGGATCTAACGCTATGGTATATAGGTGTGTCAGCCGTGGAGATAAAAGGAGATCACAGGAACCAGATAGAGGTAACTGGTACTGAAGTTGATATGATCAGCCTCACCAAAAGGCTCAGAAAGAAGGTAGCCTTTGCAGAGCTTGTAAGCGTAAGCAAAGTCGAACCTCCAAAGAAACCAGAAGAGAAGAAAGATGGTGATAAGAAAGGTGGTGATAAAAAGGATGGTGATAAGAAGGATGGTGATAAGAAAGGTGGAGACAAGAAGAAGGAAGATGAGAAAAAGCCCGTGCCCTGTAATCCATGTCCTCCTCCCTGTAATCCATGTCCTCCTCCTTGTTATCCATCACCTCAAGGATACGGTGTGCCTTCCTCCTTTCCCTACCCGTGCAACCCCTACAGTTATATAGGGGAACCCGTTTACAATCACGAACCAAGTTGCACAATCATGTGAAACGGGTTTGCACGGAGGAAGATGAATGGAGAAGAGATCACAGCTTGTGACCAAATGTAAAAACTAAAGAATCAATATGTTTAGTCACATGAATAAAGCTCTAAAGGCCAAATCAACTTCTGTTATATCTACATGATCCTACTCTTTATCCTATTAAATATTTGTATGTGAACAATCATAGCATTTGGCATTCAATCTGTTTCCTTCCTTGCATAAACTAGTATATGTTCATGTTGATATTCTACAAAACAAAGTCACTGACCTTAATTTTGACCAAGTGATGATAGTAGTAGTAGGCAACAAAGGCTATACGCAAAAGGAAAAGACATCTAATGACCTCCTTTGCCACGCCCACGTCCTCTGCTATCTATGCCCAGTAGCCTTCCCTGGTAAAGTCCTAAGCAAAAAAAGCAGGAATCAATGAATGAACAAGAAGATAATCAAAGCTGATGAGTGTTAATAATACCAGTAGCAGCATCCTCAAGCTTAGATGATCGGGAAGTCACAGGTTGAGAGTCTGTTTCACAGTCTTTTTAGTGTTGTATTCATACTCACATCAACACCTTCAGGCAACATCCTTTTAGCGAATCTCTTAAACTCTGAGACTTACACATGACTAGGCCATGTTGATTGGAACTAACTTACTCAAACTAAGAACTGAGCCAAAAGTGAATCGATTCTCCAGTAGCAAGACCTATAAATCAAGTAATCGTGCCTGTGGAGAACAGTACCGTTCTTGAGCTCGATCGATACAGTTTCGCTGTTCAACTTCATCAAGAACATGATCCGCACAAAGCAAAGGAAGAGATCAGTTCGAGAATGAAATCAATTTCTTCAATTTTCTCCTTTTTTCTCGGAGAGCTTGGGGGGGAGAAGAAGCAGAGATTCAGAAACTTTGCTCAGTGCTCAATCTCGAACTATTTGGCGGGTGGGTTAGGACTCAGCCCAATATCGGCCCATAAGCTCTCATAAGGCCCGTTGCTACTTTATAACGACGTGGTATCAATATGCTATAAAACGTAATAAAGGCCATTAACGTAATTTGAAGTAAAGGAATTATAGCCGAAAAGCTAACGGTTCCCGAGACCCCATCGCAAACTAAAACAGCAAAAAATATTAATTTGATAAAATACTTTTTTTTTTACTTTTCCCACAATAACAAGACAAAGCAGAGAGAAACTCCTACTTCCACTACAATTCTGCTATATTATAGCCTTTTGATCTCTCCTGTAGCAAACTTATAGAATCAAATCTCAGATACTCAGAGCCAAAGAGACTACTACAATGGCGTCTATGGCTGCAACTGGAGTTCTTAACGCACCACCACCACCACCTGCTGCTTCGAGTGAGGCGGTTCCCACGAGGACTCTCTCTTTCTCCTCCTCTCTAAGTGTATCCAACATAAAGGTACCTCTCAGATCCACCGTGTCCCGCCGTTTGAGTAACCCGATGATCGTCGTGTCTCCTAAAGCCGTGTCTGATTCTCAGAACTCCCAAACTTGTCTCGATCCTGATGCGAGCAGGGTGAGTTTCGTTTTTTTTTTCTCGTCTTCCTGATCTGAACACTTGAATCTTTGAAGCTAATCTTGTTCCCATGGCAGAGTGTGTTGGGGATCATCTTAGGAGGTGGTGCTGGAACTCGTCTTTATCCTCTTACCAAAAAGAGAGCCAAACCTGCTGTTCCTCTCGGTGCTAACTACAGACTCATTGACATCCCTGTCAGCAACTGTCTGAACAGCAACATCAACAAGATCTATGTCCTTACACAGTTCAATTCCGCGTCACTGAATCGTCATCTCTCGCGAGCTTACGCCACTAACATGGGAGGTTACAAGAACGAAGGCTTTGTTGAGGTCCTTGCTGCTCAACAGAGTCCTGAAAACCCCAACTGGTTCCAGGTAATCAGTGACAGGATCTTGTGGATACTTTGTGAATGTGTTTATGTAATGTGGTTTGTGTAGGGGACGGCTGATGCGGTGAGGCAATACTTGTGGTTGTTTGAGGAGCATAATGTTCTTGAGTATTTGATTCTTGCTGGTGATCATTTGTATCGAATGGACTATGAGAAGTTCATTCAAGCACATAGGGAGACTGATGCTGATATCACCGTGGCTGCATTACCAATGGACGAGGAGCGAGCTACTGCTTTTGGGTTGATGAAGATTGATGAGGAAGGACGGATAGTTGAATTTGCCGAAAAGCCAAAAGGGGAGCAACTAAAGGCCATGAAGGTTAAAAAGAAAACAAAAAAAGTTATGCTAATTTTCTGTTTCTTTTTGGAACTGGCTTTTAGATAAGACTTTTGATTTGATGGCTTTCACTAGGTTGATACAACGATTCTAGGTCTTGATGATAAGAGAGCCAAGGAGATGCCTTACATTGCGAGTATGGGTATTTATGTTGTTAGCAAAGATGTAATGCTTGAACTACTACGGAACAAGTTTCCTGGAGCTAATGACTTTGGAAGCGAAGTCATTCCTGGTGCCACTTCCCTTGGACTGAGGGTAAGTGCTTCTGTCTAGATTTGGACTTCATGTGTATAACATGTAGTTTGTATTCTGAATGTTAAGCATGTTACCCTTTTGTTTGCTTTCGGAGTCTAAACAGATTCTTGTAGCTGATGATTCTATGCAGAAGCAAAACCTGCTAACTGTGATGATGTTTCTTGCAGGTGCAAGCTTACCTATATGATGGCTACTGGGAAGACATTGGTACTATAGAGGCATTCTATAATGCAAACCTTGGAATCACCAAAAAGCCGGTTCCTGATTTTAGGTACATCAACCACATTAACATTTGGAATATTTATACACTCTATTGCACCTGGATGATATCTTAGCTTCTCTGAACTCTTGATGCAGTTTCTATGATCGTTCTGCTCCGATCTACACACAGCCACGTTATCTACCACCGTCTAAGATGCTCGATGTTGATGTCACAGACAGTGTCATTGGAGAGGGTTGTGTTATCAAGGTAAACTCAAATAGCTCCTCTTCCATATGCTTTGCAACAACACACCGACTTACCAAACTTTGATTGCAGAACTGCAAAATACATCACTCTGTGGTTGGACTCCGTTCATGCATATCAGAAGGTGCTATTATTGAAGATTCGTTACTAATGGGAGCTGACTATTACGAGGTAAATGCAGCTGCAGCCTCATCTGAATTTCAATCCACTTGATAAACTATCAGCCTTTTTGATCATGGTGGCGCCTTTCGTTATTGTATTTTGCCTAGACTGCTTCGGAAAAGAGCCTCCTAACGGCCAAAGGGAGTGTACCCATAGGTATCGGGAAATATTCACACATCAAAAGAGCCATCATTGACAAAAACGCACGTATCGGTGACAATGTCAAGGTTGGGTTTTATATTTGGAACACACTTTCCAGTTTCAATACACATCTTTGTTCATACGTGCTCTGGTCTTAAAGAGGTTTTGGTTTGAACCTGGTGCAGATCATAAACAGCGACAATGTGCAAGAGGCAGCGAGAGAGACTGAAGGATATTTCATAAAGAGTGGTATTGTTACCGTTATTAAGGACGCCTTGATCCCAACCGGCACTCTTATCTAAATACACACATAATGCTCCTTTTTTTTATTTCTCTATAAACAAGCAAAGACAGACTTTGATGATGTATTCGCCTATGAAATAACTTATCATGAAATAAGCTCTCTAAATTTAACTTTCTTCAAAATCTTGCACAGAAGCATTTATATAAAATACATGTTAATCTTGTTTATCCGAAAAGAGTGACATTCAAGAACATAAGGCTTTATAAGTCGAAGTCTACATGTCAATGAGGTACTTTTCTACACTGTCCTCAACTCCCATTTTTCTTCACTAAGCCTAACTTCATCTCCTATATGAGAAACTAATAGCTGGGTTACTTGGGTATATACTTACCAGTGCCAGTAACAATGCCGTTGTCTAGTTCGTTTTTTTCCCTCTTGCGCCCATCCTGTTTCTCCACTTGTCCTTGAGATCAGCAGGAGTACGTGTTTCGTGGAACACCTCCTCTCCCATCTCCAGAATTTTCCTCCATGGCATGTTCTTCTTTGCTTCTGCTGAAAACTTCTCCACTCCCACCTGAGAGAGAGAGCCAACACATATCAACAGCAATTCTTATCCAAATTCAAGAAAAGGTACTCCTGCTAGTGTTTATTATATACCTTGAGCATTTCTTCTTCTTCGGGAGTCCAAAATAGCCTCTTTCTCTGATCCTCCTTGAAAGACGTGTCCCTGCAAATCCATGAGGTAACTTAACTCTATATATTTAATGTGGAAATGAGATGAGATATTTCATGTTCACGTAAATGAAGAAGAAGGAACAACCTCACTGTCTTTGACATAGCCACTTTGGTGGTTGAGCTATGTTGTCTTTGTTGATTCTTCATCGTCCCTGGAGGGGTGGTTACTACTTGAGCCATCTGCTCAGATACATCTCCATTTTGTTCGTTTGATGATTCATCCGATGAGATGTCACTATCAGTATCATTCAGTATTAACTTCCTTCTTCTTCTTCTTAGCCTCTCACTCTGTTGGATCTGGTCTTGCTCTTTTCCTGAAGACGATTCTTGCACAGACAAAAACAGTGAAACATCTCCCTTTCCCGCTGCACCTGTATCACCTTTAGCTTGATCTTTTGTTATTTCTTCATCCTTGTCTTCCTCAGCATCTTGAAATTTTTCTGTATCCTCTTGTAGTTGAAAATCTCTTTCTTCAGTTAACGGCATGTCCTCATCCCTTGATCGATCAGAATCTTTCTCCATTTGCATTTGTTCCTTTTCAGATGAACAAACATCCTTCCCTCCTCGTAACTCTTGATCCCTTACTATGTCGGTTCTATCAACTGAATGATCTTTGATTCTATTTTCATCACCGTATAACGTTGTATCCTCTTGACCCTTGGGAACACTCTCCTCTACCTCATCCCTGCTTTTCGTCTCCTTACTTATACACTTGGAGACTTCCTTTTCCTTTTCCGCCCCAACGGCCTTCTCCCTCACTGATTTGTGTTTGAGAACTACAACTTTGTACCAACAATAAGAGCAGTAGGTCTTTGCAAGATCCTCACTACTACTACTCAACTCAGGATTCAAACACTCCCAATGAAACGAAAGAATACAGCCAGTCCCAGAACAACGAGATACCCCTTCGTCTGAAATGTCACATACAATACAAGCTTCCGAGCTCGATCTTCCTCCTCTAGTGGTCTTACTTGTCCCAAGACAATGACGCTTATTGGGTGGCACATATCTTTCATCAAAAGTGTCGGTAACTATCTCAGCATCAGCAGCATCACCACTATCACAGTGTGGGGTGTTCACTCCAGAGGCAAATCTTTCATTAGTTTCACCCTGATAAGAAGAAACAATGCACAATACATCAAATTAACTTCACATAAGGATTCTGAGTTCAAGCTCTACAACCACAAAAATACATCAAATTCACAAACAAGCTAGCAGAGAGAGATCAACAAGTGAAGAGTTACGATTACAACGAAGCTACCAATCCTTTGATTATAACCAACAATTGGCGATTCGAAAGGAAGGAAAGGAGAATTAGGGCTTACCGGTCGAGAAGCGGGGGATGGATAGGGATCGAGGGAGATGCGGGAAGCTCTATGCGGGCGAGACCTAACGGGAAACGACTTGGATCTCATCTTGATCTTCTTCTTCTTCTTCTTCTGCTTCTACAGTTTTCTCATCAGTCTCGCTTCCTTTTCGCCTGAGAACTTTTGAAATCGTCACGTGCGGTGTGTATCCTCTTTTCGATTTCAGACGACACGTGTCGTGCGGTAAGATGGTTTTTCCAGACTTTGGGGTTTAACTACAATTTGGCGAAACTTTGGGGTTTTAACTATAATAGTAATTTTTTCTTACGTTTAAAATATGCAATAACAAAATTTAGGGTTAAATGTAAGATTTACTGTGGAAGAACAGGTTATTGTAGAGTCAACCGGAGAATTGGTAAAATGTTGGTATATAAAGGCTACTAAATTCTTACATACATTTACTACAATTCTCTTAAATAATTATTTTTAAATTTTTGTTATCAAATAACATTCAAAAAAAAATAACTGAAATAATTTTTTTTATTTTAACTTTTTAATATAATTTCAATTTTTTAAACACTAAACTTCATAACTCTAAACCCTAAATCTAGATTAGTTAATCTTAAAAATACAATTATATATTTACATTTTTATAAAATTTATTTTGATCATTAATATCCTTAAATGCTATTTATATGACAAATCTTTTTAGAGTTATCTTAGAGTATTTCTATATATTTTTATTTTAATAATAGATAAATTTTTATTTTATGATGTTAGATTAAAATATATAGATTTATTTGATACTTTCATATATTATCTTTGTAATTTTGTTTATAAATCTAATATGTGGTTTTCAAGAATAGTATTTAATTAAGTGTCTTAAATGTTTTTTTATCATAAATCTAATCTTTAAAAAAATCAAAAAAAAAAATTATACAAATTTTCGAGTTTGAAAGGGTATAATTAGAAAATTTAAAAAATAGAAGAATACCCTAAGATATACCTAAAAGGTTTTTGTCATCAAAATAGATTTCAATGAGAAAAATGATCAAAATAGATTTTATTAAAATATATAAATATATATATTTATATACTTTTGGTTAACTAATTTAGACTTATGGTTTAGAGTTATAGAGTGTAATTTTGGAAGTGAAGTTTAAAATCAAAAAATTTAAAAAAATTAAATTTTTTAAAATAAAAAAAATCTATTTTTTGACAAAATTTTTACAAGATTTGTTTGAGAGTTTTTCCCCAAAAATATATTTTTAAATTTTTAACTTTTTATTTATTTAAATAATTATTTATATTTATAAATCAGAAGCATAAATATTTTTTGTCTCTTTAATGGAATTTCATACATAAATATTTTTAAAAATATCTATTTAGAGTACCAAATGTATGTAAAAGTGAAATTTCCTTTTTACTTTTACTCAACCTCACAGAGTTCACAGTTTTATCACTTACCAACAATCATTTTCACTTCCTCCAAACATAAGTGCACTCTGCAACTTGGAGACTTTTGAAGCAAGTCAAACGGTTTTCGCTGGAACTCTCCCTTCTGCTCTCTTCAACATACCTTCTTTAACCTCCATCAACCTCAACGACATTCTTGTTGTGAACAGCTCTTCACCAACTAAGCTAGAAAGGTTAGTGTGTTGGCAATAACCAGTTCGGAGGGTCAAATCCCAATATCCATTTCAAGATTTGTCAATCTTTACCAACTTGATCTTTCCTATTTCAACAGGGAGATGACAGTTGACTTTGGTATCTTCTCACAGCTCAAGGGGATCATAGATTTGGAGATGAGCTATATAAACACCACGAGTACTTTTAATTTGAGTATCATCTTCTTACATCCCAAGTCCTTGTCTACTCTGCATCTATCTGGGGGGTGTATGTCTCAACAACAAAGGTGGGTTTACTTTCCAATATACCAACAAATTCAGAGGACTCGTACACCGTCCTCGTGGTTCTTTAGGGTTTCCCAAGCTGCAAATCGTTGACGTATCCAACAATGGCTTTAAACGGGACATTACCATTACATTACTTTGCAGACTGGAACATGAATAGATTTGAATGATGGTTGGGACTGAGATACACTGGAATGGTCTTGATGAGTAAACTAGTAGAGACTTATCACACAACAAGCTTACAGGCCAGATTCCACCTTCTCTCGGGGATCTCACTAGTCTGCTCTACATCAAGCTTTCCCAAAACCAGCTCCACGGTCTGATACCGCAACGAGCACAGTTTCAGACTCAAATCTGCTTCGGCTTTTTGAAGGAAACCTAGGACTCTGTGGTCTTCCACTAAGTGAAAGTTGTGGAGAGCAATCACAAGAGCCAGAACTAGAGGAAGATTTGTTGACCAATAAAGATTTGTTGAATAGATTTCTTTATATATGTACGATATATCAAAACAAATGAATGGAAAAAGAATGAGATTATGTGTATATATAATGGGCATTGGACTAGACATAGAAGTAAGAAGAGTGATTGGTCGTGTCTCTAGAGAGAATGGAACGTGCCTCAATCACCGAACGAGGAGCCTCCATATCCTTCTCTTGTAGCGAGTTCCCTTGCAGCCTCTGCATCTCTGATGCGAATGTGTCTTCCACTATCTGCACACATTTTGATCACAACTCAATCTCAACCAACACCTACAAGATTTGTCTATTTTTTATGGTGTAGTGCTTAAAGTTAAAAGTTTTCATTTATTACCCCAAGAGCATAGTAAGAGCCTTTGTAGCCTACTTCATTTTCCTTTCTTCCCTCAAGAAACTTCAACACCACTTGTGCCATTCTATCCCAGAAAAGACGGCATGAGGCCACAAATATTTGACTTGTGAAGACATCGTGCATGTTTGAGATTGAATCTGTGATTTGTGAGCATAACATCTTCATACGTTCACGGACTTCGACTTCTCTCTCGTTCTCTTTTATCTCCTCTAAGATCCTCTTCAGTCTTGTGCTTTTGTTTGATTGCGTCTGAAACAATCCATCCACATACATATACACAAAGATTGTTAAAACAAGCACATATTCAATACGATGGCAGGTCATGCGAGGCGTTAAACAACTTACGTTGCTGACAAGTTTATCAACCGCAGCCTGCATGTAGTTTCTGTATTTTGTCCTGAGCAAGACTGTAATGACATTCATCTGCTCCCCAAAGAGTGACTTCTTATCCTCCACGACAGGAAGACACGAAGCCCATTGTCTCAAAATATCCTCAACTCTCTGATGTAGAACATCAAGAATTCTCTTTATGGTGTTGACAAAAGTTCCCAGCTGCGTTCAACGAGAGGTAAAAGTAGCACAATGGTGTTCAATACAATTCCTTAGAAGTCAGAAAGGTAAGAAAACTTATATCAAACATGCTCAATGGGTGGCTCTTACTTGAGTTGGAACAGAGTAGAGAGCTGATGATTGCCTTCTTGTCAGCTTCTGAACATGCATATTCAGTCTCTTTGGAATGCTGTCTTTTAAAGGAGTCAGTATATCACTGTATTGTTTCTCCAGAGATTTAACAATGGCTCTCTCTATGATTGAGGCAGTCTAAGAGTACATGACAAAAAATAAAAACATTCAATAAGCTTCAAACTAATAAGATATATTTATATATATATATATAACTTTATAGCTCACGTTTTCCAAAATCAATGTGTATTGTGGCCATCTACTAATCACCACTTCATACTCCATAAGAGAATCTTTTATTCTCTCATACATGTCCTCAGCAAACGGTGATGTTGAGTGGTTTGTTATTACACCAGACCAGGGAACCTGTCAAAACAAGCCACCACTTCTTATACAGTCAAATGATAGGTTTCGTTATTGTAAGGACCAGCCCAAAATGATTAGAGATAGTACCTTCTCTGCCTTGCATCGGTCAAGTAGCCTGAGTTCCATATCATGTATCCAAACCATTATGTAGTTATGGAATAATCCCCTAGAGTCTATACCACCCTGTACTGGACTGAGTAAAATAAAATAAATAGTTAACGAGAATGAATGAGTGTGTCGTTATATTTTGATTCCAAGAAGCTAATGTCAAACCTGATGCCCCATGAATCCAGGCTTCTTTCGAAATCTGAAACTGATATCAGAAGCTCATTGACATGAGGCTGTGGACACGATGGTGGTACTGCTGACAGAAATGCTCTGAGCCGGTTACATAGCTGAGTACTGTATACGGCAGCGGCTATGTTTGATAGGTCAATTGAGCTTGAATGATATAACAAAGTATGATAAAATAAGACCAAATCAATATCAAGACACGGAGATAATCTCAAGATGAAAACCAGATGACATGCTCATTTACCTTGGGAGTACATGCTCATTGGTGATCTTTATGTCAGTCTCTATTTCGTTGCTTATGTTTAGACAGAGATTCTTCATTTTGTGGTAGGCTGTAGAAATTGTGACGGAATCCAAAAGAAAACCTTCAGAGTTGGTGGAAACATACTCATCGGTCTCAGCCATGTGCTTCCGGCACCTCTTCATTGCTGCCGTCTGCAGTAAGTGTTTCATTAGACCAAGAAAATCGTGAACATAATAGTCTTGATATTTTATAAAATCAAGAAAACCAAATGGTATGGGCTTATTACCTTGAGGTAATTCTTCAAAATTTCTTGTCCTTCAGGAGTCAATATATCATGAAGGAGGCTAAAAATCTGAACAGCTGGAAAAAGTGCTGTTGAAGTCGACTCTTGCACTGGATCAGATAAGTCTGCTAACCCTGAAGGGCAGTTTTCATCTAAGGACTTGTAGTTCTCAAAAACATTTGCCAAGAGCTTTTCTATCTCTATTTCACAATCCATTAAGATACTTTTCTGCAAGAATAGAACAAGTCTTCAATAACTAGAATCCCCATGGGACCATGAAGATAGTTAAACAAGCAAAGTTCAAAATAAAATGTAATAACTCGGATCCAAGTCTATGATTTTGGTGTGATGGCATCAGACCTTTTTTCAATTTGCAAAAGAAAATGGAAATTACCTCCTGCCTGGTCAAACTCCTTTCACTTCGAGCGCTTAGGATGGGCACAAGTAACTCATGCACAAGTTGTAAGCAGGTTTTCGTAGGAGTTGCCACGTTCATTACATGTGAGAGATATCTGCAACGTGTAGTGAAATATATTTGAGTAGATAGATCTTGAGCTAATAGATACTACAAGATAGTCTAACTAAATATATTGTATGAGTACCTCAACTTGGTATATGAATCGGAAACTCCATAATATTCTGCGAATTCGCTCAACAACCATTTCCAAGATCCATTCAGTCTTAAGTTTTGAGCATGAAATCTTTGGGCACGTGTGGCAGCTTCAAGTAGCAAATCGTATGCTAGTGTCTCAACAACAGGTGCACTCTGTAACAGAAAAATGCAAAACATTAGTGAGGGCATTATTATCTCACAATATAAAACATAGAAAATCTGAGAACTGTTGCAGAATAAAGTACCTTTATGTGACAGTCTTCATCTGATGAGGTCGTGCTACCAATAAAGAGCTGGATCTTGCCTACACAGTCTTGTTCACCATGGTATATTGGCCACCATCTAACATTTTCATTCTGAAAAAATGTAGACTTTCTTCAATATATCTAAATTTACAAAAACACAATAACCTATTCTTCACAAGCAAAATGAAAGAGATTTTACACAGGGAGGACGACACCTAAAGGCATATTTACCGGATTGTCAGTTAAGGATGCCATTGGAATCATTACTTTTCCTTGAACTGATTTCTTCTTATCTTGAACTTCTATCAGAAGAGTGTCGCCTTCAGACTCGGGAAAGCTGAAGGAGGAGTTGTGAGTAAAACACTCCATACTCGGAAAAACTATGAAACTAAATTCTGGAGCTTTCATTTATTCAAACAGTTTGGCATAGTTACAGGTAATTTCAAGGGAAAGAAAATGCCTTACAAGACATGGTAGCTTCCAGTTCCTGAATGCAAACAAACAGAAGATTCTTGTTCAACTTGACCTCCTTCTGATGCGCTCTTCATTTGAAGGTAGCAGGAGAATTGTTCTGCAGAAAGAATTACAAGATAAAGTCAAGTCATCTCATATCAATAGCGGTATCGTCTTCCATTTAGTAAACTGTGTCCAACCAGTGAAAAATTTGGCCAATATCAGATGCAAATTAATCGGCCTAGACAACTTAATAATTCACACAACCAAATATCATTCAAATGGTTTAATAAATGTTCAGTTTTTTCGATGTAACAAAACAGAACCTTCTGAAACTGCTGAAAGGGTAGCCGTTTTAATAGAACTCATCCCAGTCTTCACAAGCGATGAAACTTGCCGGCAATACTCTGCCCCCATTGGGGTACTCATTAAACTCCGCAGCGAATCTATGCCTTTAAGTTTGCGTTGTGGTATCAATCGAAGTCTCTTTACTACAATCAAAATTGAAGAGATTCATGTCAGACATCTACAAACTTATTTTGTATTCAATTTAGAGCTCTGAGAAGAAGAATAGTTTACCTTCCACCCTTATCTTTTTGATCAGATTCTTAGACTTCAAGGTTGTCTTTTGCTCTACTTTCACTGTTTTGCTTTCTTCAGTCGATCGAACACCCCGAGGTTGCAAGAGAAACTTATGCAACCTATAACAACACATACAAAAGAGTGATTAAAATAACTCAATATACAACAAACAAGTCATATATCCAAAACCATAAAGAAACAATATGTCTTACCCAAATGCACCTCGGAGAAGACGACACTCATCACGCAGAAACTCAGGTGCCTCAGAAGAACCCCTTGACCATGCATACAAACACAGTCTTACGCAAGCATCATATGCTAGAAGACTTTGCCAAGCATATTGACCACTGCCAATGATAACAAACATTTTGTAAGCAGCCATTATAAAGTTCCAACAACTCTTCTTTTAGAACATCTTTCAATAAAGTAGTCTAACCTGATACTATGGCAACTCAGTTCATCAGAGCTGATGTCATGTATCTGTGCAGCTTCCTCAGTTTGAGTCTCCCTCACACTGCACCAAACGATGGTTACATTTACAAACACATCAAGACTTCTCCGCATAACAAAAATAGAAAGCTCAATGAACTCGATAAAATACCTATCACTATACAAATGAGAAACGGTATCACCAGTTATGCCTCCAACGTGATTACTCTCTACTACTCCTGCTTCTCTGCAAATCTCATCTTCAATCTGCTCAATTTCTTTTTCTAACTCAACGATGTTATCTTCTTGCCCAATATCCATTATAGGTGGTGCGCTTGGAGTTCCTATATCTTCATTACTGTCCCAATACACCGAACCCTAAGACAACATTTTGTTCCTAAATTTAGCAAATATATCTGAAAAATTACTCAATTCAAAACTTCGGTGAGACCAAGTGTGTATACCGTGGAGCTCAGAGTGTGCGGCCGTTCCTCCCGGAGATAGCTACCGGGAGTTGAATTCGCCAGAGCGAGTCTCCGGAGTGTTGATTCGCCGTCAGTGACTCTTCTGTTCGCAAACGGAACTTCGATTCTCAGATTCTTATCCTTCAACACTCCTCTGTTCAGTTTCGAGCTGGGCTTTGGCCCAAACACTTCTTCTTCATCGTAGTAACGCCTCACAACCTCGTCATCATCGAGATCGTAATCGGAGAACAATTCGTTGCCTTCTTCTTCTCCTCCTCCTCCGGTGTCAGAGCCCGATGAGATACTCATGTCCTCGTCGTCGTTATCATCATCAGCATCAAGAGGAGTGGGAGTAACGAGCTTAGGAGATAACTGGGCGGAGTTGAACTTCAAGGGAGACAGAGTGTGAGGAGAGATGAAGGAGAGAGGAGATCGTGGGAAGGTGGTAGATGGAGAGAGATTCTCGGAGAGAGGAGATCTGGCGCGTGGAGTTTGAAGCTGCGATTCTGGGTTGGATGGTACTTTTCTGATACAGGTCGCCATGAGCAGCTCAGAGAGAGAAGGAAGAAATGTTGAGCTGAGTGAGGAAAGAGGAAAGGTGGAGAAGATTGGGAAGGAGCGGCTGTTTCGATTAAAGAAATAATGGCAACGGCTAGTTTTGACATCTCGTTTTCGTGTAATTGAAGAAGACTAGTGGAGTGGGGAGTGGCTAATTTAATTTATTAATTTCTTTTCTTCTTGTTTGTCATTCGCTAGGACTCAAAACTCAGCCCATAATTCAAATCTTACAGAACATTTTTTTTCCTTTTATTCTTTAGTATTCCATTGATTTCTAAATTATTAATTTTTTGGCATATTTAAAAATGAGCCAAAAGATGTTTTTTTTTATTAAAAAAACACATAAGGAAGAAAATAACCAGAGAAGTTTCATTAAAGAAGAAGAATGTTATTTTCGAAGAAGGTTTATATAATATTCGATTTTTTCATCATTTTCCAATTTTATTTTGCAATTCTAAAATCCCTTTTTGAAAATATTTTTAAAATTATTATTATAAATTTTACTCAACCCTCTTTTCAAAATCTTACCCATCAAATCTAAAATATAAGTATAAATTAGTTAACAATATGAATATAAGTGTTTTTATTCTTTAGTGAAACTTATATTTGTCATTTTGATACATGAGCCTATTTTTATGAATAAATATTTTAGTGTTATCTTAAAGTATTTTTCTAAATTTATACTCCAACTTTGTTTATATTTACTGTTTATCTAAAATTATTTTATTTTTTATGCTCCCAACCGTTCTAAGTAAGTCAGTTATCTTAAAGCAAATATGTATATTTTCTCATGACATTCTATTCTTAATTTCCAACGTTTCAACCAAAACAATGAAAATATAATTTTACTTTCTCTCATTTTTGGCGCTTCAACTACATAAGTTGTTTCAAATTAGGTTCGTACATCCTCTCCTATCTACTTCATGGAAGAAAAAAATCTTCCATGAGAAAAATATGTTTTAGAAGAGATAGAATAACATATATATTGTACGTAAAGTTAATCCATTTGTTGTCCAGATTCATGTGTGTAGAGATGTTTATGGAAGTACCACTTCAAATGGAAGTGAGTTCTCCATTGACAACATGAGCACTATACTAACATGTCCATATTGTTTTGAATAACAAAATACTTAACAACCGTATTTTCCGTGAATTTATGAGATTATAATAATTTTTCAAAATGACATAATTTTTAAAGGTTGTGTGAAAAAAATACACCTAGAATTGGATATTGTCATCTTGAAGCTGAAACTGGATCAAAACATAACTAATCCAAAATTTCCAAAAATTGAATTTGATATTTCAAGTAAGGTTTGTTAAAGAGATTTTGTTTTGAGGATGTCCTACAAATTTATGTGGATTTGTGTTTATTGGTGTAACCAGATGTGTTGACCAATCTTATAAGAGAGTTTTATGCAATAGGAAAAACATCTATTAAAGGCAAACATTGTAAAATCTTCTCTATTAAAAGAGAAGTACAAAAAAATCTACTAGACAAAAGTCATAGTAGGATCATTTCAATAATTTTTTATTATGACATTTTTATTATTTACTTTAATCAACCAAATATATATACATTTAAAATTTTAAAGACTCAATTTTAATTATAAATTTAATTATTTTTAGTTCAAACAAAATCAGTTGAGGAAAATCTAACAAAATCTAATTAAAATGTTTTAATGCTTTTATAAAATAGTGCATTATTTAATTTCGTAATTACTATTATTAATAATATTGTAAATTAATTTTAAGTAAAATTTAAGAAACAAGAATAAAATTATATGCTATATTTTTATAAATATTATAATTATAGTTTATTGGTATTAAAATAAAAGTATTATATGAAATAAATGTTTCATTTAAATAAATAAATATCATTCACTATTAAATTAGTGTTATGTTTTTTTGAGACTCAAAAAAATATAAAATTACTAAAATGTTAATATCAAAATATAAATTATATAACTAACCTTTAATTCATGTGTTATTCACAAATACGCTATCAGGAAACTCTAGAATTTAATAATTCATTTAAAATATTAATAAAAAATCAATTTAAATAAAAAAATTAATGTTTTAAATTATAATAAATATGTTGAAAAAATATAAAAAATATTTACCAAAAAATCAACTATTTTTATTATAATTAATTCACTACCATAAAATAATGTCGGATAAGAAAGATAAATAATAAGATTATAGAGTAACACAATATATAACAGTAAAATGTAAATTATATGTTTAAAACGTTTACAATAATATCAAAGTTTACATTTATAAAATAAACAAAAACCCGCACGGATGTGCGGGTCAAAGTCTAGTTTACTTTTAAACAAACTGTATCATAATTTGGAAAAGTTTATAGACAAATTGTTGATATCAGTGAAATGTAACTCAAATCCACTTATATTCACGTTGAATGAATATAAACTAGTCAAACTATGTTTAGTATTGTTATCTAAATTGACTACATTAAGACATACATTCAGAATTATTATTCAAAAAATAGATGTAGTCTCTCTGTATATATTTTATCTCCATTAAGTATGCACTAAGTAGTTTGTTTGAATCTAACCACTTGTTTATAAGCTTGTCCTAAGTTTTTGGATTTTATATTTTAATTTATGTTAACTTGTTTTAAGTTAAAATACCTTATTTTTATTTATTACTAATTTACTATTTTAGTTTTGTATATTATGAAGATAAACAAGAATATTGCAATGACTTCATCTACAAAATTAAAATATTAAAAAATTTGAAATATTTCTGTGAAACATGTAAAATAAAGAGTATGTTTTTGATTTTACCGAAAAAAAAAAAGAGAATATGTTTTTGTCTAGATAGACAGTCGTTTTGACTACTAATTTTGAAATTCTTCTACCATATATGAATTAATAGTTATAGTGCCCAAGGCCAATTGGACTTATAAATACCAGTAGAAATACCAGTAGAAATGTGGCCTTTTAGTGAGCTGGACATTTGGGCCCAACATATATCTCTTTGATTATGCTGCGTTACCGTTCAGTTAGTTTAATATTCACCGAGTAGCATCATCCTACCGTAATCGAATCCTGACCGTCGATCAACATCACAGATACACTAGGGTTTTAGCAATTATTAATATCGATTTCTCTTTTCATCTCTTCTTGCTAAGCCTCGTAACGATTGTTCGGCGGCCACTGATCATCCAACCATGGTCAGTTCTTCTTCTTCTTCTCTCTGTTAACCATAGTGTCAGCTAAATTGTATCATTAAAATGTAGTTCTTTTTCACATAATGTTGGTTTCGATCGAGTTCGTGGATGGTTTGCCACATCTAGCTTGTGGATACATGATCTGCGAACCAACATTTGCTTTGATTGATCCTTATATTGTTGTACACTGCATTACTTTAGGTTTTGGTGAAACCTCAGAAGAAGCAGGCTTACTTCAAGAGATACCAAGTCAAGTTCAGGAGAAGGCGTGGTATGTTTCTGTTGTAATCCTTACTTGTGAAACAAGATTTGATTTGTATCTGTTTCTTTCTTAGAGGGAAAGACTGATTACCGTGCAAGGATCCGTCTGATCAATCAGGACAAGAATAAGTATAACACTCCCAAGTATCGCTTTGTCGTGAGATTTGTAAGTGTTTTTTTTTTACTTCTCTCTGTCTATGGAATTTTTTTTTTCGGTTGTGTCTTAATTTAAGTTAGTGTTCTTTTGCAATGTGATAATAGACCAACAAGGACATCATTGCTCAAATAGTGTCTGCTACTATCAGCGGTGACATTGTTCTTGCATCTGCCTATGCCCATGAGCTTCCTCGTTATGGCCTTAAAGCAGGTCTTACAAACTATGCTGCAGGTAAAGAAAACTGTTTGGTAGTCTTCTCTTATTTTTTGCCATGTTACATGTATGCTTATGAATATTAATTTTTCCTCTGTTCTAGCATATTGTACTGGTCTACTTTTGGCTCGCCGTGTCCTTCAGATGCTTGAGATGGATGCTGAGTACGAGGGCAATGCTGAGGTACGAGTTGTTGAGTGCATATATAGATATTGTTTTGTGTCTGCTTCTTCCATGTTTGGATCAGGGTTAACTGATTAACCATTTTTATTCTTGCATAGGCCACTGGAGAAGACTACTCTGTTGAGCCGACAGACACCAGAAGGCCATTCCGTGCTCTTCTCGATGTTGGACTTGTTATGACCACAACCGGAAACCGTGTGTTTGGTGCCCTCAAGGTACTTTTATTGTTATTCACCAAAAGAGTGATCGATTGAAATACAATCTGATATCTAGGTATAGTAGGTCATTGGCTAAGTGGTGAATTTATGTTTTCTTATCCAGGGTGCTTTGGATGGTGGACTTGACATCCCACACAGTGACAAACGTTTTGCTGGGTTCAACAAGGAAGGAAAGAACCTTGATGCTGAAGTTCACAGGAAATATATCTATGGTGGTCACGTTGCTGATTACATGAAGGTATCTCTTCTTAACATCTTTTCTTGTGACACATCTGATATCTCAACTATTTGTGAGACGTCCTTGCCAAGTCCAATTGTATTATTATAACGTCCAGCTGTTGATGGAGGATGAGCCAGAGAAATACCAGAGTCATTTCAGCAACTACTTGAAGAAGGATCTTGCACCTGAAAACATGGAAGAGATGTACAAGAATGTACACGCAGCAATTAGGGCTGATCCATCAATCAAGAAATCTGACAAAGAGGCTCCTAAGGAGCACAAGAGGTAAAAAAAAGTCATGACAAATGGATTTAGAAGAATGCTTTATCAGAAAGCCTGAATATATATGGTTTTGGATAATGATAACAGGTACAACCCGAAGAAACTGACTTATGATGAGAGGAAGGCTAGTCTTATCCAGCGAGTGAAGGCTTTGAACTCTACTGTTGGTGGGGATGACGATGATGAGGACGAAGATGACGAGTAAACATGATGACTTCATCATCAATAATCTCTTTACTATCATATTCTCTATGAAATTTTCTTTATATTAGTTCTTTAAAGAGAACCAAGTTTTGGCTTTTGGCGGGTTATGTAGTGAGTGGAGGTTTTGAACACCCCTTGTTAGGCGTTATTTTGCCCAGTGCAGTGAGCATTGTTTAAAGAGATTCGTTTCTATTATATGAAGAAACAGTCTTTTGGATTGATAGAGAAAATTAGCGTGAAAAGCAAAACGACGATCTAACAAACTGTAGAACCAAACTTGTTGTCCCTGCTATCGTTTGTCGATGTAACCAGTTAACCAGTTTTCTATCGACAAAGTTGTGGCATTCTTCAGAGCAATCTTGTTTGCTTGTGATTCTTCTCACTTAAAAATCAAGCACAGTCATCTAGAACACAAGTCTAGCAGCTATGTATCTATTATTATCAAAATTTTGAATATATATCTACATATTGTGATATCCGCGGATATTTAGATTTAGATCATCAGTAAGAATAACTAAAAAAAATTAAAAAAAATATTTTAAAAATACAATTTTTAAAAAATAATAATACATAAATTAAATATTTATATAAAATTTATAATATAATTAAAATTTAATATTATAAAATTTATTTTATGTATTAATACTAATATATCAAATATAATTATTAATAAAATTAATAATTTAATATATTTTAAAATTAGATATTCAGATCTAAAAATTAAGATACTTCGATCCAGATCCAGTTTAGACAGATCCAAGATTTTACTATCCGGATCCTTAGATATCTTATTCTTTTTGAAGTGGATCCGAAATGTATTTTGGATCGGATTCTGATAATAAATCATGAATTGAAAGATAATTACACGGAGATGGAGCCGGTGGGCTCGAACCGGTCCATCAGAGTCGTCTGACCTTTAGGGAAAATAGCATGGAAAATAGCAAACCAGAAGCTGCCGGTTATGTGAAAAAATACAGCTGAACTGAATATTTTTCCTTTCATCAGTTATCTCGCTGCCCCGACGACGAACTAAACCGGTACTCTTCTTTCTCCTATCTGAAATCTCGTCTAAGAGATTCTTGATGTCAAACCTTATACAGTAATTGATTTAGGGTTTTAAAAGTTTCGATTTTGTTCGGATTGTTATTTCTCACTAAACCCATATCGTATTCTTGTTAGATCAGGTGAATATCTACGATGGTGAATTTGTTCTTGTCTGAAACCAAGTTCAACGATGATGCTCACAACGGTAGCTACACCGATGTGATTATGTGTCAGTTGAATAAACTGTGCTCTCACATCCAATCATTGGTGACACGTGGAGCTCGATCAGAAGCTAGACTCTGGCTTTGTAGTGCCATCTCCACTCTCTCTATATCCCCTAGAAGGCAACTCAATCTTTTCATGAAGTTGCTAAGATCAAAACCTAGAAAGAAACAGCTTGTCTCTCAGCTCCTGCAACTGATGTTTGAAAAAAAGCCGAGGAAACTTGGTTCCGTGTTAGCTAAAAGAAGTTATCTACTAGAGAGATTCTTTGAAGGTGAAGTCTTGTTGATCTTTTAAAGTTATGATCTTGAGATTGTGCTTCATGTTGTTGAGTTCTTGAAATATTTTGCAGAGAATCCAAAGCGTATACTAGAGTGGTTTTCTGAGTTTGCTTTTGACGGTGGATCTGATCACAAGAGAGGAGCAAAAGCTTTGGCGCAGTTTGCATTTGCAAACCGAGATATTTGCTGGGAAGAGCTTGAGTGGCGAGGCAAACACGGGCAGTCTCCTGCTGTTGTTGCGACCAAGCCTCATTACCTTCTTGATCTTGACATCCAGCGAACCATTGAGAATTTTCTAGACAATGTACCTGAGTTCTGGTCATCCAACGAGTTTGCTGAGTCACTCAAAGATGGTCAGGTTCTGTTTCTTGACACCAAGTTCTTTCTAGATCTCTTTATCCGTTTCATGTATGAAGATGACATGAATGATGTGTGGGATGCTGTGGAGGAGTTTCTTACGGAGGAGTCTTTCTCTTCTTTAACGCAGCATCTCCTTATCACTCTTGAAGAACGTGACTTGTGTCAGTTTCTTGAGTTGCTTGGCAACTGTTTTGATTCGAGAATTGAATCTTGGGATGTTGGTGATTCGTCTTCATGGCTTGGGGTTGTTCTTTCGAGATATGGTGATGCAGAGTCTATTGATGAGCTGCTGTTGTTGAATTCTGTTATCAACCAAGGTCGTCAGCTACTACGGCTTGTACGTGATGAGAACGTGGATGATGATGAGGGAGAGAGTTTGAAGGAAACTATTGCAGATGTATGCAGCGGTTTAGAAAACGGAAGTAGCTTTTCTCTGATTCTGAGAGAGCTTTGGAAGATGAAACACACAGAGGTGATCAGAATACTGGGGCTACTTTCTTGGACTATTCAGTTCAGATTATCCGAGGAATGTCAGAGTCCAGATTCGTGGGAGTCTCTGTTTAGAGAAAATGGGATTGAGTTCCGCAGGTCAAGTGACCACTCGTTGGTAAGTCATAACGGATTCTTTGAAGAAAGTGAATCTGACTCTGATGGTAGAAGCCGTGTCTCTAAAAAGAGGCACAGGAAAGGAAAAAAGAAAAGAGCTAAGAAAAAGAAAAGAGCTGTTGATGGTGACGAGGATGATGATGTTCTCATTGATGAGGAGCTTTTAGGTCTGAATCAAATAAGTCGAAGCTGGTTGCTATCTACTGATGGGTTTTCTGCAACATGGACAAGTGTGAGTTTCCTGATCTTTGTTATTAGTTCTTTTTGCTTATGATAGATGTGTTTCTCATCTGTATTGGGCTTCATCTGAAATGGGGTTTCAGGTGGATTTACCGGAACACATTGCAAGATATTGTCTGTCCAGATGGATGAAGTGGTTTCTAGCTAGACAAAAATGATTCACAACTCAGATGACAAAATGGTAAGGCTACTGCTTACAACCTTAACTAGTGCTCTCTACGTGTTCTCAGCAAAAGAGATTTCAAAGATGTTTTCTTGTATGCAGATCCTACAATAGGTCAAAAAGTGCAAAACTCTATACACACGTTCATTAAGAAGGTCGTTTACTCATTAGAGCTTGATTGAAGATGGTAAAAATGAAAAGATAGAGAAGAGTGTTAATGACAATATCAAATCCTCTCTTAGGTCGATCTAACACTAGAAATGTTCAAGCAAGGGAACTGCATCATGATCTCTCAGTTAAGGCTAGTGTAACATCAGCCACCAATTCTTTAGTGCACATGTTCATCTCGTGATTTCCTTTAAGGCATACGCAGTTCATTTAATTCTAGCTGCTGGATTAGATATAACTCTAATCATTTGAATAAACCTAATAAAGTAAAATCATAATCCGTTGTTGCGTTTGCACATGGATATATCAGTTTTATTGGTAAATCCAAAATCTGAATGAAGATAAGAAGAGTTTGTGTTCACAAAAGAGAGAGAGATGGGCTTTTTGAATAAGTTTAAAATGCCAAGCAAGTACTGTACAAGAGTTTGATGTTTCCCATGATAAGGAAAGAAAGTGGGTAAATAGAGGTAAGGTGGTGGGTGGTGCAGAAAAAGTCAAGAAGATTCTTTTGAAAGACGGGTAACACTTCAGAGCCCAAGTAATTATTGCATATCTTATACAGTCTTTTCCTGGATTCACTAAATCTATATACATTTGAATACATATATCAAAAGGATGATTTTCTTAAATAAATATTTTTATCACAAAATAATTTTAAAATAAATTACTGAAATAATTCTTTTTTTTTGTTTTTAAAATTTTATTCATCACTTTCAAAACCCTACTTCGTAACTCTAAATCATAAGTATAAATTAGTTAACTCAATATCTAGATTAGTTAATTTCAAAAATAATAGGTGTATACTAACTATATTTACTAAAATCTATTTTAACTTTTTTTTTTAAATATTATTTTTGTGACAACATTATATATTAGAACATCATTATCTCCAGTTTTTAGAAGGTTCTTAGAGGATATTTTAAGGGGTGGAGTTCACAAAAAACAGTTTTTTAAATATGCTAATTAAAAACCAATTCTCGTACTGTTTTTGAGCCTCACTGACACGTGGCAACTCACGATTAATTTATTTTTTTAATTATTTTTTTTTATTTTTTTAAATTAAAAAAAAAATCTTTTGAAGGTTTGGGAATAATGATGCGCTTATTTCTATACAGCAAATACAAAACAAACTGTTATCTATAAACTATAAAGTAAATTTTTACTTTGGTCGAAAAAAATGGGTAGGGATATTAAATTTGACCCATGACGGGGTAAGTAAGACCTAGGTAGTAATAAATAAATAAGCTAGTTTGGTTGGTAAAAGTAAAAAATGGTGCCAGTGTCTTGTTATTATTACACTCATAAGTCACAGCTCACAAGGACAGAGAGCCATAATAATAGAGAGTGTCTTTAACTTCTTTCGTGTGAACAGTGACTTTGCAGAATCAATGCAGACCTTTTGTTGTTTCTCCATCTTCTTGCTCCTCCTGCTATCATGCGCACCTTCCCCTCTATCCTACGCCTCCTCCGCCCTCAGTCTCGGCCGTCGTCACCTCTACGACGACGCAGGAGCTTTACTTACTCCTGCTTCCCCCATAAGTCCTCCTTTCTTCCCTCTCGAGTCCTCAGCTCCTCCTCTTCCTCCTCCACCTCCGCCCACCTTCGCCGCGTTTCCTACTTTCCCGGCTAACATCTCCGCACTTGTCCTCCCTCGTTCTCCTAAACCACATTCCACTTCCCCTGCTCTTCTTGTCCCCGCTATCTCCGCCGTGCTCGTTGTCGCTACAGTTATCGGCGTTGCTCTGTTCCTCTACGGCCGGTGGAGAGGACAAAACCGTCATTTCAAGGACACTAACACTAGTCCTAGTAGTAGTAGTCATGAACCGATACATGTTACCACCAATAACTTCTCTGTTACTGCTTCTTCTCCAACCTCAGAGGTTTTATACCTCGGTTCCGAGGAACCTGACCGTGTTATAACGAGTTTCGTGAAGCCTGAGTCGCCGGAGATACGGCCTCTCCCACCGTTACCTCGTAGCTTCCAGCCGAGCTATGAAGCTGATGTTCACTCTGAGAGAAACAACAACAATGACGAAGAAGAAGAAGAAGAAGAAGAGTTCTTCTCACCTCTTGCTTCTTTAGCTAGCTCCGGGAACTCAAGTCCATCTCGCTCCGGGTTCGAGCAAGAGTGTTTGTACATCACTAGCTCATGCTCCTCCTCCTCTGGTTGGGTTTCTCCGGCTAGGTCATTCTCCATGACTATGTCTCCTATCCAACAGCAACGCTCAAACACTAGACTCTCAGACGTCTCTTTGGAACAAAGCCTTCAGTCTCTGTCGCCGGAGAGACTACGAGTAAGGAACAGTAACGTAAACGTGTCGTCTTCTCTGAGAATGTTCAGCTTCTTTAATCAAAACCTGAGCTTTCCTCGTATCTCATCTGCTTCTACCTCACCGGACAGAGGAGGTTTCGTACGTACGCCGCTCTCTTCTCTCTACTCCTCCGTTTCAAACTCCCCCGACGGATTGTTCCGGAAGTTTATAAACAGTTCGCCGCCGATTTGGAACGACTTTAGTCGGAATGTGAAGTCGGTGTTGCTCTCCTCTGATTCGGCTTCATCAAGAAGAGACTTTGTTATCAACATCGGTGAATCTTCTTCTCGGATTTGGAATCAACAGAGCCAAGTAGCAGCTCCTCCTCCGACGAGACCACCACCTCTTGTCCCACCTTCACAGTCTTTTGTGGTTCAAAACGATGTGAAAAAACCGTCATTTTCGGACAAACTTAAACATGGTTCTTGTCAGAACACAGCTTGGGATTGTCTTAAAACGAGCTCATTCAAGTAAGAGATTGTGAAAGTTATCTTTCTTTTGTCTTTATTTTCGTCTGGTAAGATTATAACAAAGTTTGTGTTCTGTGACTGTGTGTGACAGATTGAACAAAGAGATTGTAGAGACTCTGTTCATCTCAAACTCGTCAAGTCCAAACATAAGCCAGAAAGGTCTGACCTATGATCTTCCCACTCAAAATGGAGTTTTATATCAGAACATTGCTACTCTGCTTCAACTACTTAACTTGACCACAAAGGATGTTTGTAAAGCTCTTCTTGAAGGTACTAACCGGTTAGATGTTTTTAATCTGTTGTCATTCCATTTTGTAAATGTTATTGATTTGTGTTATTGATTCAGGTGACTCTGATGCACTTGGAGCTGAACTTCTTGATTGTTTATCGAGATTGGCGCCTAGTAAAGAAGAAGAAAGGAAGCTGAGGAGCTCTAGTGATGATTCAGTGATGATCAAGCTTGGTCCAGCTGAGAGTTTTATTAAGGAGTTGCTTCATGTGCCGTTTGTGTTCAAACGGGTTGATGCATTCCTTTGTGTAGCTAACTTCGACTCCGAGATTGAATACCTCAGACGATCATTGGGTGTTGTACAGGTAAAATCCACATATATTCATCTGATGTTGTAAACTTATGATTTTATAAGCCTATCTGCTTTTTTGCAGGCTGCTTGTGATGAACTAAGGAATAATAAAACGTTCTCGAGACTTCTTGAAGCTATACTCAAGACAGGAAACAAGATGAGTGTTGGAACAAACAGCTACGGTGATGCTCATGCTTTCAAGCTTGACACGCTTCTCAAGCTCGCTGAAGTCAAGGGACTAGATGGGAGAAGCAGTGTCTTGCATTTCGCTGTTCAGGAGCTGATAAAATCAGAAGGTTCTGTGAAAGCTTTAGACCGCATCAGAAACCTGAGTTCAGAGATGGAGACAGTCAAGAAAACGGCTGAGATTGAGTATGGTGTTCTAACAAGCGGTGTATTGAAGCTTTGTCAAAGGATCAAGAACATCAAGGAGCTTCTGCTACTGAACGAAGAGAGTGGATGTAGTGGAGAGCAGTGGCTGAAGTTCGAGGCTAAGATGTCTCGGTTCTTGGAAACTGCTGCAGAGGAGATTCTGACGATCAAAACACAAGAGAGTTCAACGCTGTCTGCATTGGAAGAGGTCACAGAGCTATTCCATGGAGGTTCTTCCAAGGAAGAAGGTCACACATTGAGAGTTTTCATGGCTGTGAGAGACTTCCTGTCTACGCTAGACGAAGTATGTAACGAAATGGGAGACAGATTCTCAGCCTAAGTAGATCAACAAACTAGTTCATTAGGAAGCTTTCAGTCTGTAACCTGCACTGTTTAGCTTGATGTAGCATTTTAGATGTATGGATTTTTAAGACATTTCTTGTAATTTTTCTCAACTTGAAACCATTTTCATATGCCTAGATTTGAAGTGTTTTTCTTCTTCTGGTAACTATCTACCTTGTCTAGTTCAACTTCTAGTCTTCTGCAGCAACTATAGATAGTTATCAAACAATCATGTAACTAATGCAGAGATATAGGAGAAAAGGGATACTGTATAAGAAAAGAAGGAAGACACATTGTCCACATTGTTTAGGGATCATACTGGTTAGTTGCAGTATGATACTAATAGGACCAATCTGTTTAACAATAATACGAGATAGTGTGGGATACGAATATAAATCTTTGCAAACATATAGAATAGTGCTGCAAAAAATTTAAAGAACACCAAAGATGTAGTGACAAAACCAAACCAGTGAAGCTCAGTGTAAGTAATAGAGAGAGTGCATCTAACAATTTCTTATATTACAACCACACCATCGACGAGGAGAAACCAAATACAAAGAGAAAAAAACAATACTTACTTATACATATGTATATATCTTGGGACTGCTAGGACTAAGAGATATATGTTTCAGAAGTCTTACCCTTCCTCTTGGATCAGCGAACTATGAGCTCTTCAATGAAGTCAGCTTCTCCTGATTCAGAGGGAACTAAGATATCATCATCGGTGGTGAAGTTGTAGCTCTCTCCAATGGCCCTCAGAAACTGATACACTTCAAACATGGTAGGCCTTTGCTTTGCTACTTCCGGTAGGACGCAGTTGCATGCTACTTTGAGCACTTTGAAGATCTCATCATTTACACCCTTCCCAAGTAAGGACTTGTCAATCGCTTCCTGCAGTTTTGATTCTCTTGATAGCTTTGTAATCCATTCAACAAGGTTACCCTTAAAGCTTTCTTCCTCAGCTTCTTCCGATCCTGTTGTCACACTCGTTGCCTTTTGTCCCGTTACCAGCTCTAGAAGCACAACCCCAAAGCTGTAGACGTCTCCTTTTGGAGTTGCCACCATGGTTCTTGAATACTCTGGAGCAACGTAACCGAAATCACCAAACTCTCCATTGACAAATGTGCTCAAGTGTGTATCAATTGGATTCATCAGCCTAGCTAGACCAAAATCCGAGATCTTAGGCTCGAAATCTGCAGTCAACAGTATACATTTAGAGCTTATGTTGCGATGGATGATCCTCGGGTTGCAGCTATGGTGAAGCCACGCTAATCCTTTTGCCGCCCCAATAGCGATTTTCAGCCTGGTAGGCCAATCCATTGGCTTGAAGGACTCTTCATCTGCAGGATGTAACTGATCATAAAGGTAACCGTTGGGCATGTATTCATATATCAGAAGCCTCTCCTTCTTGGAAATGCAATAGCCTAAGAGAGGGACCAAGTTTCTATGTTTTACAGATCCCAAAGTCTTCATCTCTGAATCAAGCTCTTTTTCAGAGTGTTGAGAATCCTGCAACCTCTTTACCATAAGTGGAGTCCCGTCTTCAAGCACTCCTTTGTACATAGTTCCTGTTCTTCCTTTTCCAATGATGTTATCTTTCTTGAACTCCTCTGTTGCTTTCATAAGATCTCTTAACTTCATCTCTGAAACCGACTTCTTAAACATGAAAACCTGAAACACACACAAACACCAAACATATATTAGAAAACTCAGAACATGACAACATGTATCAAAATGAGTTTTTTTAATTACCTTAACGCCTTTCTGTCCTTTCAAGATCCTTGCCCATCTGTTTTCTTCAGGATCATCCTGCAACTTCTTCCGAATAACAGCTAATCTACGGAAGTAGAAGAACAAGACAACCCCAACAACTAATGCTGCTACAACCAGTCCACCAACTGCTGCTATAACAGCAACTTTAACACGAGAGCTAGTAGAACCCTTACACAGATCCAGAGGCTCCCCACACAAACCAGGGTTATTAGCAAAGTCACCAGCTCCAATTTTCAAGGTGGTTTCGTTGAAACTTGGGATAGGACCTGAGAGACGATTGTCAGCCACAGAGAACTTCTTGAGCCGTCCGAGACGCACTAGCTCAGCAGGAAGAGGGCCAGTAAACTGGTTACCCTGAAGCATAAGAGTGTTCAAAAACGTAATGTTTGAGATACTGACAGGGATTTCACCAGAGAAGCTGTTGTCGGAAAGGTCTAGAATTGTAACAGATGGAATCAAGAAGTCAATGTTGGTCGGTAAAGGTCCAGAGAAGTTGTTTCCAGAAAGCTCAAGACCTGTAAGATCAGAGCAATTCTTGATCCCAACAGGAAACTCACCAATGAGACCATAACCGGAAAGCTTAATGCTCAAAACCCTGTTCTCATCATCGTGCCAGCAAGTAACACCACTGAACTTGCAGATGTAACCTGGAGTGTTGTTTCCAAAGACCCAACTTGATAGATACCCATTTGGATCCTTAACTTGGTTATGTATGGTCTTCAAGCAGTTTATGTCGGCCTCTTTTGCATCGATGAAGCTAGACAGGAGACAGTTCCCGAGGAAAATTGTGAAAACTAACCTACTCACCATCATAATCCCCAAATTTTCGCTAGAAACTACAGAACAAACGTCTAGGGTTCCCTCCGATGAGCATCAAAGGTCCTGTAAGAAAATTACAAAAGCATACAGAAGTTATAAATAGCAACAAATCAAGAAGAAGAAAAAAAAAAGCGATCTTGAAAAGAGTTGACTTGAAAAGTGATGAGAATTGGCAAAATCTTTGGGGGGGAGAAACTCACAAATGAAACTTAGGGAAACAAAAGGGAAGGTTGTGGTCTTCGTGTTGCTGCTTCTGTTCATGTGTGTTGAGTATAATGAAGAAGAAGAAGAAGAAAGTCGCGCATCTGTGTGTTGGAAGAGTGTTTAATGAAAGAAGAAGGAAAAGCGTGAATGATGAAATGACTATTTAATATTAAAGAAAAAATAAGAGAGAGAGAGGTGGAGTCGTCTGTCTTGGTGTGTCGTTGACTCGGACTTTGGAATTGTTTTGTTGTGGAAGAATCATAACTTCGTGGAGAATGGGGCAAACCAAATATCATCATCTCTCATGAGAACGCAAACCAAATCGGTCTTTCCGCGTTTTTGACTTTTCAACATATACTTATCTCATAAATCATCAATTCTCTCAAATGTTTTTTTTTAAGGTACCAAAATAATTCTCAACTTTTTTTTTCTGAAAATTTTGAAATTTTAATATTATTTTTATTTTTAAAAAAATTTTAAATTTCGCTTCTAAAATCTAACTCCATAACTCTAAATCTTAAGTTTAAATTAATTAATCATAAAAGTATAATATATATTTACACCATTTAATAAAACATGTTTGTAATGTTATTTTATGATAATTTTTTAAATGTTATCCTAAAATATTTCTCTAAAATTATACTCATATATAATATTTTAGACATATACACAACTATTAAAAAAATTATCTAAAAAGTATCAATAAAATATAAATTAAAAACTATTTAATCAATTATAAAATAGAGAACAATATACTATTAGATACACAGTTTTTAATAAACTTAGAAATTATCTATAAATATGAAAGTATTTTACATATTGAAACATGAAAAACTTCATAAAACATAATTTGTTATAAAAATCGAGTTATCTTGATTTTTTTTTAATTCGATAATACAATTCTTGATATTTGCAACGTCAGGCCAACACTATAAGGGCTTCAAAGCAGAGTTATTCCTTTTGAGCTTTTAACTGTATTTTGAAAACTCAGCCTAATACTATTTGGGCTTTAACCCAAAATTATTGGGCTTTAATAATTTTGAAAGTTTAGCCCAACGTCGGCCCGACGCTATTAGTAGATGTTTTAAGTTGTTTTGTTTTACAAGTTTGTAATCATGGTTAAGTTTTATGAAAATGGAATCCAAAATTAACCCATAAGAAGAGAAAAGTAAAGGGTAAAGAGTAAATTACAAGCAAGTCAAGTTTCCGGCAGCTTCTGACAAACTCACGTGCCAAAGCTATTTACAACTTTAAAGGACACTCGAGCCATTCTGGACGCCGAGCCGAGCCGGATGGTGGAGAAATGAGCCACCACACCACTCAAACCTCTCACGTGCCTCGACTTGTATTTGGTAATTAAAAAGACAAAGACAAGGAAGGAAGAAAGTGTCTGTTATAAATCACTTTGCTTTTGCCTCCCTTCAACTTTTCTCTCTCTCCTTCCTCGCTGCCTTTAGATTTTTTTTTAATTTCACTTTCCTCTTCTCTCTAGCCTACCCAATCGCCCAAGATGGATCCACCATCTTCCGCTGCTTCCTGAACACCTCTGATCTCTTCTTACTTCGTCTGATTCTCCAGGTATAGCTGTTTTCTCTCTGGTTGCTGTATCGTCTCTCTTGTGCTCTTCTTTTGTGTTCTTTTTGTATCAACTGTAGCTAGGTTTTGTTGGTTTCGTGCTCGTTTCGGTGAAAAGTTTCTGCTAAGACTTTGAATTTTGCTCTAGAATATCGCTTGTGTGATGGATTGACTACAAGGGTATATCAGAATCGTTGGATCAGCTGTGGCTTAATCGGTGGACTAGTTGTTGAGAATGAGTTTGTCTCTGTGGCTCACACTAGAAATATGTAGAATTTTATGGGGAATCTTGTTCGTTTGTCTTTACTCGTTTGCAAGCTGCGTTCTTGTTCACGTTGCTCTATGATTTTGTACAGTTGCTGTTTTGTCTTTTTCTCTAACTAGGGAAGATGTCACTGGACTCTGAAGTTTCTGATAGTCTTGATGATTTGTTTTGTAGTTGTTTGTTGTTTGGAAATATCTTGGAGCTCTACTTCGCAGCTTGGAGATTGGACTTGTTTAAATTTGGTAACCTTTTTGTGTCTGTATCTTTATGATTCCCTTATATATAAGTGGATATTCTATTCTTCAATATGGTAAAAGTGAATATTATGTTGTTCTGACATGTTTGATTGTTATCCCAGTGTTGAGATTCTCTGGCTTCTAATGTTTTTGTTCTTTAATATATTCATGTTTCTTCTTTTGTTTTTATTTGTTCAAGACTATTTATCTCATAGTTAACTTTCGACTTGCTTTAGCTCTTTCATGATGGAGGATACCAGGTCAGTTGCTTCGCTCATGGACTCTACATCATCCAAGATTCAGCAGCTTCAGAAGGCCTTTGCTGAACTTGAAAGCCAGCGTGCCGTAACACTTAATCTGAAATGGAAGGAACTTGAGGAACATTTTCATGGGCTTGAGAGGTCTTTGAAGAGACGGTTTCATGAACTTGAAGATCAAGAAAAAGAGTATGAAACCAAAACAAGGAAAGCTCAAGAGTTATTGGAAAAAAAGAAGGCAGCTGTTGAGGCCAAGGAGAAGGTGTCGCTAGAAAGGCTTCAGAAGAAGAGAGACGCAGCTGTGTTTGCTATAAACAGTGCTTTGAATAAGTACAGTGATGCTCCCATCAGTATCACTTCTGTAGGTAAACGTCTAGAGGAATCACCCAATGTCTTTGTGGCTGATGGTACTGATGAAAACCCGGATGGTACTGTGCAAGAGGCTGAGATCTCACCTGTGATGGGAAATTTTGAGGTGAAGGCTTATCCACAGTTACTGAAACTGTGCGGAGATATGGACTCAAAAGGACTCCATAAGTTTGTATCAGATAACCGCAAGAACCTTGCATCACTGAAGGAGGAGATTCCTGTGGCGTTCAAGGCTGCAGCAAACCCAGCCTGCTTAGTGTTGGACTCTTTGGAAGGGTTTTACCCCATGGAGGCACCAAACGCTGATGGAAAGAAAGACGCTAACCTCTTGGGAATGCGCAGGACCTGCATCATGTTGATGGAGTGCCTTAGCATACTGTTATCTGGTCTGGACAGCAACTCCCTTGCTGCTGTTCTCTCGGAAAACGTTAAGCGTAGAGCAAAAGATATTGCAGAAGGATGGAATCCACTGCTGGAAACTCTTGACATGGATGCATGCAATGGTAATTCTTTGGAAGCGCATGCATTCCTGCAACTACTGGCCACTTTTGCTATTGTTCCCGACTTTAAAGAGGATGAACTCTTGAAGCTGATCCCCATGGTTTCACGTCGCCGTCAGGCAGCTGAGCTTTGCCGTTCTCTTGGATTGTCTGAAAAAATGCCTGGTTTGTTCTCTACATTTTATACATTTGATCTGAAGGTTGATGTTTGGTTTGGTCAAGGATCTAAAGATACATGGATTTCTACGTTCTTACAATTGTAGTGCACATCCAAATTATCTAACCTTCACCATTGGTCTTAATCGTGATGTGCATTATTCCTTTTTATGGTAGGTGTGATTGAAGTTCTCGTGAACAGTGGAAAACAGATTGATGCAGTTAACTTAGCATTTGCGTTTGAACTCACGGAACAGTTCCCACCTGTCGAGTTACTGAAGTCTTACTTGACCGAGGCAAGGAGATGTTCCCCCGAAGGCAGACCTGGCAATGCATCTCCTGCTGTTCAGGCTAGTGTTCCCTTACTTGATAACCTGCATTATACATTACTCTTCAAAAGAAAATGAAGGGATGTGTTAATGCACATTGCTTAAAACCAGTGGTCTGATCTTTTATTGAACTTGCTTCCTTTTGTCGAGCATCTGGCTCTGAGCTTTGGTCAGTTAGCTGAAATCTTTTACTTCAGAGCTCTAAGCCCTTTGAAACTTGAAAACGATACATTGATTATTAGTTATTTTAGGCGTATTAGTCATCATACTACTTCCTAACGCAAGGTTAAGGCTCAGATTATCATAACTATATATGTGTACCAATGCAGGATGAGTTCAATGAGAGGGAGCTTACAGGTCTTAAAGCCGTGGTGAAGTGTGTGGAAGAGCATAACCTGGAAGAGCAGTGCCCAGTTGAGCCACTTCAAAAACGGATTCTCCAGCTGGAGAAGGCGAAAGCAGAGAAAAAGAGAGCAACAGAACCCACAAAGCCTCAGACAAAGCGACCACGTGGTGCTCAACCCCGAGTCACTGACAACAACAACAATAACAACAAGACAGGATATAGTAGACTCATCCCTGAGAGGTATCCTCAGTATGTGTATGACAACAGACCTTTCCTTAATGGTCCAATCATGGCGGCACAAGCACCACCTCCTCAGACTTACACTTTCAGTCCCGTTGCTGCTCCTCACGGGAACTTCTACGGGAACTGCTATCAATACCAAGCTCCTCCTCCTCCTCCTTACTTTCACTAAGGTGATGGTGAATGCGACTGTGACTCTCTTCTATGGTGTTAACTTGTGGCAGCTCTTTAACCCCTTCCTCTCCTACTAGTTGTTTTCCTTTGTTGTGTACGGATGATTTTAGTATTTTCAAGGATCAACCCTACTCAAAACAAAAACAAAAATACTCAAGAACTTCTATTAGCTATGTCTTCAGTGTTGTATTGTTCTCTTTCTTGCTCTCCAAAAGAAATAACAAAATAATCCATCAAGAAGTGGTAATTACAATACTAACCCCGTTATTAGTGTAAATACATAAACGTTTTGAATTTTGAAATATCTTTCATTCCTTGAGCCCTAATTATCTTTCTCTCTGCTATCTCCCGCCAAATAGTAAGAGTCGAGATGAGAATCGCCGAGATCTCCACGCCGGACCTCCGCCAGCTTCACCGGGAAACCGATTCTCACACTCACCACCCTCTCCTCTCCGAGATCGAGCTCTTAATCCAGCAATCCGAATCCATTTCTAAAGATCAGCCGCTGCCACAAGCTCTCCCTACTTCTCTCAGACAATCCCTAACTCGGCTGAGTCAACTCGCTCCTTTCCCCGGTAACTCCTTCAAGCTCACCATATGGAAGCTCAGCTTTCGCCTCTGGAACGCCTGCGTTGATCTATCCAACGCCGCTGCACTCCAATCATCTTCATCCTCCGCCGAGAGCATCGCGAATCTCAGACATGTCGCCGCCGATATGCTATTTTTGGCCGAGGACGTCACCGGAGTTCCATCTCCTACGATCAAGTCCTCCCTATTTTACTATAAGACGGGTCTCGTATGGCACGGTCTCAAAAAATTCGATCTCGCCTCCGGTTGCTTCGAGCGAGCCACGGAGATCCTCTCGAAAATTGATATCGCGAAAATCACCGATGCAGGTGAAAGGAAACTGTTTCTTGATCTAAACCTAGCGCGATCTCGAACCGCCTGGGAAACTTCTTACTGGAATTTGGCTGTGACGCTACTCAATCGGGCGAAGAATATGCTGTTTGGCTTACCGGATCACTACAAGGCTCTCTCGAATCAGTTCCTCGCGTTTGGTAAAAGCGCTTTATCTAGAGATGACGATGATTGCAGTTTAAACGATGCTCTAAGGCTCATGAATGAGTCGCTGGAACTTTGTGAGAAGGGGATGGGTACTGCGAAAACTCGGGAAGACACCATGGAGTTCACGAGCATGAGAATCAAAACTCTGCGTTTCATATCAGCAGTCCATTTGCAAAAGGGAGAGTTCGAGAGTGTGATCAAATGTGTGAAAGTTCTCAGGAATGGAGGAAATGGCAGTGATGGAGCAGATCAACACGCTTCGTTGCCTGTGCTGGCGATGAAGGCTTGGTTGGGGCTTGGTAACCATAGCGAGGCGGAGAAAGAGCTGAGAGGTATGGTGGGAAACAAAGACATTCCAGAGGCAGTGTGGGTATCTGCTGTGGAGGCTTATTTTGAGGTGGTGGGGACTGCTGGAGCAGAAACTGCGAAAGGTGTGTTCTTAGGTTTGCTTGGAAGGTGTCATGTCAGCGCAAAGACTGCGCTTAGAGTGGCCCATCGGGTCCTTGGAGAGAGTAGGGGAGGAGATAGTGGTTCGAGGATTAGAGCAAATGTTGTGGCTCAGCTTGTTTCAGACGAGAGGGTTGTTGCTCTCTTTGCTGGTGAAGCAGTGACTAAAGAGAGAAAGGCAATACATTCTGTTCTGTGGAATAGGTATGTTTTTTTCCATTCATGTAACGCTCATCACATTTTGGTTACCTATGTGATTGCACTACTGCGTTTCTGTTTGTATGTACTGCATCCTAGTTTACCTTGGCTACAGCAGATGATAGTTTCCTTAATTGTTTTACTGAGTGTATGTCGTGGGAATCTAATTTGGGTATATCCTGCTGTTTACAGTGCTGCAGCTCATTTCCAAGCTAAAGATTTTGAGACAAGCGCAGAGATGTTTGAGAAATCGATGCTCTACATTCCACATGATATAGAAAATAGAGTTTTCAGGGCAAAGGGGTTCCGGGTTTTGTGTCTTTGCTACCTCGGTCTCTCTCAGCTAGATCGAGCTCATGAATACATAGAAGAAGCTGAAAAGGTACATTTATAAGAGGAAACTTTTCTGTCCTGCGGTTCTCTTACCTGGATTTTTCAACTCCGGATTGCTAACTAGATTTCTGTCTCTGCAGCTTGAGCCCAATATTCATTGCTCTTTTCTTAAGGTGAATGTTGTTTTTTCCTTAGTGATTGAAATAATTCCATTTTTATGGTCTACCCTAAGATGTTTGGAGATTGTTTGACAAAGCAACTTCTTTTTCCTTCTGATTCCTGCAGTTCAAGATCTACCTGCAGAGGAAGGAGCACAGTTGTGCCATCGGTCAGATCGATGCAATGTTGTCCTGCCTTGATTTTTCTCCACATTATCTGTCCCTTGCAGCGCATGAAGCTATTTCTTGCCAAGCGCTTCCCGTTGCTGTTGCTTCTCTTTCCAAGTTCCTCAGTTTCTACATCTCAGGGAAAACCATGCCAACCACAGAGGTCGTTGTCTTCCGTACCCTAGTCACCATACTGACTCAAGACGTTGGCAGCGAAAAAGAAGCTCTTAACTTTATGTTGCAAGCCCAGAGCAGGGCATCTAAGCTTGGGACAGAGTGTTTCTTTGGATCAGGAGAAACTGGAAAACGAGAACAGAAGTGGTTTGCTCTGACTTCCTGGAACCTTGGGTCAAGATGTGGGAATGCAAAGAAATATGAGCTCTGTGGTGAATTCTGTAGGCTGGCATCAGACTTTTACGGCTATTTGGAGGATTCTGGTGAGTCTGGAGAAAACACAGTGATGATAGTAAGGTCCCTAGTATTAAGTGTCACCGCTATCATTGCTTTGGAGAAGCAAAACAAGAGCACACTGACTGAAACCCAAGTGAAACTCGCTGCAGAGTTGCTAGTGAGAGCTGGAAAGGTCTTATCCTCCTCTTTGTCACATGATGACACCATTACTTGCTGAGTTTAACCTTTCAGTTCACTGATGTTTTATTAATGCAGATTATGTCTTCGTTGCTCTCGGATGGTAAAGATTGTATCATGGAGCCAGAACTCATCTTCATGTACACTTTAACAGCCTATGACATACACGGGAGGCTCAACAATTCAGCATTCCAGCTACTTGTGGTAAAAGCTTTCGCTGGTTCCAAGTCTTGTAACTACAACTATCTTCTCCAACTTGGGATTTTGGCTTCTCAAAGCCCACGGTCCAACCCAGATGTGTCAACATTTGCTCTTAACGAATGCCTATCCGCACTAATCGCATCTGCTTCACCAGATTACCCAACCATAGCTCTCATAATCCGGAAGTTGATAGCCCTATCCAGCGTCCACAAAGGCGATACAGAGGACGGAGAAGCAATCCAAAAGATGTATAAACAAGCATACAGAATCATGGTTGGGTTAAAGGAAGGGGAGTACCCAACTGATGAAGGGAAATGGCTTGCAATGACAGCTTGGAACAGAGCAGCATTGCCAGTGAGGCTAGGACAGTTTAAGACCGCTAGAAAATGGCTGAGTATAGGTTTGGAGATCGCTGAGAAGGTTTCGGGTATGGATACTTACAGGGCTTGTATGGAGGATTTCTTGGCTGGTTTTCAGACCAAAGTTTCTTCGGAGGCAGCTGACAAGATTTAGCGAAACTCGTAGTAACGGTATACATAGTTTTATTACGGCTACATCACAGCCAAACCTTTGTCTACTGAACATATGATCTGCTCACAAATACTTAGTGCAAAAGACCAAACATGGCAACAATGATAGCATAATAACCAATTCTAATTGAGATTAGCGAGAACTTAAACATCCTCCTTAGTTTGATACCAAGCTGGTTGTTTCTCATGCAAGTATTGTCTCCTCTTGGATCTTCAATGCAATCAAGTTTCTTATTATAGATTATCTGATTATGTTACTAAGAACAAATCTTATGGAAACTATGCAGTTCTTGCTAAGACACACAAAAGTTACCTTGAGATTTAGTTAAATAAGCTAAAGATAATAATCTGGCCCGTGGGTCTTCTCAAAGTCCTAATGGAAGCAATCTATCAGTTTCTCATGGTCAAGCCACAATGTACCACGATACCACCCATGGTTTTCTAAGTATCCCTCTTTTTATCTTACTCTACATCTTTTTTATTTACTGACGAAAGATGTTTTGTTCAGATGTTTCAAAAGGGTCATGAACTGGTTCCCAATGTGTCCATAGAAATCACGAAGCTAAGGACAGAAGGGGAGCCAAGTGAGATGGAGTCTTGGAGAAAGGATGGTTTGAGAATCAACTTCTATACACAACAGATGATACATCAAATCCTATTACTCTCTACAGATTCCGCGGCTTGTTTATGATCACAGGAATCTCATCAGCTTTTGCTCTTGCACTACTTGTCGTTCTCTGGCTCAGAGATAGATGGAAAGATCTTGTGAACTCACTCAACATATTCATCTCGCGAAGACTTGTACATTACAGGATACTCTTAGCAAGAACTATCCATCCGAATCCCCTCGATGACCACAATGGTGAGAACACGGTTCAAATTGGCTCAACGTAACTAACAGACAATAGGAACTGATTCAAACATAACAAAAAGGTTCATTACCATAGCATCTCTCTAATACAAGTGAAGTGGATGCTCCTGTTCTTGCGTTGTATCCGAGTGTATAGCTTAGACGATTGTTGTGTGATGTTGTTCGGTCTCTGACTGTTGACCTAGAGCCTGAGGGCATGTTTATTGTAGGTCTATTATCATGGGGTTCTTAACTTTTCTAAGAGACGTTTTTTAACTTTTAACTAAGAAAACTTAAAAACCGTCTCTTAATAAAAGACATAAGAGACGTATCTTAACGGAAAAATTAAAAAAAAATAAAAAAAAAAATAAAAAACGTGAAGTTATAAGTTAAGAACCCCGATCTAAAAGACCTGCATAAACATGCCTTCACCGAGAATCCACGGTCTTTTAGGCGGAGTTCTTAACATATAATTTCACGTTTTTAATTTTTTTTAATTTTTTTTTTAATTTTCCCGTTAAAAGACGTCTCTTAGGTCTCTTATTTAAGAGACGGTTCTTAAGATTTCTTAGTTTTAATTAAGAAACATCTCTTAAAAAAACTAAGAACCCCATACTAAGAGACCTGCAATAAACATGACCTTAGATTCTTGGTTAGAGCGTACGTTACTCGTTAGATAAAACCTTGTTTTAAATTTGTGTTTGGTTGTCCAATGTACATTAAAATTGGGCTTTCTTTTGGTCTGGGCTGATAAAATCCGTAGGCCCATTTAGAGAAACAAACCCTAGTCTCTCTACTCTATCATTCCCAATATAAACTCTCTCCTCTTTCTCTTCTCCAACAACGGCCATCCATCTCTCCCTTTAGCTCCTAAATCATATTCAATCTCAGATTTAATTTACTGGTTCTCTATGTTATGTTAATTTCATTGCTCTTTCATGCTGTTCTGTTCTATTTTTTTTTTTTTTTTGCTGGAAAGAAAAGCAAGTTCAGCTTCTTTGGTTGGATTGAAAACTATCATGATCCATTCAATATATTTTAATACAAACCTTGCGAAATAGAAATCGGCAGTATCACTCGCCTGGATCTGATAAAACTTCATGATTATCCAGGCCCTTTATCTACTGCCAAATCTCTTTTCTACTTTATTTGTTATCGTTATTGCAAACGCACTCTGTCCCAAGACCATTAATGTTTTGGTGCAATTTCTTCGTTTGCTAAACTGATTATCCATCTATTCATCTTTGTCCTAGGGACCTTTTTCAATGATCCCTCCATGGGCACATGGTTGGTTTACATTTAATCAGTTTTTTAGATACCAATGTTTTTCAGATAATACTATTCATATATACTTCTTTTTAAAACACAAAATAAACAGGAGCTTTTATTTTATTATTCAAATTCAAAAAATTTACATTATTATATCATCATCGTCATGGACAATGGAAGTTTACACAGGACATGTTATATGACCTAGCTAGTGCAAAACGGATGCCACTGCCTAATTGACTTTTTCCCTTGATTAATATTGCAGCTAGACTCTATCCTAATTATTTTCGACCTTGATGGCCCTTGATTTGGTTACTGTTATTAGTTATGGACATGGGCTTGTTTGGTCCATCTCAATTTCACTTTGACATCTAAAGAACAACAATAATATGGGTCTGGGCTTGGCCTCACTTCAAACTCGAAGTAAACCCTTTGATAGTCTAGCGCGACTCATTTTGCTATGGCGTGAGCTAAAAAAATCGACTAAATTTTTTTAAAAAAATGTAATCTAGGAAATTTATGACAACAATAACAAAACGAACAACATCGGTTGTACATCATCGCACATCGTTGTGACTTGCAAACGAAAATAGCCACAGTAATTAGTGCAACAACCTACATTAAATTAAAATAAATAAAATTTTAATACTTATCATCACTAGTCCAAGTCAACTTGGCTTTAGGACCCGTAGGACCATCTTCACCAAGCATCTGATCAGGAATCCTCCCAATAAAATTACGTAAACTTTTCCTAACAAACATTGGCAACACCTTAACAAAAGATTTAATACGCTTATCAATCTTGAAACGCACTCTTGGTCCCCATTTCCTAAAATAGCTCGTCCACGGTGGCTCAACCACACCCCATGGTCCTCCAATCACCTCATATCCCTCACCACAGTCCAACACCTTGTCGCTTCTCGCCATGTCGTTTCTTATACCATTCTTCCCCTTGCCTTGCAACACAAGTCCAGGTTTCGAAAACATTGCGTGACCATGAAGCGACGAGTATATCACTGGTTTGTTTCCACCTTCGACGTACTCTAGATCACATGCATCCATCAACGTACCTCCACTGTGCTGAGAGAAGTACACACGCCATAACTTGCCGTTGAAGTTACTGATACGTAATGTAACGTGTTCCCAGTCTCCAACATGTTCACCTATATGTCCTAAAGAGATGCTCTTGATGAATAGAAACTTGAGGTGGACGTTTCCGTTGAACGGACAGAATATCCATACGACAATGTCGGTGAAAGTGCCTCCAAACATTGGTTTGATGTGTAGATACACTTTGGTGTTGCTTAAATCTCCTCTCTTGAGCTTCTCCTTGGTTGTCTTATCGACCGGGTAGTCTAACCAGAACAAGTCATCGTTTGAACCGCCTTGTGGAAGATTTGTACCGTTTGGATGTATCCGGACAGGGTTTGATTCGTTTCCTTTCTTGTATAACAAAGCACCATTGGTGAAGAACCAATCAATGGAAGAAGGAAGAAACTCTTCTTTGGGATGGAAATATATCAAAGGAGAATAGGTTTGAAACAAAGCTCTAGTTTGTGCTTCGCTTGGCATGTTAGACAACATGTTAGGCCTTGTATTCTTTAAGCAATATAAAGAAGGAAGAGGTGATGAGTATACTTGTTGAAAATTGAATGTTCCTGTGTACACACCTGTTGCTTGTGTTCCTCTGTGGATTGGTCTCAGATTAACAACACTAGTTCCTTCAAACCCCCACACCAATGTATCAGCTTCACTCTGTTCTGTCAACTCTGACCTAACACAACTTATAGAGTCTTGTTTCAAAGGAGGCTTTTGAGAGGAAGTAGTGACAAACATACCAACTGCTTGATACCCTTTGAGACATACAGGCTGCCAAAAGTATGCAGACCCATCTTGTCTGATATCCAGAGATTCAGTGTTCCAGACCTCAATGTAGTCCACTGGTGGTCTCAAATTACTTCCAGATACATCTCTTGCAACAAGGATCCAACCAAAAAGATTCTGGTTGTTTGGTTGTGCATAGAAGCCAAGCTTGAAGAAGTTAGCAGGAAGATTTATAGGTTCAAAGATGCTGAATCCCATGTTGTCTCGTCCTCCTTCATATGTTCTCCATACTCTCAGTGCTGTTGTGTTGGAGATGGAGACTTGTGTAACCTCAAGACCTCCCAAGTCTATGGTCCCTTTGCCAAAATGTGACTTATCAGGAAGTATAGTAGGCAAAGGACCTGGAAATGTAAAGATTGTTTCCACAGGTAAACCATTAGTTTGGTTAACAAGCAGATAGAGAAGAAACAAAAGAGGTTTGAAATATTTATCTTTAAACATTTAGGATTATATTTGTGTATTCATCTTCATTGTCTACATATGTAACTTATAGTTTGATGTCATAAAAGGACATATGGACCCATTGATGACTACAAATTTATGTTATGCAGATATACAATGAATATAAATATATTATTTTACTACATACCAAAACTGTTAAGATTTTTTTCTGAAATATGTATTCGATAATTTTAGTAAAAAATCTAAAAATACCATATGCACAAAGAAACATGAGACCATTGACTGCTATGCAGTATGCATGGAATTTAATTTGGTCTTTAGAAGAGAAATATGTTTCTTTATTGGAAAAGATTTTTAAAATCCTATTAATTAATTTCAATCACATAAAATATAAGAAAAGAACAACTGGCCCAAGATATCCATATAACAATGATTTCAACATTTTTGTGTTAATTTAACTTAGAAGAAAAAGTTGGGCAAAACATTTAGACCATTCCCTTTTGGGAATCCAAAACAGAGCAACAACAATGCTCAAGACTCAAGAGAACTGATTCAGTCCCTTAGCAACTAAAGCTGAACTGCTTCTGTTTCCTCAGCAACAACGTCCTTTAACCTGAAACGCTGAAACATCTACCTGTGATGGTTTCCCCAATACAATGTCTGATACCATTTCAGCTGTTCCTAGAGCCTAAAAGATTTCAATAAACCAAGAATCACCATCTGGTTCTTGATTGTTGACATTAGTTTTAGAACATTAGGATGAGTCATTACTTACCATGGAAAGTCCACCTCCTTCATGTCCAGCTGCCAAGTACAGGTTTTGTAATCCTGGCACAGATCCTATCATTGGCTTCCCATCAGGCACTATGATCAGTTAAAAAAAAAGGTCAGGTTTTGTGATCATTCCAAAGGATGGTTCTGAAGCATTTCATGGAGCAATTAAAAACTTACTGTATGGGCGTAACCCGACTCTCACTTTCCTGTTACGGATGAAATCTTCAATGGAAATGTCACGTAACTTGGGGAAGAAGTCTGCTGCACGTTCCCATATGCATTGGATGATAGTCTCATCAGCTACAGTGTCAAACCCAACGAACTCACGGCTGCTCCCTGAAGTTAAAGATGGCTAAATGAAGAGGACAGATACATGGTGCCTGACTGGTTCAGGAGTTTAAGAGGTGGATGGAGATGTTACCGAGAACAAGGTTTCCTGTTGTGTCCATTGTGGCTGTCATGGATATAGATAGCATCCGTTCCTCCACATCCAATCCTGGAGCTGAAGAAGCACTTTGATGATCCGCATAACCAGCCTCCATTATCCCATGATTTAAATGGAACGAATCAAAATTCTCTACCACAAGCAGATGCCCCTGCAAGGAATATAAATAACATATACTGGAAGCTTGCAGAAGATTAAAGAATTAGCAATCAGAGGAAAGTTGAACCTTTCTTGGCTTCACAGGAACATCCACCGAGATGTTGCAGTCTTTAAGCAAGTCATGCATCAGAGATCCACTCCAGCAACCAGCAGCTACAATAGTAGCCTTCTTACCATACAAGTTGCGTTTCAAAGTCTGAACACCTGTAACCTCCTTGCTACTCCCATCAGACCTGAATAGATGATACTATAAACATATTAATAAAAACTTTAAGCAGAAAAACAGTTAGTAGTATGCACATTCTTTCTGAGTTTGACCCTTTTAGTGTAATAAAGTTAGAAGCCAACCATGGTTTTCTAGTAAAGAATGCATTCATTTTTTCTGGTTTAGAAGAGTTCCTATTCAGCTAAACAAAGATTAGCAACCTTAATAAACCTGTAACTGGTTCATGATAGAACTCTGCATATCTTCCTTCTGTTGCAAACTCTCTGTTACCCTGAATAACTCAAAGAAAAAAAACTAAGTAAAACCGCAAAGAAAAAGAGTCAGATGAGACACTCAACCATGAAAAATCAACCAACCTTCTCAATATAAGCAACCGCACGATGAGCATCCAACTGCGAATCATCAGGAAGAAATGCAGCACCAGTTTCATCATCCACAAGGATTGCAGGCTCCTTTAGAAACAAATCAGCGCTAGACAAATACTCAGCTCTTAACCCACCTTCAGATAGATCATTAACCTTCTGTTTCAGAGCAATACATTCCTGAGAGGTTTTTCCAACGAGCAAGCTTCCTACAGGTAATAATAACATACTAAACGATACACCATGTAGATAACAAGATCATAATAGCATTGTCAACATGAACCTAACAAAATGTTGTAAAGAACCGAATTGGCTAAACACTCTATTCAGACCGAAGTGGGTGAGTGAGAGAAAAACCTGTCTTTTTCCAACCAAGCATCTCTTGAGGATCAAGACCTTGATGGGTTAAGCTATCTGCAAGCTCGTGCCAGAGTTGATGGCTCCTCATGGCTAAGTCCCATACATCACTACCTGGCTTCTTGTGTGTCATCCATATATATCCCTGTCCTAAACCCAATAAAGACCACAACAACTTTCATGTTTAAAAAGTCAACTCTTTTGACTTCAACTTTCCAGAAAGTAAGTAAAAGAGCAAAACTTTAACCAGCTCCGGTGGCTCCGGAGCAAGGAACGGCCTTATCGACAACGGCGACGGATAGATCCGACCCGGTAAGGAACTGACGAGCAATGGTCAACCCGATGATCCCACCACCAACAACAACTACATCGAAGGAGCTCCGAGAAGCAGTGACACGAAGAGACTGAGGAGAAGCTCCACGCCGGATCCTAGAAGACGCGGGAGATTGAAATGGGGAGTTCAAAAAGGTTGGTGATTGAACGTAGATGGAAACCATGGTTGAAGAAGATGTTTGTAATCAACGCCCTTAGCTCGTAATGTTTATTAAACTTCCCAAAAAACGACTAAAACGGCGTCGGAACGATGAACCATACGGCTAAGCCAACGCAAACAATCATAGTCAGCTCCAACTTGACAGTAATCTACTCTATTACAGTGCGAGCTTCTACAACATAACATATATATGTACAGATGTCCTGAATCCTGATGGATGGCTTAGTAATCTCCACATCTAGGCATGTGGGTTAGATACTTAGATTAATAGATTAGGGCATGTCTCTTAACATGAAGTTCTTAGCTTTTCTAAGAGACGTATCTTAACTTTAACTAAGAAAACTTAAGAACCGTCTCTTAAATAAGAGACCTAAGAGACGAGAAAATTAAAAAAAAAAATGTAAAATTATAAGTTAAAACCCCACCTAAGAGACCGTGGATAAACATGGCCTTAGATACGACAAAGATCTTACCGAATTAACCCGAAATAAAATTTGGGTTAGTTTGGTTTTTGAAAGTCTACTAAACTTGACCGAATTGGTTGATTTCAGTTAAATTTTAATTTAGTTTTGGTTGAATTTTGGATAAGTTTGGTTAAATATGGTTTGTTCGGTTACATCACTTAGTTTTGTTTGAAATTTGGTTAGTTCGATAATTTTGTTTAAATTTTTTGTATTGTTTAGTTATAATTTCTTTTGAAAAAAAAAACTAAACAAACCAAACCAAAACCAATTTTTTTTTAGAAAAAATCGAACCAAACTCTAAACCGATATAACTGAACTAATTAAAAGTTTTGGTTTGGCCGGTTCGGTGTGGACAAAAGTCGAGGCCAATCCACATAATAGTAACCAAAACAGCATATGTGTGATCTTCAGTATCTACAGTTACTATCAACTTCTGAAAATGATGGGAGTGGTAGGCTGGCAGCTTCCTATAGTCATGCTTCCTGCTTGAAAAGCTTAGAATCCTCATCTGTTGTATCTCATCAATTGCCATAGGCCCAATAAGTATGCTGGAAGAGGTTTTCAAGACATCATTATTGATGTTCACCATGTGTGTGAATCATAAAACTCACAGTCACAGAATTGGGAAATTACCTAGTATAAGCTTCTTGTTTCCTTGAACAATGTCATTTCCAGCAATGTTAACCAGAGAACTTGAGCTGCTTCCCTAACAGAAACCTGATTTTGAGTATCAAACATATATTGATAGACGATGTTTTAATTTGTTGAGGTAGTTAAACGTTCAAGTGAGCCGTCTTAGCTCAGTGGTAGAGCGCGTGACTTTTAATCCCGTGGCCGTGGGTTCGATCCCCACAGACGGCGTTTATGTTTTTGCAGTCCTCTTTTTTCTTCACTCTATCTTCTTCGTGCTCTTCATCACTTCTTCCTTTGCTTTAAAACCCAGAACCTCATACAAATCATGTTACCTCTGTTCTTGGTTGCATTAAGGAACTCTTCACGGAGTCTTGTATGGGAATGCTTGGTGCTGGTGATGGCTTGACATGTAAATGTGCACTTATGTGTAGTTGCAAGATGAATGAAACATCTGAAAATATTACTGTGGAATTGGATGCACAAGGAGTTATAGGGAAAAGGGTTTTGATGAAATGGAGTCAGGGTTTATGATGGCTCTTGATTACATGATTGAACTAGCTGACAAAGACCAAGACGTTAAGGTTTGTAACTCAGATTGCTTTGCAATGTAATGTAGCAATCTCTTACATATATGTTCACTGGATTCCTTTATTATGTTTTGTTTTGAGCTCAGAGGAAGTCCTTGTTGTTGGAGTTTGTCAAGGAGACTGTCTTATCCCATCTCACTAAAAAGTGCCCTCCACATATGAGTAATTTTAAAAATATCTTCTTCTTGCTTTCAAGACTTTCCACTATGTTATTTTACTGAAGCATTGTTGTTTTGTTTAGGTTCAAGTGATTGGCTTACTCTGTAGAACTCCTGAAAGGAAAGTAGACAAGAGCTGCTGCGTAGAGTAGCTGCAGGTGGTGGAGCTTTTGAAAGTAAGGACGGTACGAAACTTCATTTACCTGTAGCAAACCTGAATGACATAGCTAACCAAGCTGAGGATTTGCTAGAGGTATTGTGTTTAGTTTATATGTTTGTATTTTGAGATCACATGTGTGGAAAATGTAACAAGTCTTGAGGAATTTTGCAGACCATGGAAACAAGACCAGTTGTTCCTGATCGAAAACTACTAGCGAGGCTTGTTTTGATCAGAGAGGAAGCAATGAATATGATGGGAGGAGGTATACTTGACGAGAGAAATGACCCCGTGGTTTCTCTACTCTGCCTGAATCAGAGGTATTTGAGACGAACTACTATTATGTTTATTGTACCATGTTTATGAAATAACTTTACACAGGTGAGTTTCCTGACCAAATTGGTAGCTCTCAAACTTGGAAAGAGTGTGCAGCAAATTATCATGCAAGGGAAAGATGAAGGTGCAGATGATCTTAGCAATGAAGAGGATTCTTCTACCCAAGGAAGAGGACTAAATGGAAGGGTAAACTAAACACGTTTCCCTTAGAACGAGAAGATTCTTTTGCTAGTCACTGAACCAAGGATAAGTCTTTAATTCTAAGTTAGTCTACTTGATGCGATCCAGGGAAGCGTTACAGGAAAAAACCGTTTACCATTACGGCCAGGAATGTTTCTAGAGACTGTCACAAAGGTGTGTTTCAACATTGTTTTGTCCAAAAAATAATGATAGAAATAGAAGAACTAGCCATTATGTGATGTTTTCAATTCAATCGCGATAGGTAATGGGTCGGGTAATGCATCCGGTATCACATCACATCATCTAGAATGGGTGAGTTCCTTAAAACACCAGATATTTTCATACAAACGTCTAATCTCTCTGCGTTCATTAGAGTTTCTATATTTGTATTTTCACATTCACTTCAAGTTCGTGAAGAAATTGCGTATTAGTCATTATTACAAGCATCGAAAGAAAGATTTTACAAGTTGAGATTGTGGTGCTATACAACTTCAAGTTCTTAATATCGCAATTGTAATCTAGTCGGTTCATATTACAAATGTTGTGGCCCAACCATTCATTAACATACACATCCACTAAACCTAAAAACTTTTACTAGCGTTTAAGTATTGATAGTTAGCTATGTAGCTGGGCATGGGAAAGTGGATAACAAACTACTAACTTTATTGTCGACAAAAAAAAAACAAACTTTATTAAAATAATATTCGAATATTAACTAAAATTCAATTTTTAAAAAAGTGCCAAACGAGGGAAGACACGCGGACGAGACACGTAGCCGTTAAAGACTGTACGATAAGAAAATAGGGGTATGCGCTCGTAAATAAATGAGAAAGTAAGGGTAAATACCCCCGGACGTGAAAGCAATTATTAAACACCAGTTTAGTATCCTCGTCAGGTCACGAAACGATTCCGCTTCTCCGCTTCCATAAATAAATATCTACCCCTCACCTTCCTCTACATTGTTCCTTCACACACTCCATTTCCATTTTCATTTCTTCTCTCTCTCTCTCTCTCGCAACGATGGCTCAAGAAGATGTTGCTGGTGTGAATGGTGCTACGGCGGTGGAGAAGTCTGTTACCTTCACCGCGTGCAAGCCACAGCTGATCGTGGAGGCTCAGAAGGTCAGTGAAGCTGTTGCTTTCTACAAGACTGTGTTTGACGCGACGGAGACTGGACACTCTCTTTACCCTAAGCGTAAGGCTGACCAAGAGCTCCCTCACCTCGTCTCCGCTGAGATCAAGCTCGCTGGCACTAACGTCGTCGTTTCCGACGTCTCTGTTCACTCTGGTGCTACGTAAGCTCGTTCTCATTCACTGTTCGGTGACTAGATCTTCTTGTTTAGCGTTTGTTTCAGATCTGAGCTTAGCTTGTGATAGTATGAGTATATATTGTGCTTAGAAGCCACTATTATGCTTCCGTTAGATTCTAGGGTTTTTTCTCGTGATGGATTTGATTTGATTCTGTTACGTTGAACAGTGCGAAGACGGGGACTACGTCTGCACTTCTCGAAACCGATGACGTGGAAGCTGCCGTCGCGAAAGCCGTAACCGCCGGAGCTGTAAAAGTTGAGGTATCGGAGGGTGAAGCTGAAGGTGGAGTGAAGGGAAAAGTGACGGATCCGTTCGGTTACACGTGGATCTTTGTTTCTCCTCCAGCGGAGAAGAGTGACAAGGAAGAAAACAAAGAGGTCTAACTGTATCAGTCGTTGGTTTCTGAACAACCTTCTTCTATTATCCTATTTCCCTTTTTTTTTAAATGCTTTTGTAGTTTGTCTTTTGTGGAATCTCCGGTTATTAGTAAACCGGATCGATTAACTAATGACTTTTGTTGAGTTTTATTTCACCCTTTTGGTATTAAACTCGGTGAAATAAAACGAAAATCATCTCGGATATTAATGCTTATTCTCCATATAATCGTATGATTCTTAGCTGTGGGTTTGTTTAGGGATTTAATCGTCCGTAAATTAAATGGTTAGTTGGATTAGAGAGATAAGGTGGTTAAGAATTAAAGAAATAAATTTTGATTGTATTAAAATAAATTTCTCAAATAATTTTTTAAATTTTTTTTCATACAAATAAGTTTTTTAAAAATGATTGAATAGATATTTTTATTTTGAAAATGTTAATATGTTTTAATTTTTTTTTATTATGAACTTCATTTCTAAAAATCCATTCTATACTTTTAAACTCTATATAAATTAGTTAATATAAAGAGCATTTACATTTATACTCTTTAATAAAATATGTTTTGATTTTTTTTTTTTAAAAGTAGTTTTGGGACAGGAAAAATGTTAAGTTCTCTTGAATTAATTTAGTAGTTAATCTTCGTATGATGTCGGTATTGTTACAAGCTTGTGTTGGGGCCCCCAACTTGGGGGTAGTGAAAACAAATGCATCTGGGATTGTGCTTTTCTTGTTGGGTGTCGCTTGTTGGCTCTATTTTCGAAAGTGCCATTATGTGGTCCGGTCAAAGGACACTTCTTGTATGGGTTTTGGGCTTTGTGGAGTTATCATTCTGTTCTAAACCACACATTATTGGGTTTCTACCATAAACGTCATTGGGCAGAAATTTTTACGGTGATACCAACATGCAACAAATCATTATATAAATTGTTGGTAGTAATTAAACAAATAAAAAAAAAACACAATTAACATGGTTTGTGGACAAGAATAAAGCACACAAAGCTAGGTCACATTTGCTGGGGAGCCACAAAGAGAGTTGTTGTCAGCGTGTTGCATAGCTTGCAACAACCTGTGATGAGTGCGTTGGACTCGCCGATCCTGCACTCATTCAACTGTCTAGGTCGCCACTGACTTCTCGGGCAAAATAAGTCACTACCACCACAATCAACATCACGATCATCAAAGTAACGTTCTTCTTGCTCGCCAGTTTACCATTTTCTAATTTAGATATATGTTGTGTTTGTGGTGTCGAAGTGAATGTGCATGAGAAGGTGTTTATATGTGTATAAACCAAAGTCTTGTAAAAACATGTGATCAACCATATTGGATTATTAGTACATTACTCAGGGAATTGAATTATTTATTTCATAACACTCTCATTGCAATCTATACTAATAAAATGGACTATTTGAAGCTCCAAAAGTGTCAACATCAGCATCAAATGGAAATGGAAATAAATGATGAAAAAGGAACTTAAGTTTAAAGTTACATCTGAAATATAATGGGCCTGATTTGAGCCCAAGTATAAGTTGTGTTTTTTTAGGGTGTTTACCTCAAACCTCCGTGGTCTTTCAAGAGTTTCATAATTCCTTAAATCATCGCAAGAATATTATATATCACCTATAAACAAGAAAACAAAACAGCAAGTTACTTTTCTTCTTCTTTCTTTTCGTATAGTCAACAATAAGAGATAGCTACTTTAACCACAGAGCGAGTAAGAATATCAGTTAGCATATAATACGACAAAGTATGGTAAGGAAGAAAGAGAATATATATATAACATGTTAGGGCATCCACATCAATGAACCCCAAGGGGGGTTCATCTTTTCATTTTTTTATTATTAAATTTTTTTTTTTGTTTTTTTTAAAAAAAATAAAAAATATAGACCAATGCGGGCCGCCACGTGTCGTGGGGCCCGCGGAACAGTGATGATACGGGTTCACCAGAGTGAACCCCAAAGCCACGGGTTCATTACTGTTCATCTAGAAAACTGTGTGAACCCCCCTTATGAACCCTCAATGCACTTGCTCTTAGCTCTCTCATCGGTCTTTTTCTCCATCAATTCCAGTCGTTTTAAAGCAGTAAAAAGTTTACTGCACTCCTCAGTCCTCAGAGTTGCTCCACAAATGTTAAATGTAACAAAAAAAAAAATACTAATTAGAAGTTTAAAAGTAGCCTTTGACCATTGTTCTTTAGAGGCACGTAGACGCAGCCTTTCCCTTCATTCTCTGTGTTGGGGAGTGTGTTGAGAGACTCCAGATTTCTAGATTCTTTAATTTGTCTCAGTAGTCATATTCGTCCACGTGATTCTTTGGTCTATGAATCGTTTTCTTCAACGGCTTCACTGTAGTATATACTCCATTGATTCTTTGGAGTATAGTATTTACCGTTCGTAGCTGGTATTTTCCAACATCTCATCTTGCTCTGATTTGACGGGTTGATAGATGTGATTAGCTTGCGTTAAAAGAAAAAGATTAGTCTGATAGACTTTTTTTTTGAGGGAACGTGATGATTATAGATCTAAATGAGAATTCAGTACACCATAGATGAGTAGCTCTTAGAGCACTTTTAACCTAGGATCTCTAATTGGGATGCTTAATTTTTTTTTTTGATTTTTTTTGATTTTTTTTATAAAAAAAAGAAAAAAAAAAATCAATTGCGGACCGCCACGTGTCAGTGGGGCCGACAAACAGTGCAATCAACTAACCAAAGGGGGTGCTTAATTAAGAGAAATAAGAATTGGTTTTAGGGGGTGCTAGTGGGGTCCACCCCTTAAGCCACCCACTAAGCACCTCCATTGCACATGCCCTTAAGAGCTGAATTCACAAGAGAGTCAGCTATAACATTGTGTTCACGTCCAACAAAAGAAACAAAGAAGAAAGCAAAGAAAGAAGATAGGAATTCGATATCCATGGGAATTTCAAAAAGCTCCACTAGATATGTCTTCGAGTTGATGGCTCTAACGAGCTTCCAAGAGTCGGTTTTGAACCAGACGTTGAGAAAATAGGTGCGATTGGCTTCCAGCAATGCCTTCCTCATGGCCAGCGCTTCCGCCATAAGCGGAGATGATACATACTCCAATGTCCAAGAGCTCTCCCATTTGATGAGTAGTTCTGCACTGTCGAAACACCATCCTAAACTTGCTCTGTGTGGGTATGAAGACCACACATTATCAGAGTTACACAGAGTAAAGTTTGATTGGAGAGGTGGTAGTTCGGGATCAAGTGGGCTGAGTTGCGAGGTGGGGGCTCTGAAGCCCTATGTTTGATACATGTATCTTTGTCTATTGTCATTTTAGCCGATAGCGATAATATTTTCAAACATCAAGAGGTTCCAAGTAGTCCATATACTCCAAAAGAGCCACGATGTAAAATTACTGGATATTACTGCGGGAGGTAGGCTGAGACAAGTCGACATAACAACAAAGGCATCATAGAGTGACTATGGCTCCGATAGTAATGATAGACCGTACCGTACTGCTGTGAATAATAATAAAAAATTATATATTTTATGTATATCTAGGTTTTTGTTACTATTAGAATTACATCATAGTTGTCTCACATGTTACCATTCGTAACCTATAAATAAATTTTAGGCTGCATGGAGAAGCACAGTAGTGATGCGTGTTGACCAGAACTACTCAAACTTGTGAACTATAGGTCATAATAGTGTCACGACGTAGCATATTTCTTTACAAAGAATAATACGTCAAATATCTTCTGAATGTTTTAATTGTGTGGCCAGCTCTGGTGTAAGAACATTAACAAAAATATTGAAGTAAATTTAGTTAATTACTTTTACAAGATTCTTAGGGTATATGCATACAGTTTAAATTTTTATAAGTCTCAAGTTTAACTTTTAACTAATTTTAGAGCAGATTTTAAGGTTTAACTGCCCTAACCCAAAAATATATTACATCAGTGAAAAGCCATTCCGTTGATATATGTTTTTTAACTGCTTTCCCAAGTTCAAAGGCTGCAATGAACAGTTGGAATTGAATTATGCTGGTGTGTACATTTTCAATAATTTTAACCTAACCCCACCTGTCCTTTGTCAAATAAAACTAATGATGAAATATTTAAAAATTAGAGACATGTTCATTGTTAAAGATGGAATTTTATAAGAAAAAAGGTAGAGAAATTGACAAAAGATAATAAATGGGATTGCTTGATATCGTGGCAATGTTGGTTGCACACTGCACATAGCACAAAGTTACATGACTGAGGTAATGTTGCATGTGGCCCATTCTTCCTAAAGCTCCTTTATTAACTCTTATGTCTCTAGATTTTTTACTTTTTAAAACAAAATTTCATTTTTCAAATAGGATATTCTGATAAAAGATCATCAATGTTTATTAACTCTTCTGTCTCTAAATTTTTCACCTTTTTAAACAAAATTTCATTTTTCAAATAGGATATTCTGATAAAAGATCATCAATGTTTTGTGCAGACCACTAAATGTATTTTTAGGAGTATTCTTTTTCTCTCAGCACAGAATAACAATGTTATGTTAGTAAAGAATCGATAGAATTAAATGCATAAGTCAACTTTTGAGGCCATAAAACTTGGCCACTCTAATAACTTTCCTTATAAATAAGTTTTATAGTGAAAGTAACGTTAAGTCTTTTTGTTTGTCAACCATGGAAATAAATGTTTTAAATTTTCTTTTTAACCCCATGTATAAAACAAAGTCTACAGCCAACATAACTTTTTCTTAAAGAAGGATAAAACATTTAAGAAATTAAATGTAAAGAAAGAGTACAAAAGACTGTATAAAAGGAGATAAAGAACAAAAAATACAGTTTAATTTTGTTAAAAAGATTTAAAAAGAAGAAGAGTTAGCTAAGCCAACTTTATTATTTACTTTTCACACCATCTCAAACTTATCTTCAACTCTCATATTTTAACTCTAAAATAAATGATTATAGATATAAATTTTGATTCATTTATATAAAAAATATTTTTGAAAAAATGTTATGTTTGTTTGTAAGACATAAATACTCTATTATATAAGCACATACTGAACAAATTCTATCTTATACTGCCTCCATTTTTAATGTATGATGTTTTATGAAATTTTTGGTGTTTTAATATGTAAGATATTTTTTAGGTAACTTTTAACTTTATTAAAAAATTATGTAACCAATAGTATCTTGTTAATGGTTAAATAATTTTGAAGTTATATTTTATTGATATGTTTTAGACAAAAAAATAATTTTTTTAATAGTTGTAAAAGAAGGAATACTAGTTTTCTTTATTTTTTAGATAAACTAAAAATGCTTTTACTATATTGATATTCCCTCCATTTTAAAATAGATAATGGTTAAGAAAGTTTTTGATATTTCTAAATATATGATATTTTCATATTTCAATGCAACTTTAAATTTTATTAAACACTTTATAACCAATAATATATTTGTAGTTTATTTTGTAATTGGTTAATAATTTTTAATATATATTTCAATCACACTTTTAAAATTAAAATAAAGTTTTTTAATAATCGTACAGATCCTAAAAATTCAAGTATTTAAAAACGTAGTGATTAATTTTCAAGACACACTTACTCTCTGCTCATACACACACAGTATCTCTACCTCTCACTAACCACTCCTACAAGTAGACTTTAAGACAACTTTCATTCAGTGTTGAATAATATAGAAAAACCCATCTGGTCATTTAATAAAAAGCCAATCACTCTCTGTCACTTACTCACTATCTCTCTATATAGACAACTTTAAAGCAGAGATCTAACATCATCAAACTCATTCACCACAACAGCCATGGACTACGTAAGCTCCTTTCTCTTTCTCCTTCTTCTTCTTATTTTGGGTCTACAATGTTTTAACCCTTTCTTCCTTCACTCAGGACTACGGAGGAGGAGAGTACTACAGGAGGGGACACGTGCCAGCGTTTGGAAGCTGGGACTGGAACGACGCCGTTCCATTCACTCAGTGCTTCGAGACAGCAACCACCACTCAGCAGCAACCTTCTATTCTCCACTACGCTCCTTACACTCAAGATCGTGATCTTTACCTCGCTGGCGATCTTTACGATAACCACCACCTTGTCGCTCCCGCCGTGATCCTCGTCCCTCGACGCCGGGTACTTTACTTTCTTCCCTCGCATACTTAACCCACCACATCAACGCCGGTTACTTATATGTTAATGAGATTCTCAGGCTAAGGTAGGCCAAAAGGAGCTGAAGAGAACCAGCTCCAAGGAGCAACAAAACTTCAAGACGGAGGCGCGTGAGTCTAACGCGCCGATAAGCTGTCCAACACCGGTGGTAAAGCGGAGGACAAAGCCCGTGGACGAAGACTTGTACAGGATATCACCTACACTTCTCACCGTCAAATCTACAAAGGTATTTTCATATTTTTATTTTTACATTTTATTATCAGTTTAATCTTTATTATTGTTAAAAAGATTAGGTTTTAAAAACGTTAATTATTGAAAATGCAGAAAAGAGGAGGTGGGTTTGGGTGCATTTCAAGGTGTTTTTTGCCAACACGGGTGCTTTGAAGCAACAAAGCGTGGTGGATTGAGTCAGAACATCACTTTGGTTGTGTCTTAATATTTTAATTTTTTTTTTAAAAAGGAAGACCATATGGTTGTGAAATCATCATGTATGTATTTATGCGTAGGGTTAAGGAGATGATTTCTAAAGGATAAGATATTGTACTAGTAGTAGTAGCTTTGGGAAGGGCGAGCCATATTGTATTACTTAAACTATTAAACAAAAGTGAGACGTGTTTTGCAGCTTCTTTAAGTATGCTACTTTAGTAGCTTTGTTCTGTTTCTTTGGTACTGTAACTGTTTGATTTGGTGAGAGATTAGGTATGGTAAAGGAGTTAAGGGCTGAGTAAGGAGGGCAATGCTGAACAGTAGCTTAGCTTCTTCATCTACCAGAGTTTGACTTGTGTGGTAGAGGCAGAGCTAGCTTACCTCTTTACTTTTTCTTGATTTGAAAAGGAATGGACTATATTAAAGAGTTAACTTTTTTTTTTTGGTCAGGACAGGGAAGTTTATGGAATTTAGCAGAATATTTATCGTAGATTCTAATGATTTTTTTTTGAATAACTGAAAATATGATTTAGTGAAACTCAGGCAGAATCATATTTGAGTCACTAAAGCTAATTTAAAATTTGAAGTAATATAAAATGACTAAAACTTGCCTCACAAATTAATTAGCTAGCGGCTTTTTTTCATCAACTACTCATTTAAACTAAATTAATTGTTGGTCAAACGATTCGATTCTCCAAAGAGCACTTTTGTTTGTTTGCATTTGATTTATATGAGAAAAAAAATATAATCTCTAGTTCTCGATTTTCTCGCTAGTGAATCCATCCGACTGTTCCTACTTCGAAAAATATGAATCAGATTCATGTCCTCAAAATTATCTTGTGGTTTTTGGAACCATTCAATTTTCGACGTGAATGTTAGCCAGTCCATTGGATTCGTAGTCATATCTAACCGATCTGAACAGTTCGTCTCTAATCAAATCGAGGTTATCCTCATGTTTTTCAAGTATGAAAATGTCCAAAATAAACTTTTCATATTAGCATGTAAGGTTGAGAGGCTTGTAATCCAAAAGATTTAGAATTCATTTGGTTTTTAGAATTCCTTTGGTTTTTAAAATTCTATTCTAAACCATTGACACTGCTATTATCAATTCATGAAACATCAATTTAACAGGTAAATATTCGAGATATCTAAAAAAGCATTGTCTCAACTTCTCTAGTATTAGGGTCTTCATGATTCTCTAGCGGATTAGTTAAAAACACTAAAATTATAATTTTTCTATCAAAACCATACAAATTAATTAGCTACCCTCGTTCTTTTTGTTTGTTTCACTGCTACCCACATGACAAAGTTGTCGAAACCTCATCCATTTCTTTTCACTTTTAACTGTGGTATACTAAATTATTGACTGGTACATCTCTGGAATTCATGATGTGGATGAATCTTGTAAAAGATATGCTAATAACACCAAAGTTTCATTCATTTTCTAGCTAAGAAAATCATTCTTTTTATGCTTTTCATTTTCTCCTGGTTTCTCACTAACTTTTATATAGCGTGCCTTTCATAAAAGCAGTCCTGTATTCTTTGGTTTTTAACAATTTCTTTGATTCCTGGGTTCATGGTAAACCCATATGTCCTAGATTCAATTTGCTGGAAACAAAATTGATTCTATTTGGTTAGTTTGGGTTTCCACACAATTTACATAATATTTCAGTAACAAATGATATAACTATTTTATAGTATTAGTCGGAAGACATTTTAAATTCAAATCACACGATGTAATATTCAATTCACTATGTAAGATTAAGTGTGTATCTCTAGGACCGACTAGATCAGTCTATAATATATAATAAAACAGTTTCATTAAAGATATTGAGTTTACATAAACAAATATTTTTGTGATATTTTGTTTTAGACAGCATAACCAAATGACTTTACATAACGTTAAACATGATCACATGAATGTTGGGCGTGTCTCTAGAATAATTATGACATGCTTCTGTCTTTTCTTCTTAGGTTACAACTATTAAAATCCTGGTTACAAGAAAAAACTAAACTATTATTTTCCTTATGGATTTTTTCATTTTTATTATCTTTTATTTAACACATCTTTTAGAAAAACAAAAGAAAATACACGTTCAAATAAAAAGGAAAAGTGGGTATTTGAAAGGAAAAAGAGAGACAAAGTGGTTCAATTATGGCAATCAAATGTTAATAAAGCTTAGAAAAGACCCATGCTTAAAAATTAGGGAAAGAGAATGCGTTAAAATGTAGCACTCTAAAGTCTAAAGCAATGTTAAAGACATCATGCCACTAGCTTTGATTAAATTAGCTTATAATTCTCCATTTTGTTGCCCAAATTAAAAAAAAACTGTATAATATATCCCTATAATTAATTAAATGAGATCAATTTAAATAAAAGTTTATTGGTTATTTAAAAGAGTAAAAATTGAATTTAATGTAAAATGACACTTTTTGAAATAAAATTAAAAACATAAAATGACATTTATTATTAAACAAAATAGAATACTATTTATTATTCAAGTGGCAAGTTTTTTTAATATAAAAAGAAATGCAGAAGCAAGACAAACAATTCTACATGCATCATGTTTTAGTATACTGATAGCTCCAGTTTTAATCATAAGTACTTCCAAAAGTGCAAAATGAAATGCACGGTATTTATTCAAATATATATGGATTAAGCAATCATACTGTGATTTATAAATATGTAATGCAAATTAATATAGAGCTATCGAGAGAAGTAAATCGAGCTAAGTTATAAGCAAAAAACAATAAAGCAACATGAAAACAAAACACACATTGGATCAAAGATCGAAATTTAGAAAAAGCTACAATTAAGAGTCAAACAATAATAAACCAATGCAAAAGGTTGAATCAAACGTTAATGTTTTTTGCAGCTCATTTTTTCTTAGTTAAAAAACTACAGTTTTACTGACCTTCAATCTTTTAAAGACTAATGTAATCGTTTTTTTATAAGCTAAATCTAAAAACTATAATTATTATTTTAAAACCAAATGCATTTTTGCCACAAAACTTTCAAAATCGAAGAGATGATGACACAGTGAATTTCAAATTTTCAAATTGCGAGACATCGTATGCCCACGACCGCTGGGACTGAAGAAAAAGTGCGATCTAACCGGCGGAAGAAGCAAATCGGAGATGAGCGGTGCGAGACTCTGCTCTCTGGTGGCGGAGCTAGGTTACGAAGGCGCCGGTAAGCTAGACCCTGACAGCTTCGAATGGCCGTTCCAGTACGACGATGCACGCCCTATCCTCGACTGGATCTGTTCCTCTCTTCGCCCCTCCAATGTCCTCTCCCTCCCCGAACTCTCCCTGTGCGTTTTCTCGATTCATGCTCTTTCTCGTTTCCAGAACTCGATTGTTTCACTTCTCAATGTTGCTTTTTAATCTGATTCGGTTCAATTTGTGTTAGCTTTTAGTGAATTAGCTGATGAACATCCTATTGTCGTAATTAGTATAAGCCTTTAGGTTATATTTGATCAATGATTTTCTAGATTTTAGTTCAGCTGCATATCATATTCCACCTATTTTCCAGAATTGCAGCCATATGTTAAGGTTAATTGTATATGCACTGAATAATTCGGTGAATAGAAAGCTTTGAGAGTTACACTGCAAGGTATTTCTTCCTATGTAGTTAGTTAGTATATCAGTGGCTAATGGGTTGTTCTATTCTTTCTGGATCTAGATATGAGCAGTTTCAAAGAGAAGGGAAGCTCTTAGAGGTAACTCCTTGTGCCCTTCTGCTTATGTTTTTCTTTTTCGGATTTGAGAGTTCATCAAACCTATATGTGTTCGTCTTATGATGTTATTTCCTTGCTTTTTTGTGGTGCGTTTCTTTTTTCCTTTTTTTCATGGATTTAGGGCGAGGATCTAGACCAGGCCTATGATAGCATATCAGCATTTTCTTCCAGGAGAAATAATCAGGAGGCAGTTTTTGGTGCGGAAGAAAGCATAAAAGAAGTAAGGTTAGACCTTCATATCACACATGCGATTCTGTACTTTCTCTTTCATGCTTTAAGGCTAGTTTGTACTATTTGAGAAAATTTTGCCAAGGAATTAGTTTCACTTTGGAACAAGTACAACTTCTCTTAGTGTGTGAAATCTCCTTAGGTGATATATCATGTGTATGCTATGTTTTGTTGACATATGATGGTGCATTATGAAATATTTTTTGTGTGTTTTCTGAGAAGTGGCGTAATCCTTCAGTGAAATTTAGTTTCATGTCACTTATTTCCTTATGTCATCATGCGTTTACATGAGTGCGTTAGGTTTCTTTGACATTGTGGTGTTTTATATAAATGTATTTTGTTATTCCCTGTGAGAATTTCCGTGGATTTTGTTTCATGTCACTTGTTTTTCAAGTATGACTATATTCAGGTTATTTCTGTTTGAGATCTCCTTATGTCATCAGAGGTGTCATTTTGCTTACCTAGTCATGTATACCGAATACTACGTCAACACCGCTAACAGTTTCTTTCTAATCGGCAGAGATGCAACTTTAGCGCATAAGGCTGAAGCCTTGGAGCTGCAGAGGCAGCTAAGGCGATTACAGACTCAATATGATTTACTCACTGGCCAATCTTCATCTCTGATTCAAGGGAGACGTGCTCGAGTTGCTGCTACTTCTGCTGTCACTGGACAGATAACAGCTATAGAAGACAGTTTGTCTGCTAGAAACTTGCAGGTTTGATACATGCCCTCACACAAATGTCTGAGAGATTTCATATTTCTTGGTCTTTGATAAATTTGTGATGTGTCCTTCCGGTATTTTCCTGTGATTTAGATGAATGGAGTTCTAGGAAGACTGGCTTCCACTTCTCAAGAGCTGGCGCATTATCATTCCGGCGAAGGTAGGTATCCCTTCTCTATCTTTTGGTTTAACATTTCCATATCTGGTGGGCTATCGGAAACCTGCTTTGAAGCTGAATATCGTAATTAGCTTGAATGCATTATACTTTTAAATTAGCATGCGGAACTGTATCTGCATAAAATAGTCGTGTTTAGTTAATTTGAAGAGTGATTAGTTACAATGGGTTTTTATTTGTAGCCAGGATTTTAGTAATGGAACAATTCTATTTGTTATTTGTGCTTAGAGTGTCACGGAGGCAGCGAGTTGTTCTTTCTGTAGTCATTTCTTCTGGTTGATAGACAAAGAGTTGGGTTTTGACATCTAAGTTAGTACAAAAGTTTCGTTACCGATTATTTTCAAGAATATGAATCATGGTTAACTGCAGCCAACTCTTTTTGCCAACTTAATCGGCTGTTTCAAATGTGCAGAGGATGGAATCTACTTAGCTTACTCCGATTTTCATGCCTACTTGGCTGGAGATTCAGCTTGCACAAAGGAGCTAAACCAGTGGTTTACTAAGCAGCTGGACACAGTAAGTGGATGGCATTAGTAGTGAATAGCTTGCTGATGATTCAATTTCTCTTCATCATATAGAAAAGTCAAGCTAGTTGAGATCTTATTCTTACCTAGTGAGAAATGCTATTATATTGCACCTGTTTATGTACATTGTTTGATGTAATTTTTCTACTATCATATCAGGGGCCATACCGTTTAGTTGCAGAGGAAGGAAAATCGAAATGCTCGTGGGTTAGTCTCGATGATACATCAAACATGTTGCGAGGTAAATTTCCTACAATGTGATTTTTGTTTTCATATACAATTGTTTTGCCTGAAATGCTCATATCCTTGTGCAGTTATGTCACTCTCCCTGTATGATAGAAATCCCATGTCTTGTTATGATGTATAATTTCTGACTTGTTTGAAGCCACTGTGCATCTATAATTGTCTGTTTACAATGCAGCAGATTTGGAAAAGTCACAACATGAACGTGTATCTGAACTGCAGCGGCTGCGATCCATGTATGTACGCGTGGTACTCATGTAGTATAATTTTCAGTTTTCACGCTACTTACGTGCAAGGGTCTATCTTGTTTCGTGGCCAGGCGAAATATACTAGAGACCCCTTATTGCATGAATGTTTTTGAAATTTTAACGCCTACAAGTTTTCTCACCCACAAAGACATATTCTTGTTATTCACAGCTTTGGAACAAGTGAGAGACAATGGATTGAAGCCCAGGTCGAGAATGCTAAGCAACAAGCTATTCTCTTGACACTGAAATCTCAAGTAACATCAGTTGAAGCTCATATTCATTTTGATCTACATTCTCTAAGGTAGAAAAACAAGATATTGACAATATCATCGTCGAGTCTTTCACTTGTCATACAGTATTCATGTGATGATGTTATTACCTTTGCAGGAGAAAACATGCAGATCTAGTCGAAGAAATATCGACCCTTTATCAGAAAGAAGAAAAACTCTTATCTGAGGTCTGTTCATGTGCCCAGTGCTTGACGTTTCAAGTTTTGTGTGTTTTAAACTATAAGGTGTAGGCACTAATTTTCTTAACTACATATTCGCTTAATCTGTCCTTCCTTGTAGACTATTCCTGAACTATGTTGGGAGCTCGCTCAACTCCAGGACACCTATATCTTGCAAGGTAGTCAGCATTTACTCTCTGCTCTTTACTTGTAGCTTTGGATGATTTTGGGATTTCATATGATTTTCCTCACCATAACAATGTAGGTGACTACGATCTAAAGGTCATGCGTCAAGAACTGTATATTAGTAAACAGAAAGTGGTATGTTGGCCTTAAGTTTTCTTAGTGGTCACCACTAGACTCGTGGTTTCCATGTTTGATATACTTTTCATTCTGTCTTTGATATTCCGAATATTTTGTGGCAGTTCATCAATCACCTGGTTAATCAGCTGGCAAGACACCAGTTCTTGAAACTAGCATGTCAACTAGAAAAGAAAAACATGCTTGGAGCATTCTCTCTGCTAAAAGTAATTGAATCCGAACTCCAGGGTTACCTCTCCGCAACAAGAAGCCGTGTGGTATGGTCACTCATATCGATAGTCACAGTCCATGCTTTCCTGAAATTATGGGATAGTGAAACTAAATTTTATCTTTGCACTATATATACAGGGACGATGTTTGTCACTGATCCAAGCTGCATCTGATGTCCAAGAACAGGGAGCAGTGGATGACCGTGACAGCTTTTTACATGGAGTTAGAGATCTCTTGAGCATTCATTCAAGTAGCCAACACTAGCATTTTACAAAATTAATCTCCTTTGTCTGATATTTGGCTGATGATTTTCGTCTGTTCCTGTTATAGATGTCCAAGCCGGGTTATCAACTTATGTGTCAGCTCCAGCCATCATTCAGCAGATCGTTTCTCTTCAATCGGATCTATCATCTCTACAGTCTGACCTCGAAAATTCCCTTCCAGATGATAGAAATAGATGCATTAACGAGCTGTGAGTCCAAAATCCTCAAGTTCTTCAATAGAAACAAGTATTTACAATGATCATGTATCACTGTTGCGTCTCTCTTCTCAGGTGTACCCTTATTCAAAATCTGCAGCAACTACTCTTTGCATCTTCAACTACGGCGCAGCCCATATTGACACCATGGGTAAAAGAAATCTCAGTTCTCTGTTACCAATTTTAATCCTTCATCTAAAGACATGAGAGTTTAAATCATGTTATTTCTCCCATGTAATGTAACATTAGCCGCTGATGAAAGAACTTGATGAAATGGGAAAAGTCAACTCCAAACTGTCTGCAGCAGTGGAGGAGGTAACACTTGAGCACCGCGAGAAAAGAGAGGTGAGTCTTAATCTACTCATTTTGATCCTCTCTGTATCATAGTGATATATAAAATTTGAAGAAAACCCAGCACGTTTTATTATAAACTCACTACTTATTGCTGCAGATCGTGAAGCATCACTCCAAGGACGTGGAACTTCAAAGGCGGGTGTTCATGGATTTTTTCTGCAACCCAGAGCGATTGAGAAGCCAAGTGAGGGAACTCAATGCACTGGTTCGTGCTCGCCAAGCCTCATCATAGGTCTTTAACGCAAGTTTATATAGCACAAGTGATCTCGTCAAGTTTGTCATTTCACTTTATGATTGTATACAGAAGCGTTTTGACTCTGTCTTTATCTAGTGGTTGATTTCTTCTTCATGATGATCTATATTACCAGCTTGCTTTTTTAATTTTCTCTGAGATGTCAATGGGTTTTTACTATTTACTGCCCGTCTTCTATTGTTTCTGACTAAGTTTCAGGAGTACACATTTCCATTTGCTTATTATCTTTTGGGTTATCTGAGATATTACTCTACTTGTAAAATGAACTACATGAGCTGTTCACGACAGAAATGATCCAAAAACGTCTAGTTTAGAAAGTACAGACACACCCTGTCGTGCAGCACGGTTTCTCCAAGTGTTATTGTGGTTGACGGTCAGATATGCCAGTCCTTGTTGTGCCAGATAAGCTACTACGTCTGTGGATAATGTGTACTATGACTCCATCTGCTACATCAACATTTCCGTAAAAAGATAGTGCCAAATGATTGATTCAATCCCGAGTGTATCTCTCAGCATCAAATGGCTGTCTCTGTGCATTCCAATTTGAGTCTCTAGCTTCCGGTGCGGCGTTCATTGGTGCAAAGGCTGCAACATAATAGAGAGTTCACACAAACACAACTGAGATCCACGGAAGCAAATAAACTTAATTTGCGCAAGGTATGTATGGAAGAGACATACACATGAGATGTATTCAAAATAATTTTGTCTACAGACATCAGAGCTGGTCTACACGGCAGAGAGATCAACAAATGAATAACTATGCTATGCAAACTCAAGCACAAACTAGCACATCCTCTAGCGCAGATGGTAAACAACAAAAGATTATCCATCTAGTTCTAAAAGGCTGTACTAAGCAATTTCCTCATGGATGTTTTATCCCAATATCAGACTTATATGCAAGAAAAAATGGATCAACATGCTTGGCTCATCTATGTTTTCACAAAAACTCTGTCACATATCAAACTATAGCTCAACATTTGTTCATGCAGGAGGAATACGAAAAGATACTTGGCTGATGCAAATAACTGACCTTTTTCTCTCATCCTCCTTTCTCTGTCATACTCAAACTTGTCCCGGATTTGACTGACTTTGTCCCAGTTACCATCCCCTTGTTGTGTCGTTCTATTAGCAAAACCCTGCTCCTGCTATCACATCAGATTGTCAGAGGAATCAATGTCAGATTATTACAAGAGAAACCAACAACACAAAATCAAAACTTTTTACCTTTGTTGTATCATTATATGGCCGCCTGTTCCTGTAAAGACAAAGAAACCAAATCCATCAATACACATACAATGAAACTTGGCGAATAAGCAATGGTGAAAAGAAAACCTGTATGGGTTAAAATCATCATCGTCTTCTTCAGCAGACTCGTAATTAGCATGGTCTCTAGCAATTTTCTTAGAGTAGCCTTCATCCCAGTAAAGCCTCTCCCAGTTTTCTCTAAGCTCATTGTACAGTTCCATGTATTTCTTGCACCATGGCTCATGCTCCTATCCTTACAAACATCAGAACACATAGGAAGATTCCTAATCGTAAAAACCTAATGGTTACAGACTGACCGATTCTTTAAGGACGAGGCGAGTGCGGCGCATGAACTGCTCGCGGAGCTGCTTGCGGCGCCTGTTGGGGATATTGTCTCTGGGGATAGTGAAACGCTCGCGGAGAGGGACGTGGTCACCGATCTCGTGCATCTCTCCGTCGACGATCCACCACTCCGACTTCTCTTCCTTCTTTTTGAGCGGTAGAGAGGGGGACTTGTTTCTCCGTCTCGCCTGACCTGCCTCCGTTCTGAAGAATTGGAGAAGGGGAGCGCCGTTGTGGAGCGACGGCGAGACGGAGCCGAGCCGTTTAGCGACGGAGAGCATAGCTGTATTTTTCCGGCAGCTTGGAAAGTGAGCACTGAGACGACCTATTTGGTGTATATGAGCCAAACCGGTTTTGCATAATACCAGAACCAATCTACTCGGTTTGTTTTATACCAAACGAAATTAGTCTCTCTATTAGGTAAACCAAACAAAGTGGTTTGGTCGATTGAGTGGTTAAGTTTTATGAATTCAAATTCAACTGCCAACTCCAATGTTTAATTTTTACTGTATATGTCCAAAAGAACAAAATATATAATTTCCTATAGATTTTAATTAGAAAAATACCTTAAAATAAACCTAAAAAAGTTTTTGTCACCCAAAATATATTTCAAAAAGAAAAATAATCAAAATAAATTTTATTAAATGGTGTAAATATATATTTATATCATTTGGGTTAACCAATTTAGATTTAGGTTTTAGATCTATATAGTGTAGTTTTGGAAGTGAAGTTTAAAATTAAAAAAAAATATATATAAAAAAATATTAAATTTTCAAAATAAAAAATATATATTTTGGTAATTTTTTCTTTGGGGTCTATTTTGTGACAAAATTACTAAAAGTCTATTTGGGAGATTTATCTTTTTAAATATTTATTTAAAATTGTTTCTGATGTTCTCTTAAATACATCATATTTTGTATTATATATGTGAACAATTTCATTAGCTTATAATAAAAGATAGGTTATAACAACTTCAAATTTTCATTCATATATCATTGATTTCATTTATGTTCCATAATCTTCCACCATAGATGTATCAATGAAATTTTTTATATTTACTGTATTTTTACAAATTTTTGGTAATTTTCTCTCTAGATTTTGCTCATTGTATATTTCTTCTAGAACACAATAATTAATTGAGAGAGGCTCAGTTGCTTGTTCACTATTTTAGATTGTTATCCTTTCAAACAATAGGCCTTCTCCATTATCTTGTGTTATAGCAGTAATCTAACAACTTTATAACAGTAATAAACAATTAGATTTTTAGTAACTGTGATAATCCTATTTTTGATAAGAGCAAATGTATAAGATCCAATGATTTGCAGGCATGATAGGAATCTAGAACACAAATAGCTTTTCAACTTAATTTGCTTACATGTTAAAGAAGCAACAAAAAGCAAAGAGATTTATTTATTGTAAAAGGCTTGCACATATATGTGTTCCTTGGCCCTTATCAGAGCCTAACCGAAGAAACAGTACCGACACTAGAACCGGTCTTAACCGGATCAAGAGGGAAATAAAACGGATAAAACTCGTACCGGACATAGCAACTACTATACAAAACACGACACCCCTTTTTGTTGTGGCAAGCCGTCATGAAACTCTGAACCGCAGTTGCAAAACACTGAGCACAATCTAATGCACTCAAGTCCCTAGTACACTGAACCAAACCGTTTAGTGTCACAAAAGGTGTCAGCTTAGTCTTACCTTTACCTAAACCTTGACTCTCACTCAAAACCGCTTCAGACCTAATTTTATCAAAGAGCGTCCCAAGCTCATCATCGAACGTTTTGGGGTCTGTCTCGGTTACGTTAGCAACGTTGTAGTATATGAGACCAGCACCCGTGTCGAGCTTCCCTATGAAGTTCTCTTGGCTGTAACGCAAGAAGCAGAAGTCGTATAAGATCCTTGCGTCAGATTGGTTCGGACAGAGCTCACGGATCTTCTTGACAGCGTCTTGGATGCAGCTGGTGCAATCGGTCTTGCTGATGTCACCTCTGCATTGAGCAAGTCCGTATACATTGTCTTTCTTGTTGGAACTTGAGGAAGTTGTTGTCACGAAGCCTTGTGAAGGAGTCTTTGAGACGAGGGTGGCGAGGAGAGAGTCTATGTTCTTGGAGACTTGGCTGCTGCTTGAGACGTTTGAGTTTTTGTTGCAGAGGTTCCATATTGAATCTGCTGCTCTGCAGCTGCATACAAGAGCCAATACAAGGAGACATCTGACAATGAATGTCTTCATTATTTTTTTTGGTTTAATAAACTACTTTGTTTTTTTTTGTTGTAGGTGTGTATCTTGAGGAGAGCCTCTTTATATAAAACCAAAAGGTAATCTATTCTAGAACGTGATATCTTTAGAAAGTCGGTCAAAACGCACATCAGCAAGTTGGAAAACTATTTGTTTTATAAAATAAAAATACAAGTCTATATAGCAGCCAAATAATTGTGACCAATCAAACTAATGAATTGGTCAACTTTATGCCCTCACCAGATTTAATTGGTATTTTTTGTTATTTTCTAGTGATCAGAATGTATATTAAAAAAAAAAAGATCTTTAGTTGGAAGATTTCTAGATGGCAACACGTGAGGTTAAGTCAATAATCAAAATATGAATGGAGCAGAAATTGTTGACCCAGGATGATAATCTTATTGGTTATTGCTTTTTTGTTCAAACGTCAACGCTAACGCGAAAGTGGAGCAACATCGACCACTTCTCCATTTTAAAAAAGTCTCCACGCCTATTACAATTTTGAGGGACCATTGTCTAATGGCCATTTTCTAAACTTTTTATAGTGATATGAAGTTGAGCTACTGTGTATTGAGAACCTGTAGAAGTGGTAACATAATGGATCAGAAGGAGGAACGATATATATCTACTTGGGTCCAATTTAAACTTTTAGCAAGATATTTTAAGAGCTTCTCTTTCTCTTTCGGTTGTAAATGACTAATGTTTGTATCAAACATCCGATTTATTAATCACTCAAAATTATATATATTTATATATATAAGTATAATAGATCATATAGTACATAACATTATTATCCAAGTGTTACAATAGGAAGAATGTACTCTATTCGACAAGAAGTGTGAAGAGATCTCAAATTGCTATAATCATTTTGACTTATATCATTACACTGATATTTGTTTTAAACCTATTGTGAAGAATGTACTCTATTTGTTTTAAGGTTTGCAAATTGCAATTTCCTCTGTTTTATATCAAGTATAATTTTAGCTTTGTGAATACGATTAAGAAAATAATTAATTTTGCATATTTTCTATATAAAAATACAGTTACCTATAACTAATCATATTTCAACCAATTAAAAAATAAATTCTAGTAGAAAGTTAATAAGTTTTGCATTGAAAATCAAAAATGACACTTATTTTGTAACAAAAAAATTCTCTACAACTACACTAACCATATTCCATGGCCTACACATACGACAATGCCCCCAGCTGTTGCATGCTAGACAACCGATTCCTGACCTGTTTATCTATCAACTTGATCAAGGTCAGTGGTGTACGAGAGTCTTCCCATGTCTTCTTCGGTTTCTTTCAGACCAGATAATGAATAAAACAGCTAGAAACACGTATCCCAAAAGGAATCGTTGCACCTTTCCTCTATTTTGATCTGTGAGACAGCCAATAATCTCATCCTACTCATTGGTAAATTGAGGACCCAACAACTTATGAGTTAGATTCTACCATATTTTCTTTGAGTAGATGCATTTATAGAAGAGATGATTGCGTGTTTCGTTTGGTTCCGGACATAGCTTACAAGAAAATGCACCTCCTGCGTTCCAACGTATCATTCTATCACCAGTGAGAAGTCTATTTTAGCAACCCTTGTGGACACCAAGAATCTAACCAGAACGGAGTTGATGAACCATTGTTAACCTGAACTTTAGTGAGTCTCTTCGCTAGTGAATATTGCCCATTTTAAAGCTTTGCATGGTGGATTGTGGTACTGTAAAGCTAATAATACAACAAAAAAGAGTTCTTGTAGACATAATCTATCAATGATTTATATGTACATGATAATGTTATGGAAAATGTTTTAAAAATCGAACCAGACATCGATTCAATATAACTACTGGTTAGACCGGTTCAACCAGTCAAACCAAATTTTCTATTTTAAAAAAAATATATATATATATAATCATATATTTACCTATATAGATCTAAAAATAGCTTTGCATATCATATGTTTTTTGCTCTCTTTTATTAGTTAGAAAAATAAAAATAAGCATAAATTTAGTTATATACGGTAAACAAGTCAATAAAAATAAATTAAAATTGATAAAAATAAATAAATGATTGACTGAGTTGTATTTATTTATTCTTACAATTAAAATCTCAAATTTTATAAATATGACAAAATAAAAATAGTATATGAGAGCTAAAAAGTTAGTTTTTGCATTTTTAAAGTAAATAGAACAAATAGAAAACAAATTAATTAGTGATAGTTAAATATTGATTATGAAATATAAAATTTTAATAACAATTAAAAATACATTAATTATATGTTGATTTTTTAGATTGAGTTTTAAAGTTGATCCGGGTCACCGATTTTATCGTTAGTTTACTCAATACGGGTTTTAAATCAAACTGGATCTTCTAGCTTTTTCAATGAGTAACGGTCAGACCGGTTTGACCGGGCGGTGATCCTGTTTCTAAAACACTGGTTACTGAATAACAAGAAAACGATGGACTTTTGGGCTTAGAGAGAGTTTCAGAGGAGTCACTCTGAGGCCCAACATCATTATGGGTAATATACAAAAATCTCCCAAATAAAATTTTTGTAAATATTTTTTATAATTGAGATTGCTTTGCTTCCGTATTTGGGGGATTATCTGATTATTAAGTAATGAAATAAAACAAAACAAGAGACAGAGAGAGTCACGAATCACATGGAAGGTTGTGGATAAAACAAAACATCAACTCCCTCCTCTCAATCTTCATCACTTGCTGCTGGCTTCGATCGTATTCTTCAATTCAAAAAACATCATCTTCTTCCATGGAAGCTAGAAGGCTCGCGATCCTCTCTTCTCATCTCAACCCAGCTGCTCTGTACCCGGCCCGAGACTCGATTCTCACGGTTTCCGATTGTACCTCCGGCGAAGATAAGGGTGAGTCTTCTAATCTTCAAAACGACTGCGTTTTCTGCAAGATTGTCCGTGGCGAGTCTCCATGTCTCAAGGTCTCTAAACTGTCTATTCCTGTTTTTTTCTTTCTTACAAACTTACACAAAAACAGAACATAACTAATCTCTTGTTTTGGGAAGCAGTTGTATGAGGATGATACGTGCTTGTGCATTTTGGATACGAGTCCACTTATCCATGGGTAATCAAAACCTCATTCTCTGTTTAACTACTGTGTCATTCTCTACGTAGTAAGTAAGACTGACTATGCTGAATACTTATGAATCTTTGATGTGTAACACTGTATTGCTTTGGTGTTATTCTTGAATGCTAAAAGCTATCAACTTTGTGTTTATCTGGGCATGTTCAGGCACTCTCTTATCATTCCAAAGTTGCATTATCCAACTTTAGAGGAAACTCCTCCCTCAGTAAGTTCCTCTTCCTACCTTGTACTGTTTTCCTTTAATTTGTTGCGTATATTGAATCTTATCTACCGCGTAAATTAGTTGCTAGTTTCATTTTGTTATCATCCTTGTATGTTGGGAGGTTTGGAAGTTTATGAAAAGTGTGTCTATGCGAGTATAAGATATTGATTATAGGTCTCCTCCAAGGAGCATGCAGGTAGTTGCTGCCATGTGTTCTAAAGTGCCTCTTATCAGTAGTGCTATCGTCAAAGCTACAGACAGTGGTATCTTCTTGTCTAATCTTCAAAACATTTTCTCCATCCATCTCTTATACCATTAGGGTATTAAAACTGTCTTTTTATATTTATGCTGGAATTGCAATGCAACGGAACTATTTTGATAGTGGAGCTCCTCACACTTTCTCTTTGAAGCCCCAAAATCAACCCCATTTCTCTGCACATCTCATATAGATGGACCACATAACCTATCTAAACCATAGTTGCACATTTAGTTTAGAAGAGTAAAAGACCTTCAAAGTTCAATACTGTGTCAATCTACTCAACCACTGCATACCTTAGCTCACTTTGGAACTATGTTTATTGTTTTTCTGTGACCTTTTGATCTGGTTTTGCAAATGAAGTTAGAGTTTGAACAGGTTTAGCCACTTGTTGTCATGTCCGTATGTATTATTGCCATTCGTTATGGAATCTATGACGTTTTAAAGTAGAGACGTAGCTGAACCAACCAAGGTTCTGATTCTCATTTGTTTTGTTCAAAAACTGTTTCATCAGATTCATTTAACTTGTTGGTTAACAACGGAGCAGCAGCTGGGCAAGTCATATTTCACGTAAGCAACATTACTCACTCTTCTGTTTCTCTTAATCCCTGAGGAGTGAAGTTTCTGTTAAACACTTGTCTTTCTTTTTTTAGACACACATTCACATTATCCCGCGTAAGGAACGTGACTGTTTATGGACGTCTGAGGTACAAAGCAATGATTGAATGTATTAAACACTAGATTTTGAAAGTTGTCTGATTTGGTGGTGTTTTTGATAAACAGAGCTTGCATAGACATACAATGAAACTGGACAAGGAAGCATCTCAACTGGCTTCTCGTGTTCGTGAACAATTGTGCAGACGACTTCCTGAAGAACAATTGGTTCAACCCTCATAAAGGCCCCCTTTTCAAGAAGTGAAGAAACAATTGCTGTGAACTTTACAATTACACTGTGCCAACACAAAAAGTATATTCTGTATAGTTCATATTCATCTTCATCTTCATTTATATACATTCTTCAGTCTGTTTGGTTAGTTTATCAGGATTCAAGTATAGAGTATAAGAGAGGTCATTATCAAAAGAAACAATAAAGAGTGCGTACAAAAAACCTTAATACAAATTTCAAACTTTACTTCCAGACCTCTACTTTATCTCAATCTTATCAACATGAGTCGTTAGGCAAATGTTCCATCATGGTGTTTCCTAGATGTTAACCAATTGCATTCATACATGTACATGCATGCATATCCAGTTCAACCACAATTGATTTCTTTATCTTACTTGTTCTTCTTGTTAACTTGTAACCTATAAATGTAGCTGCTATCTGTAACCAGCATTGGTCCAACATCACAGGCTGCACAAATGAAGTCTACACGTTGAAAGGGTCGGTGGCTTTTACAGCTGCGCATAAGAGACTAGACTATTATCAAGGGTTAGATATGTGTGGGCCTTAAAATGTTCAAAGCCCAAACTAGCTGACACAAGACCTATATTTAGAGTCAATGAGTCGGAACTCAAGAATTCACTAGAGAGCCACGGAGGACAAAACTCACGTCACCTAATCAAATATTTTATCATATAGAATCCAAGATTTCTACTCAATCTTTTTGTTATTGATGCAGTAAAGAGAGATAATGTTTAATAGTCTTTTTTATTTATTAAAAAAAAACACTAAGCAGTTAAATAGTACCAAGGTCGGTCTCATTACTTAACTCGACCAAATCCGAGTAAACTGGCAAAGAGTGTTGAATTTAATGCGATTATTGGATGGACCAAAGCGGCGCGGCATGAACTCTGCTCCTTCAACTTGATTTTCTTACGTCGTAACATTTTTTTTTAATGTCGCCCGCCCTTCGCCCACTTGTTGAGTCCAATGATTGTGTGATTGGTATAAGTTTAAATCACTTTGGTTTCTTATAGAAAAAGAGAAACTATACTTACCAAGAAAACAATGTATCAAAGCACAAATGAATGGTTCGCCATTTCCCAGCAAAAAAAAAAACAGAAAAATAACGAAAGAAATGTTAGATGAAGTTGAAATTGAAATTGAAAGTCATGAAAACATGCGTATTCAAAGATTTTTTTAAAACAATAAGCTAACACTAATACCTTATGAGCTAAAGAAGAGATTCCAGAGGTTAAGTAGAGCTTGAGAGAAATCATAAAGAGGTGTTAAATAAATATATCGAACTAAATCTATAACAGAGATTCTTACAAGAGTCTTATATCAGTTAATATCCAATGAATTAGCCACTGATGGATATTTCTACCATATATAAGTTGGGTTCTGAGAACATCTCATCAAAAATAGATGCTTAAGTAGTACTGTTCCTTCATAATAAAAAACGAATGAGACCGTAATTGTGAACAATATAGAAACTGTTATAAAAAACTTATAATTTTATTAGATCGAGAAATAAAGTAAAATTTTTATACCCGTAAAAAAAAAGATAATATAAATACAAAACAAAATTATTACAGAGATAATTTTTATAATGAGAGATAAGAGAAGGTAAGATGTGAACGAAATCGTTTGTATATATAAAGATGAAAAAGTAAGTAATTGTGCACACATAATAACATCAAACTCCACATATATTCACACATAAATATCAAACTTTGATGCGTATATTCTTGACATTGTTTTTTTTCACGTTTATAACATAAACATATTTTTAAGAGTGAAACATTCCATCACAAATAGATGACAAAAAATAATTATTGATTCGAGATATCTCGTGGACTGTAATTTAATCGACTAATCTCTGAAAACCTAATCACTAGTACAAATTAGATACTTCTATCGTTTGACCACACACTAAGATAATATGAGCGCAACACTAAGATAATATGAGCGCAACATAATCGAATCCACGTTCTTTAATATCATTATGGGATACTATGTACAACCAGACTAGTAATGCATAGTTGCAAATGATAAATCTTAAGGTAAAGAGAATCTTTACCAGAACCAGAAGCGATCGACGAGAAGCCCCACCGTTGGTCGGAAGAACCGACAGAAAAGAAAACGGTGAAGAATACAAGAAGAGCTAGTTACTTCTCAAAACCCCCTTTTACAGTAGACTTTCTCCATTTGACATTTCTCAATAGTTATTATTATTCTAGACGTTCATGTTAGAAGTTTTAGAGCACCTTCAACCATGAATCCCTAATGGGTGCTTAACTTTCTTTTTTTTCTGATTTTTTTTAAAAAAAAAATAAATAAAAAAAAGAGAACCAATTGTGGGCCGCCACGTGTCAGTGGAGCCCGCAAAACAGTGCAAGCAACTAACAAAAGGGGTGCTTAATTAGGATAAATAAAAAGTGGTTTTAGGGGGTGCTAGTGGGGCCCATCCCTTAAGCCACCCACTAAGCACCCCCATTACACATGCCCTTACGTCGATATTGTAAAAACAATTACATATTTATTCGCAATATCGCTCAACGTCAAAGGCCCGGCAACAACTCCTAATCTCCGGACGTTACGCTGCAGCACACAAATTGATATTGATTTACTCTTTTTTTTTTCTTTTTTAAATTAATATCAATTAAATGATTATATTGTTTAATCTTAGTAACTATACAAAACAACTATATAAACCCCCGTTTAGACCACTTGAGCATTTCCCTACCATTTACGCTCTTTCTTCTCCTCCGACACACTCCAAACCTCATCTTCATGTGAACGTTTTGACCATTATTACGTGACTTAGTATCTGTTATTCTTCTCTTACATCTCTAGTTTTTGATTTAAGAAACTGTGAAGATGGACAACGAGCTGTTTATGAACACAGAGCTGCCTCCACCGTCGGAGATGGCGATGCATTTTGAACAACCCTCTTCTTCATCTGCTATGCTTAACTGGGCCTTGATGGATCCGATTCTTACTCGAAACTCTCCGCCTCAGGATTGCTTTATGTGGGAAAAGTCAACGGAACAACAACAACAGCAGAGCATCTTCGACTCTGCTCTGAGCTCACTCGTCTCCTCACCGACGCCGTCGAACTCAAACTTCTCCGGCGGAGGCGGTGACGGGTTCATTATACGAGAACTCATCGGTAAGCTTGGTAACATCGGGAATAGCTCCGGCGAGATCTACGGAGCTCCGTTGAGCAATAATTCTCGCTCCGCCTCGTGCTACGCAACTCCGATGAGCTCTCCACCGCCGCCGATGATGAACAGAACGACGCCGTTGACGGAATTCTCGGGTGATCCGGGTTTTGCGGAGAGGGCGGCGAGGTTCTCTTGCTTCGGTAGCCGGAGTTTTAACGGAAGAACTAACTCCGGTCTCCCCGTTAACAGCGGCAAGATCATCAACTCCGGGAAACTGACACGTGTCTCCAGCACACCAGCTCTCAAGGCACTTGCTTCTCCCGAGCTCGCGTCCGTCTCCAGACCGATGATTCCCGCCGGCGATTCAACTCCGAAACTCCCCGGAGAGTTTTCCCGGAAGAGAAAATCTGTTTCTAAAGGGAAATCTAAGGATAACCCTCTTTCCACCGCTTCACCGTCTCCCAGTTTCTCAAAGGTTACATCAAATTTTCCCGGAAAATTCAAAGTTACCATCTTTCCTCAGATTTTCCCGGAAAATTCAAAGTTACCATCTTTCCTCAGATTTTCCCGCAAAGTTTTATACTTTTAACGTTTTTAAGAAGAACCCAGTTCTCTGAAAAGTCATGCTTTTACATAAAGTAATTAACTTTTTGAATTTCTCAGACGGCGGAAGACTGTGATGGAAAAGTAAGCAAAGTTTCAGAAGAAAAGGGAGGGAAAAGGAGAAGAGAGGAAGAAGAAGAAGAAGAAGGGAACAAAGGTAATGACACAAAGCCACCTGAGCCTCCTAAAGATTACATCCATGTTCGTGCTCGACGAGGCCAAGCCACCGATAGTCACAGTCTCGCCGAAAGAGTAATTAACCATCTCTCTTTTACTTTGAGCTTTTTTTTTGGTTTTTTTCAGTAATTAAGATTTAAATTAAATTAGTTATGCTAATTGTGGTTTAGTATGAGATTAGAATTTGGTTTGATTAGCTCTTTTAATGTGTGTTTAGGTTCGGAGGGAGAAAATTGGTGAAAGGATGAAGCTGCTTCAAGATCTTGTGCCTGGCTGCAATAAGGTAAAATAAAATTTTGTTTTGGAGTTAATATTGTTGATTAGCACAATTACAATCGTTTTATGTATTTTTTTTTTCTTTTGTTTATACGATGAAGGTTACTGGCAAGGCACTGATGCTAGATGAAATTATAAACTATGTACAATCATTGCAGAGACAAGTTGAGGTATTATTATTTTGTTTGCTTCATCTAAATCTAAATAATTGTTTCATTAATCACCGGATATTAACTATTTAATTTCTCTAATATTTATTGTTTTAAAATAATTGGCAGTTCTTGTCAATGAAGTTATCATCAGTGAACGACACCAGGCTGGAATTTAACGTGGACGCTCTTGTGTCAAAGGCTGATGTAAGTCACCTTAAACATTAACACCAATTAAACAACCATTAATAATAATTGATCATTTGAAATTGATAGTTATCATTTCTAGTAGTACTTTTTTGTCGTTGTGTTAACAATACCTTTTTCATTCGGCCCATTAGCATTAATCCTAATTACTTTTAGTAAACTTTTTAAAATATCTTTTAGTAAAGAACCTTTTCTATTTTTTTCCTATTAAAAATACGATCTCATATTTTTATAAATTTAAATTTCTTCAGATGATTTCATCGAGCGGCAGCCGGATGCATGAATCAGGACTCCAATTAGAGTCTTTAAATCATCATAATTATAATAATAATAATAATTCACAAATGCATACCAATGTTTCTTCCAATAACATGATGCTCCATTCTCCTACGAAATCACTCGAGCCCTCGAACTTAGCCAGAGGCTTCACCCACTTACCAACACTTACCCAATTCACTGACTCAATTTCTCAGGTTTTTAAAATATTCTTTGAACTCTTTTTTTTCATTTATATACAGTAATACAAAAAAAAAAGATGGTTCTAACATATCTTTTGTCGTGTGTTTGTTTTCAGTACCAAATGTTTAGCGAAGAAGATTTACAAAGCATTGTAGGGATGGGAGTGGCACATAACCCCAACCATGAATCTCAAAACATGAAAATTGAACTTTAATCAACCAGTTTTTTTCAAGGTCTCAAGGAAGATAATAAGAAAAAAAAAAAGATTGATGGGTGTACATAACCATTCCAATCTCTGTGATTTATTCATATACTCATCATCATCATATATATATACACATTTATGAAAATAACATATATTTACTTTTATTTTATTTTCTTACTTTACCCTTTTATTTTTTTTATGTTCATCATTAGGGTTCAATTGTATTGTTTATCTTTGGATTATTTTTGCTTTTATGATGTGATATCATTGTAAGTTCATAATCTCCCACTACAATCCAAGACAATCATTCTAAACAACAAAACGTTTTTATATTTAAGAGTAAGTGAACGGCAATACTAACCCTAAATTGGATCCTATGCAAAACTATTCCACATAATTATATTTTTGTTGGGAGATAGAAATCATGTTTACAAGAAATAGTATGCGATTATGTTTAAGTCTAATTTTTAAACCATCTCTAATGATTCATTCTATTTTTTTTCTTCAAAGTAAAGTAATTATTTAATAGACCTGAGTTTTATTCTAATACTACTTTATTTAATAATAAAAATAGAATGATAAAAAAATATATTTTATTTGTGGAGGAAATCTATTTTTTCTCTATTATATAGTAAAAATAAAATACATTCATGTTTCTTTTATTTTAAATTTTATTTATAGTAAATAAAATAATATTGAAGATGCTCTACTTTATGAGAAAATAATTTTTCGACAAATATCATGAAGGAAAAGTAACATTTGCATGATTAATCAAATACGTAATGATGGACTATAAAATCTTGATTAAGATGATTAATTATTTATATTAGCCTATCCTGAATTTCATATTTCTACCTCCAATTGGTCGACATCACTTTCATTTCTAGATTCTTGTTGATTTGATATTTGCTAATGTTAACCAGCTGTGTGCGGTGTTATGTCTTTATCTCTAAAGATAACTGTCTTTGAAGTGGAGGACTGATTTGATAAAACAAATTTATAATGGGGTTTAGTTGTTAGTTCTGGATATTAAAGAGACCGATTGTGATTTTTTAGAAAACGCAGAAGCTTCTGTTTCTCTCTTCACCGGTGTAAGTCCAAACAATAAAGAATTCGATCAGCTAAATATACTTCTCTAATCAATAATTACTTTAATCATTCTAGTAGTAGCTCAATATTATTTAGGTTTTGTTAAAATTCATTATTAGATATATAAAAAGGCGTTAGGTACTAATAAGACTAAACATCTAATCTTTAGATTGATTGATCAACGACGTACATGTTCCATTTTCAGGAAAGTTGTGGTTGATAGTTTGAGTATTACACAATCTTGCCTTGTAAGTTGATGTGATTTCAACCAAAACGTAGTTGGTTAAGTTTATTAAAAATTTAACTCTCTTTAGTTTATTTTTAATAGCACAAAATAAAATAAAATTTTACAGAAGTGTATCTTCACAACGTTTGACGCGTGAAAGCTGGATAGGTAAACATATTCATTCAAATAACCAATAATTAATCATCTACAATGTTATAAAAAATAAATGATACGTATAATAATCGTGTCTGGATATACGACGTACGATTAACTGATGAATTCTATAGTGTGAAAGGGAATTAAAAAATACTAGCAATCACATGGGTGTGTATGGGCTCTGATTCGTGGAATTAGCTCAAGGAATATAATGATAATGGATTAAACTAATCACCAACTACTTTCATGTTCATAATTGAGAAGTTGTTTATAAAAAAACTTCTAAAGTAAGTTAATAAACCTTTCTGCTTTCGTTAGTCTTCAGTTGCAGCTTTTATTGTACATATAAAAAATTTTACGGATTGAATTATTGAACATAGGAATATAGGTTAGGGTGAATTTAATTTGTTTAATTTACTAATGTTTTAAATATATTGAAAGCTAGAAAAAAGAAGAAGAAGATGCTTTGAATGTGGGTGGTCTATATATTATATAGTATTAGTAATTATTATTGAAGAGTAGTTGCATCTCACTTGGAACTTTAACGACATTAAAAAAATTTGTTCGGAGTAATGACAATCTTCATGTGACATACACTTTTTTTTATCCCTAAAATGTTGCATAGTGGCAAATCACTTAAAGGCCTATTCTTCCTTTGTATGAACATATCTTAAATGCCCCTATACATTATTATGGTTAATGGTACATTCCCTTTAGATAATACAATATACACTATTTTGTAAAGATCTTGGAAAATAAAACGTAAATAGTTTCATTAGTCAAACTATCACATAGGTATGTTTTAAGCACGAAAGATTTTATAAATACTTAATAGTTTCATTAGTCAAACTGATCAATATCCAGCATGATAGTATTTTGCTTCCTAAAATGCACTGTAGTGGGCGATTTGTAATTTAAATTGCTTTTCCTAAGGATGTATAGTACTTAGTGGAACCACAGATTGTGCCATGGCACTTCCTTGATTGATATTTAGAAATGAATATCAAATCAGTTGACATTTCATTTGCATTCGTATGTTTCTATTTTTAGGTTCATGCATGAAGAAATTTATAGATTAGACAATATTTTTGGTTGATTAAGATGGGGTTGTTACCGACTTACGTTTGAATTTCGTTGCAGATTATTTATAAAACTGGCATACTGTACTAAAGAGTTACGTATACAAATATATTTACCTAATTCATGAAAAAATGCAACAAATGAATTTGGTAGTGTAGAAATGGTTACGTGATAAAATAAACCCTACAACTTCTTCCTAGGGCTTCTAGTTATAGGTCTATGTAAGCACCAAAATCTCTACAAGTTACTTTCTTGACAATTTTCAAAAGCCCACCTAATCTAAAATATTAGAGGTTGGTCCAAAGAAACATCCAAAGATCTTCCTCTGACCCAGACTAAGCGGGCCTAGCAAGTTAGGATCGCGTGGTAAGCAGGCGATACCAGAAGGAACCGACTGTACAGAACAAAACTGGCACTTGGATTGATACTGTTGGCAGCTTTGTCAAGAAGCTTTATTGTCAGCTGAAAGGGTACACTTTCACTTTTTCTTTTTTTCCAAGGAATCACTTTTATTGTGGTAGGTCTAGATATGACAGGGGGAACAAGTCAATGAGTTTTCTAAACTCTTTGGAAAGCTTACCACCTGAAGATCAAATAACTGCAAGCTTAGCAGTCACTTGCTGAGCTTGGTAGTCTTTCAGCTCAGAGGAAAACATTATTGCAACTGCCAACAATGTCATTGTGAGATAGACCCCAAGTTCATTCTCTCAGGTAGCAACAGAGACAGTGTTGTTGGCTAAGGTTCTCCGAGCAGGAGGTATAACCAAACTGTGAAAATTGCTAAGTCTTGAGGGTAAACGAAGTTAAGCCAAACTTGGTGGTCGTTTTGAATTGCAAGTCGGAGTTGGTTAATAACTCAGAGACTTCTTTGTTACAAATATTGTTTTATTATAAGAGCAAAATCATACACAACAGTAGCACACACCAAGACTCTTCACAAATGGTTTAACAGCAATTTGTAATTCATTTTGTGGCGCAACATGTGTTCCGTCGACTCATGCCTTGGCGTCAATACTCATCGCTTGTTCATCCTTCCTTGCTTCTTTCTGCACAATGGCATTTACCACAAACAAGATTAATCAATGGGTCCAGGCAATAGCTTTACCAGTTAACTCTCCGCTTAGAAACTTACATGTGGCTCAAGCATCTTCGCCAGCATGTTGCTGTAGAACTTAGCGTCTTTCTTGTTGTACTCCTTCACCTTCTCCTTCAGCTTCTTGTATTCTATCTTCACCTCCCTGTACAGACACGATGTTAGAACTCATCTAAAGACGAGAAATACAACTGACGTAGAAAGAACGCATTACTCACTTGTTGTCAGGATCAATCTCAAGGGCTTTCTTGATATCCAGCTCAGCTAGATCAAGATCAGCTGTCTCCATGTACGCATGTGCCCTCCTATACATAGCCTTCACGTTGCTTCCGTCCATCTCCAGTACCTGTCCACATCCGTTTCATTCACTACTTGCTCTTCTCCTAGTGGACTATCCAAAAAATTTGAACCTTAAATCATTCGCTTTACCTTTGTGGACAGTTTTGCTGCCTCTTTGTAATCTTTCAGTTTCAGCTTGCAAGCTGCATTGTTCAGGTTACAAGCAATCTTCAGAGCTTTTGCCTTCTTCTTATCCTCTTCATCGAAGGAGGAGTCATACTCTATGTACTTGACACCCTGTCATACAACAGTTATGTTAAATCTAAACCCAAACTTGTCTTTCTTACTAACATTTCACTAACCCTCTCGTATCTTTTTGAAGCTCTTGCATATTTTCCAGCCTTGAATAGAGTATTCCCTTCTTCCTTCTTCTTGCCAGCAGCTTCTATCTTTTCCTGTGTGTTCATGTCCCAAGACTCTTTCTCCTGCAGCATTTTTACGTGAAAACGATGCACTTCAGCTCACAAGTAAGTTAGAGTCATGGAGAAAGAGATAATACCCAGAACGTGAATGATCTCACCTTAATGAAGGATACCAGCTCAACCTCGTAGCAAACTGTCGAGTCTGGCGGTATTACAGCTAACTCCTGTTTTAATTCAGACGAACCAAAGGCATATTCAGGCGAGATGGTGATGAGGGCCACCTCACCCTTCTTCATGCTCATAACACCTTTTTCCAGCCCTTCAATAACTTGTTCTGTACAAAACACCAATGCTTTGTCTTGTCAATACAATATCATCATCGTGACACTTGCAACAGTAAACGACATTCTAACTACTCTTTTTTGTACCTTCATCGGTCTTGAACTCAAATGGCTCCTCGTTTTCTCCATGACCTTTCTTCAAGAAAACAGTTCCATCTTGAAGCGTACCAATCAACTTCACTGCAATATATCAACATCAACATAGTCATCAGATCTCAGAAAACCAATATAAGCATTTATGAACGAACTCTTCATACCAGACCCTTAAAAACACTTACATTTGACAACTGCTCCTTCATTCGGACGCTCATATCCTTCTCCTTCCTTCAAAATTTTCTTAATGACCTTCTTGTCATCAGTTACTTCCACGACTGTCTTCCAAGAAACCAACTCAAGGTCGATCTGAAGGGTCGCATTCGGTGGGATTGCTGCTTGACTAGCATCAGAAGCTGGTCTTCCAGTCTCCCCAAAGCCATCTACATCAGTCGCATACACACGTCAGACATATCCAAGTTTCACTGCATCACCTCTAACAAAGGACAACCACCAGCTAAAAACTTACATTGTGGCTTGACAGTTAGGAGCACCTTCTCCCCTCTCTTCATTGTTTTAACAGCCTTAGCAAGCGCAGGACAGAGATGGCCTGTTTCACGAAGACGCATTAGACCCTTTAGTAACCATTAAGCTAAAATAACACTCAGCAAAGAAAATCCAACACTAACCCTCCTTGACGGTGAACTCTGCACCATCAGATCTTCCCACAACAGTGCCATCCTCAAGCCGAACTTCATACTTGACTGCAACGTAAATCGGACCATAAAGTCAACGCTCCGGAGCAGAAACACAAACTAATTCATTCGGACCAAACAACACTCACCGTACACTTCATCAAGATCCTTTGGCTTCTCCCATTTCTCTCCTTCCGCAATTATCTTCTTGAACAAACCACCATCCCCACAAATATCCTTAACACTCCTCCAGGATAACAGCTCCACATCAAATTGAAGAGTAGCATTCGGAGGAATGGTCGGTGGTGACCCGCTTTCACCATACGCCAACTCGGGAGGAATGGTGAAAATAGCGTTTTCACCTTTCTTCATCGTCTTGATCCCCATGTCCCATCCTTTGATCACTTGTCCTGACCAAAGCCAAACCAAATCAATTTCAGAACTCAAGAAGAACAACAGTAACAAGCTCATTAACTCCTCTTGACTTCCATACAATATCTCAATCGTAACAGAGGACCATAAGCCCTAGAGCCTCTCATCTAACAGAAGAGCATAGAAAAGACCTTCCACAAAACGTAAAGTACCTTGGCCAAGCGTAAATTTGAAAGGAGTTCCTCTGTCACGGCTTGAATCGAACTTGGTCCCGTCTAACAAAGTCCCAGTGTAGTGCACTGCAAGAAAACACCATGAAGGAGCCTCAGAATCATTCTGATTAAATAGTAGCAAAGAAAGGGAGTAGTTGATTAAGCTATACCTTCAACTTCGTCTCCGTTCTCAGGAGTGTCCCACTTTTCACCTTCCTTGACGAGCTTCTTCTTCAATCCTGACTTCCCGATCTCCTTCTCCTCGCCGACTTTAAGGGAAGGATCCGACTCGGCATCGTCGGCGAGATCCAAATCCATCTCCTCCGTCTCCTCAGCCGGAAGCTCCATGTCGAAATCGTCTGCCATCTCTGATGAGAGTGAAAGATGAAATTACAAGAGAAAGTTCTAGAGACTGTGTAAAAGTGTTTGAGAGGTTCTTCACAAGGTGATTGTTGGCAACTTTGTGATGAAATTTATAGCCTCTGTGTGTAGAGGTTCTGGAGAATTCTGATTTTTTTTTTTTAATTTTATAGTTAAAAGCCGTTGAAAGCTCCCGATGTTTCCAGATACAGTTGGTGACTTTTTAGTTCCTTTTGAGCGGGTCTTGCTTTTATAGTTATGATTTTTGTTATTACTGTCGATTTTTGTTTGTTTGAAGAAAAAATAAAATGAAGATGCACATACTTTTGCATGCTCATGAAAATTGATTACTGCGAGAAAATTTCACAAAATATTCTAAATATTTTAGTATTTGAATTTTTTTATCTATTTTAATATTACATTAATTATTTTACTAATTTAAATATACTAACTTTTAAATTTAAGTTTATTTTGATATTTAGATTATCCTAATTTAATTAAAAATGTTATTCAAACGAATTTTTTATAAGTATTCAAAACTCAAAAAAATCTTAAATTTAAGTTTTAAAAATAAAAATAACTATGTTATTTTTAATATCAAATATATTTCTGAAATTTAAATCTAATTTTTTTTCATTCATAATTAAGATTTTTTAAAATTTAAAATTTTGTCCATAATTTAGTTACTTTTATTCTTAAAATTTAATTTTACTTTTTAATATTTAGTTTTAATTTTTTGAAACTTTTAAAATTTCTTTCAGACTTATTAATATTTTGATCAAAATAAACATTTTTTTTTAAAAAAAATCATATATTGAAGTAAGATAATTAGTTTGAATATTAAATCCAATTGGTAAAAAATATTAAATATTAAAAGATTTAGCTGGAATATGTTTATAAAAAATTTCCAAAGTTCATCATTGAATTGGATTTTTTTATTAGTGACAATTGTTCTAATTTGAAGCATTTCGACAAGTTTCACTGTCTATTTAGAAGCCAGATGAAAACGAAGTCGTTGTTGATAAAATTAGAAGTAATCCAAACTAAAAGCATCCAAAGGTTAAAAAAAACAAACGCACATAGACAGTTTATTCGTAGAACTCTGAAGCTAAACGGTTTGGAGAATGGAGATCCAATCACAGCTCGTCAGCTCCATATGTATCGTCTACATCCTCTTCTTCTTCTCCTTCTTCTTCTTCTGCACCACCAGTTGGTTTTTCGTTCACCGCAATAAGCTCTGTGTCAAAAATCAGCGTTGCACCACCTGTAGTTGGCAACATTGTTCAGAAACCAAACCAGTGTTCTTCACCAAATCTCAAAACACATTCAAAAAAGCTTAGGGATGATGAAAGGTATTTGATACCGGGGATAGTTGGAGGAGAGCCTTGTTCACCATATCCAAGTTTAGCAGGTATCTTTAACTTCCTCTTCTCTCCTACACACGCACCTAGCAAACCTTGGTCCCAACCTGCATCCAAAACTCACAATTTTATCATTGGAGGAAAGGAGAGAGATTCAAGAGTCAAAAGAGAGTACATCGAATCAAGTCACCAACCTTTGATAACCTGACCACTTCCTAACTCAAACTCGAACGGTTCATTCCTTTCAAAGCTCGAATCAAATACAGTTCCATCCGTAAGTTTCCCCTGCGACATTAAACAAAATAACGCGCAAATTGTATTTCTTTAGGATGACGAGTCCAGTTTTGTCCTAAGATATGGTCAAGCTTACCCTGTAATGCACCTTGATCATATCACCTTTGTGAGCCTTCACTTCACACGTTTTTGGTTTAAACTGCGGAAACAACGAACAAGTGAAGATGATAAGAATTAATCTCTCTTTATCATCTTAGAAACAAAGAACACAATGAAAAATAAGCCATAAGTTTCTACTAGTAGAGATCGAACAGAAGAACGAATCAAAGCATAATACAACACACCAAATAACCTGCCTGAGATTTAGGGGGCTTAAAGCCATTTCTTAACCATTTCAACTAAATTTTCTTTTAAGAATTTGGGAGCCTAGAAAATTGTTTTAGGAGTTATGTATATATAAATTTCTTCAAAAGTTTTGGGGATCCAATGCCAATGTTTTATCCTGGATTGGCCCGACCGGCCTGAAACAGATGAACCATAGATCGAGCGTAGAGCAAACACAATGGAGACAAAAAGAAGCTATAGATCTACAATTGGTGATCGAGAAACTAATAATAAAATGTACCTTGACACCGATCTGCAACTCCGACACATCTCCTGTCTTCTTGGCAAAACCTACACATGGAGAAAACAAACAGATCCAATATAAATAATATATTAGATTGACGCATATTGATACATAGAGAAATGAAAACCTTGGAGTAAAATGAGAGAGAAGAAGATCAAGCAAAGGGAGTAACGGATACACATCTTGCTCTCGCCAAAATTGCTTCTCTCACTTGATTTTCCTCTTTCTTCACAGTGCCTGTGTGCTTTTTTTAGGTAAGAGAAGAGACAATCTTATTGGGCCATGAAATGGGCTGGGCTTTTTAGGTTTCGTTAATCTTGTTCATACACATACATAAGGTGAATGGCAAAGATGAAAAAAAATCACAATCAACATCGCTTTTATCAGTCAATCAACTTGCAGAGAGGCAGCAATAACCACACGAAGCCGATCGAATCAAAGTTTCTTTTTCTTTTTAATTACAAAACACAAACTAAATATTCTTATTCCCTTACCTTATCCAATCTCTCTGCTCCTCCCACTGACTCTGTTTCATGGACACCTCTCTCTCCCACCAGGGATCCCTCTCTTTTCTCCCGTCGCGCCGCGATTCTCTCAGACGAAGAACCGGCGGCGGCGTTTGCGCTCTTCTCCCGTGGCGGCGTAAGGTCCGGTTCGATTCGATGGTGGTTGTTGCCTCTGCGGGAGCGGGAGCGAGCCTGGACGCGCCTCTCGTACCTCGCTCGGCTCAGGGGAAGTTTCTAAGCTGCGTCTTGATGAAAAAGCGGCCGCTTTTTCACTTCGCCGTCGCTGATTTGCTCAAGCAGCTCGCCGAAGACAAGGAAGCCGCTTTATCTCGCATGTTCCTCAGTTCTGGATCCGATGAAGCTTCTCTCCACAGGTTCTTCTTTAATCTTCCACCTTCCTCTATCATATGATTGACTAAAGCTTCGGTCTTTATGGCGAATCTACTTAAAAGATTTGGTCTTTAGTTCATTTTATGGCTACTCTGGTTTTGATTGTATGGCTTTTTTCTTTAGAAGGATAGCTCAACTCAAGGAGAGCAACTGCGAAACTGCGATTGAAGACATAATGTACATGTTGATCTTGTACAAATTCTCAGAGATTCGTGTGCCTCTTGTTCCAAAGCTCTCCACTTGCATCTACAATGGAAAGCTCGAGATTTGGCCTTCCAAAGACTGGGAGCTCGAATCTATCCATAGCTGCGACGTTCTTGAACTCATCAAGCAACACAGTAACGCTGTCATTAGTTTGAGACTGGATTCAACTTTGACTGATGATTTGGAGACAACCAAGATCGATAAGCATCATCTCAGTAGAGTGTACACTGCTTCCATCTTGTATGGTTACTTTTTAAAATCCGCTTCCCTCAGGCACCAACTCGAATGCTCGCTGTCCGAAGGCATCACCAAGCAACTGAGACATTACATCTCCGGGTTTGATCCTAAGATATTGCAGAGATGCGCAAAGCCGAGGTCACGTGAAGCTAAGAACTTGATAGAGAAGCAGAGCCTAGCTCTTTTCGGTCCAGAGGGAAAGGAGGAAGAGAGCATGATGGTGACCACATCGTTTTCGAGCTTGAAGAGGATGCTTCTGGAGGCTGTGGCGTTTGGTACGTTTCTATGGGACACAGAGGAGTATGTAGACGGCGCGTTTAAGCTCAAGGAGAATGAGAATGCAGAAGAGAATAGCAGTGTCTGAAATGAACCAGTTTGGTATCTTTTTTTTGGGTGCACACTGCATATATATGTAGAGAGAGAGAGAACAGACGAAAGGTTTCTACAGGGCTATGAAAACTAGTTTTTTTTTGTCTATAGTTTGCGTGATTGTATGTATAGTGTGTTTATATAGAGATACAGTTTGGTTTTTCTTTTGTAGCTGCTAAGCCTGTTATATGTCCATCATGTGTGTTGGTTCTCAGTGAAATACAAAGCCTAACGCTATGAATGGTAATAATTCAAACTGCACTGCATCGCAGATTTGAAAATGATTTAACACCCATAGATACATTATTATTAGAGAAGAAAGAAGGTAGTCTGAACAAAACCTTTAGTAATTTTTCGGTTTAGTTTAATCTTCACCACCGATCCAAACAGCTCGCTTTTTCTCGATCTGTGATTCTTCATCTACACCACACACAGGTGAATCTTAAACCCCAATAACCCTGGAACTTAGCGGTTTAACCTTTTCAGGCAGAGACGATATGAATATTGTTAAAATTAATATTGAGAATTGCATCGAATAATCTTAAAAATGTTTTGTAACAAAATAAAAAAATAACCAAAATTGAGTTTATTAAATAGTGTAAATATACATTTATACATATATGTTTAACTAATATAAACTTAGGGTTTAAAGTTATCGGTGAAATTTTGGAGTTGAGATTTAAAATAAAATAAAAATTAAACATTAAAATTAATTTTTTTAAAATATAAAAAATAAAGAAAATGAACGAAATAGACTTTTTATTTTGAAAATGTTAATATTCTTTTATTAAAACATCACCTTCAAAACTCCACCCTATAACTAAACTCTAAATCTAGATTAGTTAACCCAAAAAATATAAACGTACATTTACACATTTTAATAATGTTTGTTTTGATTATTATTTTTAAAGATTATTTTTGTGGTAATTTAAAAAATTCTTAAAATATTTCTCTAAAAAAACTATTTCCATATTTTTTTTGTTGAGTGCTAATTTGATAACAAAAACGGGGGTAATTGAGAAAAGAGATAAAGACCGAACTAGACCTAAAAAAGTTTTTGTTCCAAAAATAACACTCAAGGAGAAAAATGATCCAAATAAACTTTATTAAAAAATGTAAATATATATTTATACCCTTGGGTTAACTAATCTAAATTTAGGGTTTAGAGTTATGAGGTGTGGTTTTGGAGTTGAGGTTTAAAAATAAAAAAATTAAAATTTTCAAAATAAAAAAAGTCTATTTTAGTCATTTTTTCTTTCAAAATATATTTTTGTGACAAAACTTCAAAATTGACTATTTGAGAGATTTTGCCCTTCAGAAAATTACCTATTTATATTCTAATACCACAATTTGTAACGCACCTTAACTGGACCAAACATCTAAGATAGTCAATGACTCGGGCTAAGCCCAAAGAAAAGCCTTTTAGTCTAAGAGAATGTCCACAAGTTATGTATAAGAGTAACACGTGTCGTTCTTAATTTTTTTCTCCATTTATAAATTCACATTTGCCATTCTATGTCCAAACTTTTCTCATTCCTTGGCTGTGATTTCGAGAGATAGAGAGAGAAAGAAGAGAGAGAGAGAGAGTTTCTTCTTCCCATCTAAAAGCCAACCCATCAAAATTACGCCCCTCGTTTTTAAAATAAAACCTCATAGAGAAGAGCATTACAGTATATATATATATACCGGAGGAGAAGGTATATACTATATAGAAGAGATAGATTTTTTTTAGATTGATTTTTCAATAAACAGAAGCTGTAGGCTTACTCAATCTGTTTCTAAAACTGAAATCTTTGATTTCACATTTGTGCTCTCAATTGACTTTTTTTTTTACAGGTTTTGATTAGATCGCCTGTGGAATCTCGGATCATAAACTAGTAGGGGCTCAACAGTTAAGCCTGAGAAAGTTGCTAATATTGATCAATTAAGCTAATAATAATAATAATATTAATATAAGGTGCTTTGAGATGCTCATTTAAACCTTGTTACTGTCACTTATGGATGTTTGTGGAAGTGTTTCTGATCTCAATTTCTGGTGGCTTGCAGGCAGGCTATTATCAATCTTGAAAAGACCAATCTTTGGGGGTTATTCAACCCAAGTTGACCCTCGTGTAAGGGTTCTGAGGTGTATAACTTGTTAAGTTATAAGGAGTTTGAGATTTTTGTGGACTTTGAAATTGATTTTTTTGGGGGGTCAGAAAGTGAAATTCTGAGCTGGCATGGTGTACTGGCTCAGAGATTCTCTGATCTGGTCAAGTGCTGGCGTAAAGGAGCTAAACTGTTGGTGGAGTGTGGTGAAAGTGTTCCAGTTTATAGTTAGCAAGGACAAGTGTCATGTCTCGCTGCTTCCCATTTCCTCCACCTGGATATGACAAGAATATTACAACTCACGAAACTGACCCTCTTATAAAGGTTTTATATGTTGACTCTTGGAACTTACTCATCATGGTCATTCCGGTGTATCTAAATTTCTGAAATTTAAGCATAACATGACTGCCATGAGACTGGACTATAATGGGTTCATGGAATTGTATCCTGGGATCGTTTGCCTTACTTTTCTAGGACATATATACCTGCTTGGGAAACCCTTTTGAGTAGGGGAACTATAGACTCTCGTTTTAAGGTCATTGCTAGGTGGTCAAGCCTTGTGTAGTCATTTGAACTGTTGTAGTTGATTGCATAGCCTTCTTAAGACGCTGAAGTAATTGATATTCAGAAAGAGGCAATGAGGAACTTGAACTTACTGTTAGTACCTTACAGCAGACCGATCATACTAGTTCTCTTCTAGAGAATATCTTCCTTAATGACAAAGAATAAAAAAGAAACTTTAACCAATGCGTATCCAGTTTTTTTACTGTTTTTGCATGTAACCTTGTTTGTGGTAGTCCTACCTAGTCGAACAGCTTGGCAAATCTTGTCTGTTAATACTTGAGGGATTTAGAATATTTATTTCTTCCTTAGAGTGCAATTCCCATGTGTGAAATGAAAAACTCTGCTGAAATGCTTTTGTTTGCTATGTTGATGCTTCTGCCTACAGTCTATTTTAAGTGGAACTATATGCTATTGCTTCATAAGTTTATATGAAATCTTGTGTCCCCCCTTATGTGTATAAGTTTTTATTCATGGAATGTGAATTGCAGGAGAAGTACAAGGAAAAGAAACACAAGAAGGATAAGGACAGAGAAAAGAAAGAGGGTAAAGAGAAAAAGAGTAGAGATAGAAGCAGAGACAAACATAAGGAAAGAAAGGAGAAAAAAGAGAAACATGAAGATCGTAAAGACAAGGAGAAGGATAAAGAAAAATGCAAACCTTTGGAGGAGAAGAAAGCCGAAGTGCTGAAAAACACAGGGCATAGAGAGAAACTTGCAACAGATACGGTGCAGAATAATAGTAATGGAGAGTCAAAGTATGTACAGGAACTGGCAAGAAGGTTCAGATATGACGAAGAAGCGACAGGAAGTCAGAGTGCACAAAAGATTTCTAACCAAAAAGGAATACCAGGAAAAGCATTTCTGAACAGCAGTTTGAGCCCAATTCAAGTAACAAACGATAGGGAAAATGACGATAAGAGAATCAGTACTCAGAAGAACGTTGCTGTGGCAAAAATTTCTGGAAATGCAGATGCTCGAGCATCATTTGGTGCAGATCAGAAAAGAGCTGTGGCTATGGGTAAACCACTGGAGAAGAGAGGCCAGGCGAAGCATACAGAATCACCTGAAAGAGGTCACCGCAAAGAAAGTGCGGCCATGAGTGATAAACCAAGGGATAAGGAAGGGATAAAGAAACACGAAGTAAAGGATAGAGACATAAATAAAGAGAAGAAGACAGTGTCAATAAATAAAACTCATCAGGAGAAACCAAGATTGATAGAAGGGCCCAAATTAAATGAGGGGGGAAAGGACTCTCTGGATACAAGGAACGGCAGACCGCCTGACATTTCACAGGCGAGCGTCAAGAACCTTATTGCTGAGGGAAGTCTTGGCAAGCGGATGGATCTTGACACAAATGGACTCTTGTCTGGTGAGTTATTACCTGATCCAATTCCCTGTCTGGTGAATGAGGAAGGATATATGTGTGTAGTTGCCATATTATAGTTTTATACAATCGTGGTATGTTTTCTTACCCTCAAAAGATTATTTAATTTTTTTTTTCATTTCTGAGTATTGTAGTTGTTATTTGGACTAATGATACAAGATCCCCTTCATCTTTTTGTTGGTGTCTTTATCGTTGACATTGTATTTTCTTCCTGGGATACTGTCGTTTAACACTAGTCTTTAATTATTTTGCAGAGAATGGAACCAAACCAAACAAGTTACAGAGGCACTCAGCATCTGTATCATCTGTGGAAAATGGAAGAACGTTAGGTACACACCGAAGTCCTCCTATCCCCGCTTCTGAGGTGCAAGGAACGACTTGCAAGCCAGAAGTCAAGGAAGTTAAAATTAACGGCTTTGTTGTCTCTGGAGAAAAAGAAAAGGCGAAAGGGAAAGTCAAAGAAAATGGTGAAGCATCCCCAAAGCCGCCTCATCCGGACCTAAAGTATTTGAATCAGATACTGAGTGTACCGAAAAGAGAGCTGTTTCTGGAGGTTGATAATGACGAAGAATGGCTATATGGTCCGTTAGGTGTCAAGTTAAAAAAGGCAAGAACATATTCTCCTGATTCTGGTGAATCCTTGCAGGTCTGGAACCAAGCTTTCAAAATAGAATCTGCCGACATTTCAGCTCTTCCATATGTTATTCCATTTTAGCTGTGTGACTGTATCTTCTGATGTTCCCACGCCAACCCACGAGGAGAAATTTCCCTCACGCAAGCAGTTTCTGCTCTGTTAGTAGCATCAATGATGGCGCATAAAAGAGGCTGACACAGCACTTCATGGCTCCCAAATTATATAAGCAGGGATGAAAAACGATCCTCACGCGGCTTATAATACATAAAGCTCTGCCTGAGTGGGAAATGAATGAGGAAGATGTAAGTAGAATAGATCCATAGAGGTTGAGTGTTGTTGACCATTTGTTTAAGATATGTCGTAAGGAAAAGAATGTGTGTGTGGCATCCCCTACTTGCACTGTATCACAGAGGTTCCGTGTGTGTGTTACTGCGGATATGTGAAAGGTGTCACGCTAATGTAAACCCTAGCTTCTTACTAGCTGCATACCCAGTGTGGTGTGGAGACCTCGTTTCTATCTACTTTGTTGGGGAGAATAAATGATATGCTTTTTTCTTTCTCCTCTATATCAACTTAACCAGAAAGTGCGAGATCCACCACACCACTTCTGCTACTTATACACGATATTTGTTTTTCTTTACAAGATTAATGTGATCAAGTTTTAAACTAAAGGGTGTTTGTTTTTGTAACCAAAAAAAAAAAAAAAGAAGTAAAAAGCGGCAGTGAAGGCCATCAAGGAGTGGGTCAGCCTTAGTCCACGTTCACTCATCTCATCTTGTGCACCACCTCTGGTGTTGACATGCCTGGTGCTGACTACCAGCTCATCAAGCTCCTAGACCTCTGTCCTTCCGTTAAGCATGTCATGATGTACCAACAAGGTTGCTTCGTTGTGGGAACTGTCCTCCGTATAGCCAAGGACCTCGCTGAGAACAACCGTGACTCTCGAGTCCCTTATTGTTTCCTCTGTTACAGCTGTCAACTTCCGTGGCCCCTCCGACACACATTTCGACTCTCTTGTTGGACAGTCCCTCTTTAGTGATGAGGCTGCAGCAGCCATTGTGAGGTTTGGATCCGGATACCTCTGTGGGAGAGAAGCCGATCTATGAGATGGTGTCTGCTGCGCAGACACTCCTCCCTGACTCGGAAGGAGCCATATAAGGACATCTGAGGGAGGTGGGAATCACCTTCCATCTCTTGAAGACTGTATCCGAGCTTATCTCCAAGAACATTGAGAAGAGTCTTGAAGAAGCGTTTAAGCCGCTCAGGATACGGGACTGGAAGTCTCGCTTCTAGATAGCTCACCCTTGTGGTCCAGCGAACTTGGACCAGGTAAAGAAAAAGCTTGGACTAAAGGCAGAGAAGTTGAGAGCGACTCACACATGTTGAGCGAGTACAGCAACATGTTTATACTTGACGAGATGAGGAGGATGGTGCAGCTAGACAGGAGAAGGGTTGGAGTGGGGAGTTTGGTTTGGTTTTGGACCAGGTCTCACTGTCACAGTTGTCTTGCACAGTGTTCCTCTCTAAACATAAAGCTTACACCCTGTTCCTGCACAACTACCTACACATGGTTTCATGTGTTATGTTTTCAATTTTGTGTGTAAGTAATAATGAAGGAAGAAGTCGGTTTCTCCTAAACCCCACGTTTAAGTTCTAATAAGAATATGAAGACAGATGAGATGAAAAACTCAGTAGATAATCAAAACATTCAACTAGACATGTGATTAAAATAAAATTTATCATATCACTCTTAAGATTCATCAATGTTACATGCCTGACACAAAACTAAAATGGGCAGACACATAAATCTTGGAGATGGAGGCGATTCCCCAGTTGTTACGGCTTCAAAGCCAGTTTGCTGAATGCAGAACTCACTTTCTCATCCGTGATAGTTCTGTAGTTCTCGTAGAAGTCTAGAATCTCCATGGCAATGTTCTTCACCTGCAACCAATTGCCCCCAATGTTTAACACTAATCCAGTCAGGTTTCATTGTCAACGGACAACGGTAACTAGCTCTTAGCTGGACATTAGTAAATGGAATAAATGCAAAAGTTAGAACATGTTTGTAAGGTCTTTGGGAAATAAGACTGACCAGGTTCATATCCTCGTGAAGATCTTGTAACCATGCAGTGATATCTTTCTCTCTGTGGACACTTGCTATGTATATGCACGCTAGCGCTATGCGATAGGGAGGGTGTACAAGAATCAGGTCCATCTTATAAGTATCGTTGACAATTCCCCTGAAAAACGAAAATAAAAACATCTCGGAATATTCATACACAGGTCAGAGATCTTAGATCACAGTGTTGTAACTAGGCAATGAATTCTCAATCAGGATGACTTTACCATGTAATCTGGTTCATATTTACATCGTTTAATGCAGCATCTTGCAAAAACCTGAGAAATCAAAAGAATGAGTTCTTGAAATGAAATGTTATTTTTCTATGTCTATGGTTTAGATACCATCAGGGCACACAAAATTCTAATCAGGGAATATAAAATCGATCCCAAATTTTCACTGGATAGGATGGCAGAGAATTACATTATACATGTCAAGAACATTAGACGGAGAGAGAGTGAGTTTTACATGTATCATCATTTACACTTGCAATCACCTCTTATATCAGAAACATATTCTTATTGTATGCTTCTGAAAGAGAGTAAAGAGAGGTAAGCACATACTCAGATAATGACCGGTAAGGATGAAACACAACCAGATAATAGTTCAATGCTTCTAAGACCTTCATCTCCATTCCTAATATATCTTTTAGTTCATATTTGTACTCATCCGGATCTGCCATGATATAACAGCCATTGTTGATACGTATAAAAAGCATATTGAAGATAATCTTGATATAGTTTTATAGCACAGTTAGAAGATATTACACAATCTTTTGATGTAAAAAACAAGATTCCTGGCTTGGACTATGCTCTCTTCAGCTTTAGATGCCAGGTACAAGCATGTAATAGCAACAAGACGGGGCTCAAACTCTACCATGCTCTTCCTGAGACAAAGTATAACATCAAATAGAGGCTAAAACTGGGAACTTTTATAATTGGTGTTAACTCAATCTCATTCCTCACAAACAAAAGATGCATTCTGGTAAGATCACAGAGAGATAGATACACCATAGCATACCTGGTATAAACCCGTCTCATATACGTTATAGCGGTAGCCACAACCCTGCATTAAGTAGAAAACAAAGGCAAGGATTCACATAATATCCCAGGTTACATAGATAGAGACCAAAGCAACAACAAAGTCGAATGTCTGATAAGCAAATTGGATCCAAAAAAACCAACCTTTGTCTCACTTTAATGTGCTGAGCCAATTTCATTATATCTAAAACAAACAATAAGGAAAAAAAAAACACAAAGAGGGCATAAACAACTCAACAGCAAAAAGAGATCTCTAAAGTATCAAACTTTAGGAGTTCTGGTTAGAACTGAAACTCAGAGATACGTACGGTTAGACATATGGAACTTGATGAGCTTGAAATCCTCAACTGAAATTCCACGTTCTTTGTCGAGAGGGTGAACTACATCGACTTCTTCTGGGTCCAAAAGCTGTTTGCTACTCGTACCAAACCCAAACCAACACACGAGAATCAAAACTAAAGTTAATCAGGAGAAGAAGTAGTAGTTATCATGATGGGCAAGAGAACGTTACTATTGAGATGAATCCCAGAAATTAGCAGCCATTATCTCCGATCTCTCCTGGAAGGTTAAGCAAGAGAGAAAGCTTCACCAGCTTTTAAAGTTTCAACCTTTTTCTGTTATCTGTCAAATCTTTCTTCGGAGTCTTATACTCTATCAAATTGCCCTTGCTTTTTGCTTATTAAAAGTTTAAAACATAACTAAGACTCGGCCCATCATCGGCCCTGATACGACTGCGATGAAACCCGGCCCATGATTGGACCAGCGTGATATACGTATAACATCAAATAGTAAAATACTATTATACAAATTTAGTATTTTACATTCAATATTTGTAGAGGTGTGATCCTCAGCTCATCTTAATTTTAAGAGTACGATTTCTATTTTTTAGGTTCACGAGTCATATGAACGAGTTTTAATGAACACGAACTAGCTCATGAGTTCAATCCTTTTTATACTTACAATTATATATATATTATTTTTTGGATAATTTTTATTTTTCTTATGTGAAAAAGATAATTTCTATATTAATCGTATTTATTCTTTATAATTAAAATGTACAACCAAATATTCTTAATAGTATTTAATCATATTTATATTTTTAAAATTAAAATGTAAAACATACATAAATAATATAGAAATTAATGTTTTTAAAAAATTAGCTATAACTTATGAGAAGAACGAAAATAGAAATTATTTTAAAAACAAAATATAAATTTTCTAATTCTTCTATATAAACCCACATTACCCTATCATCTTCTCACAAACTTTGTTGATCCTAAACTTATAAATGTTTTATTTTATTTTTATGATTTAAATAGATAAAAACTTTGAAGATGACTTGTCTCAAAACTCTCACGAGAAACATGAATTTTGGATCATTGGTTTAGCTTAATTCATTTTTAAGTGTTGGTTTTATATTAATGTTTTGGAATTTTAATATTTAAATTTCGAATAATATTATATAATTTATTTAAATATTCTTATATTTTTTTAATACTAGATCATGAGTTAATTCATTTAATCATGATCTAGATGATTTGAATTCGAATTTACATATTAAAGCACATATTATAAATAAACTGAACTGAGCTAACTCATGAAAAATCTGAATTCACTGAACAAATTCATTGTGACACCCCTAAATATTTGTGGTCCTGTAAATTTTAAAGCCGATAATATAACAATACATATAAATTTACTTTACATGTTTGTGGTCCTTAAATATTTTGTACTCCTGAATCTCGTAACAATATTATTGTGATTTGGTAGTACTCCCAATAAGTAGAAAAAAATACTAAGAGGTTACTTCGCCAAATGTTACACTGCCTGGATCAGTACTCGACAAATCCCAGCAAAACATTGGTCTTTATCCAAACTAGAGTCTTTGTCCGCGCTACGCGCGGAAATGCGTATAAGTATATTAATTTGGAAATGGAAATCACCAAAAAAATAGGAAATAAAATTGATAAAATTAGTAATTTTTATTTGATATTGTGCAATCTATTTATTATATATTTAGTTAATGGTGGTTGGAGTGAGGAATTTGGTAGGAATTATTGTTTGAAATAATAGGGCTACCAAAAAAAAAGATAGTTTAGGTATATCTTTGTGTGAAAATAAGGTGATATATTAGCTTTGTCAAAATTATATTGTTGGGTTAAGTGCCCTAGTGTTTTTTTCATAAAAATTGGTGTAGCAATAATTACGGTGAAATCTTGTACGAAAACATGCAAAAGTAAATTTCATGTATGAATGTAGTAAATCCAATATAAAATGGTAAATAATTTTCCCAAAAGGAAGACGGGTAGATGTAATGTGGACTGTATGAAAGGAAGAGCCTGGAATATTAAAGAAACAATTAGATTTCTTTAATCTTAAATAGTAATAGAAACATCTTAGTTCATAGTTTAGATATACGTACATGGCTTTCATTAGCTTTGGTTAGCTAGTGATTTCAGTGTGGGGGAAGCTCTGGTGATAATATTATCCTTTCGATGGTAGATAGAATATTGTGAAACAGTTAGATAGTAATTATTAGTTTATAAAAAAAGGTATGCATGAATCAAGAATTAAAAAACTTCTTACCTTCATGGAATGGGAGATCGTTGAAAATCTCTCTGTAGACAATGTTCCGCACTTGTAGTAGATGTGAATCTTTTCCTTTTATGATTGTCAGGCCGGATTTGCTAGTTACACGTGAGAGAGCCACATATAATTGTCCATGTGTGAAGACTGGTTTCGGCAAGTATAAGAGAACCTCTTTTAAACTTTGACCCTGGCTTTTGTTTATCGTCATTGCGTAGCAGAGTCTGATAGGGAATTGTCGTCTACGTAATGTGAAAGGTAGCTTTGTATCATCTTGCAAGAGAACAATTCGGGGGAGGAGTACTCTTTTTCCAATGTGAGAACCAGTGACAATTTCAACCTCAAGTACGTATTCGCCTAAGTAGGTCAGGATAAAACAGGTACCATTGCATAAGCCCCCTTTTTGATTTAAGTTTCGTAGAAGCATAACTGGTGCCCCAATCTTGAGAGTGAGCTTATGTGAAGGCAAACCCGGGAAATCCAAGGAATTAAGATACTCAATTGCGTATAACGTCTCATTCTGTTCAGACTGAGTTTCTGATATCTCAAAGCTATATGAGCTCAAATACTCTCTTGACACCCCGTCGGTGTGGGAGATAGTATAAGCATTGATCTCATCAACAGTTTCGTTACGCGGTGTGAGTATAGCATTCTTTGTGTAGGAGCTGTGGAATGCTTTTAAATTTTTGAGATCTCCATATGCGGTCTCAACAACTTGTTTAAGGAGGTCCTCACTAATCGGCTGGACCAATGACTTGTCGACGATTACCATTTGTTCATGGTGCTCGACATACTCATTTTTGGATGTTGTTAGTGGATTACCCTCCCCGACCTTAAGCACCCAATCAGAGAACTGTTTTTCGTCCTCATTTAATCGCATATTTGTTTTTAAAGAGAACTTGTGGCAGCTTTCCCATAGGTATGAGTGACTTATGGAAGCGTAGACGGTGTCAGCTCTATTACCCTGTGGAATAACAGGTAATATCTGTCTAAAATCACCTCCTAAGATGACTGTTTTGCCACCAAAAGTTTTGGTCTTTAGGTGAGGATTTTTCCTAGACAATAAGTCTTTCAACGTTTTGTCTAGTTACTCAAAAGCATGCTTATGTGTCATAGGTGCTTCGTCCCAAATAATAAGGTCGGTGTTCTCGATTAATTCAGCAAGCATTGTTCCCGGTTTGATGTGGCATAGTTTTTCTTCAGAAAGCTTCAAGGGTATATTGAAGCGGGAATGTGCTGTCCTTCCGTTTGGCAGAAGCAACGCAGCTATTCCTGACGAAGCAACTGGGAGAGCGAAGTCTAGATATAATTGTTTGGTATAGAAAAGTTTTTCCTGTACCGCCTGCACCATATAAAAAGAACAATTTGCCATCTTTTTTTTCAACCGAGTCTAAAACAGCTTCATAAACTGTCTGTTGTTCAGCATTCAATAGCTTGTACTGCGTGTCGTGTTTTAGCGTTTCCTCAGCTACATCATAATCGAGTTCCTGGTTCCACAGACTGTTCCCCAATTCTTTTAACAATACATGTTTGATCTTTGGTATCCCTACAAAATCACTCAGTGATCGTTCATGCGTGCGCATCAACTTCTCCACTTCGATTAAGGTATATTGTTCAAGAGCGTGGCTTGTCTTATAAACAAAATTTCCAATCATATTGTTTATATATATATAATATATTGTATAATTAATTTTAAAATTAAAAACAGAAAAAAATAGAATGCTAAATTATAATGATTGACAAAATCATTGTAATTAATGCAAGTGAGAGTTTCATAAGTAATACTAATAATGAATTTTTTTAAAAAAAAATATCGATTTTATAGTTTTTTTTTAACAGAACCCTCATTTTATTTTTGATATAAATAACTTACATAATGTTGGTAGAAAATAATCACTATTAAAATCTAAAAATTAAGTATATAAAATGAATTGACTTTTATTTAAATTTAAAATGATATTACAGTGAAACCTCTATAAATTAATAATGTTGGGACTACACCAAAATTTAATTTTTTTATTAATTTAGAGAAATATTAATTTATCGATATACTAATTGAACCAAAAACTCAATTTTGGACTATAAAATTATATTATTTTATAGAGATATTTAGTGTATATTAATTTATCGAGTATTAATTTATAAAGGTTCTACTGTATATAAATTTGAGATTGTATATATTTTGTTGTTATGAATAATGTTTATTTATTCTATTTATTTATAAACTGGATGATTTTAATTTATCCTTGTCATCAATGTTTTGAACACCAAACCGAAGATTGACTTGACATTGCACTTAGGTCAATGGTCTTACCGGTCCAACTGTGTTGTAAATTTAATTTAATTTCAAGTTAAGTATCTATATATATTTATAACTATAAAATTATTTTTATAAGACTTATTATCATGGTTTGAAGTTAAAGAAATAAAATTCAAAATTCAAAAATAAAATAAAATATAATGAAAATAATTTATTTAAATAGATATTAAAACAATACAGGTTTTTATGAAAGTTTTTTTAACAATTTGCATTTTTTAAATTTTAATTTGAAAAAATCAGGGTTTAATGTCAAATTGGACCATCAGTTTTAGCAAGTAACCGGTTCTTAAACCGAATTTGTTAGTTTTTAGCACAACTGAAAATTGTTAGAAGAGAGAGTCATGACCCAACCAGATGGTTCGGGTTTTTAAAACACTTCTTGTCACAGAACATCATTTTTAATAACAAACAACAAAATCATTCCAGTAGACATATTTTTATTATGAATTTATGTCAAAAGTCATATACATATTTCACTGAAGTGGTTATTTATTGTTTAACCATTTTAAAAAAAAACTACCATCTTAATATTTTTTTTTCAAGTTCCCAAAGATTATACAATACGAACTAAATTGTATGCATGAAATATATCAAAATATAACTTTATACATAGAAATTTGTGTGACCACCGTAATTAAACATTTAAGAAAAGATAGTCATTTGAACTTGAGAAAATGATTTTTTTTTGTTTAAAAGGAAATGATAATCTAGTATATAAACTTTCATGGGTTGAGATTTTTGACTCAACTTGCATAATAGTCTATATTTTGTCACAAACTTATGTATTTAAATAACTGGTTGAAATAGTAATAACAAATATTTGTGAATATCCTTTAGGTCCTATAATATTCGGTTTCTTTAGATCTAATACCCAATCATTATAAATAGCGGTTGTTCGATATTTTATAATTTAGTTATGAACATTTGTTAGTATGTATTTTGATTAATTTGAAAATCTATTGTAGTTGCTAGTTGTGTCAAGGCTGTTATCCTTTTAAAAAGTGAGATATGATTGCAAAAATCGTAGAGATTATCTTATTGTGGATAGATGTAGGGTTTCTAGTTCACTTATGGCTATAATGTTTAATAATGGCTGGTGGTATTGTATATATTACCAAATTTTATTTGATTGACAAAGTGAAGGTATACAAATAGTATGATAGTGTGGAGATAATATATTTTTTTGGTGGAGGACATAAAGGTCTAATTTATCGATGCATTATTTGAAAAGATAAAGTTTATAAAAAAGTTTAGAAACATTTTATAAATATTTATAAATATTTTACAAAAGTTAATAACTAAATTTCAAAGTTTATAAATCATTTATAAACTCATCTGAGATTCTTACTCTTGTAAAGTTTTTAAAAACAGTACTAACATGTCATATATCATTTGACAAAAGAAATATGTTTCTATGTGACTTTAAAGAACTGAAATGTGAAGCAATTAGATTGATTCCATATTTTTTGTAAGTGGGAAAGGTCAATGATTTGATTTTCGTATATATTATGCTTTGGAGTTGTCATCTTCTTCATCATCGCTGCCACGCTTTTTGCTTTTTTCCTTTCTTATTGCTGTCACCACAACATATCACAATCTTCTTATCCTTCTTCTCCTCAACAACCTCTGTTTTCTCTCGTGGCCGCCATATGAACAGTTACCTGCAAAAACAGATTTTTAAAACTGCCACTCATCAAGATTGTCTTCATTAATGGTTTAAAACCTTGAACTTCCAGAGGCTAAAACATCATCGCGCGGATGCAACTTGTTGACTGGAGTAATAGTCGTTATGTTTGGATCCATGACCTCTGCAACCAACTGTCTATTGCTTGAATCAATGAAATCTATTAAGTGAAGAGCAGCTCCGTTGTAGTTTTCACTGATGTATCCTGCAGATGAGAAGTGTTATAGAGAAGGTAAGTGACAAAAAAGGAAACCTAGAGAGAGAGAAGTAAAGTTTCAAAAACCTTTGGTTCCCATTCAGCTTTGAATGGTGTTAAATGCCTATTGAAATCTTGGCTATGAACAATCTCTCGACTTGGCAAATCCAAGTTCCCAAAGATAGAGTCTCATACTCGAATACGGTTGTCCTGAGAGGTTGTGAGAATCTTTGTGCCTGATGATGGTGAGAAATAAGCAGAGTTGACTACTCGTTTGTGTGCGAGATCATGAAGGGAGTCTCCAGGTTGTAGTTTACGCATATCCCAAATTCTTGCCTGAAACCATAACCAAAACAAATCAAATCTATTAATCAAAAGTTCAGATAGAACTCAGATAAAAATAAGACTTACAAAATGATCGTTTCCACAGCTAAGAAGAAGCTCAGGGTGAACCCGGTTAAAGTCAAGGCCAGCAACCCGGTTACGCATATCCCAAATTTTTTGTGTATCAAAATGGGCTCACCAGTTACGTTGGTCCTTTTCCACACAAAAAAAAAACACGAGACTCTAGGCAGCTAGCACTACAAAAACAACAGATAGTTCATACGCTTGAGAATCACTTACATGTGAAGCAATCGGAAATTATCAGCAGCTAGAACCAAACCTTTCTCCGAGTTTATATCCAAACCGTACAGCATGTTCCAAGTAGTTGAGCCCTATAATAAAAAATGATGTTTAATCAGTAGAGTGGTGCAAGAGAGGAAAAAATTAAAGAAGAGAGTCGTTGGTGTTGAATTGGACCTGCCATCCATTGGGGTTGAGATCCAGTAAAGTTGATGAAGTTCCAGTTTCCAGATCTGTATAACCAATTTTTCCATCAGAACCAAAATCACAGGATAGAACATCATTGATCACCCATAGTCACAATCTATACAAAAGGTTGAATCTTTAACATATTCATACCTAGACAAAAAGACCCTCTAAGATAATTACATAACCAAAACATATGCAGAGAGATCTCAATAATAAAAACCATGTTTCGTCATGTAATCAGGCATCGTATATGTAGTGAAGGAGGAATACCTGAGGAACGAATCGTTATACATAAGTTACAATCTTGAAGACAATAATTAGGGATGCAGATCGTGGAAGAATGGGAGAAGCCACACAATCGCGGAGGAAATTGGAGACTTCCCGTCTCCTTGAGCTTTCGAAAATCAGATAAACCGAATCCCATATTAGAAAATCAGACCAAAACCAAACCTGGTTATTAATGTCATAACCAGTCCGACGTGGATGATTCAAGGCCTGCTATTGGTCAAATATTTTTGTCCATGTGGACATTATAAGGAGCCTTTATTTAGCCATTGTGGAAGATGAAAGGAAACCATTAGTGGGAGATGAAACGATACCATTTCTTGATGTTTAATGGCAGAAGAAACGCACAAGAAAAGGAATCGTAGAAGGCAAAAGAAGAGGTGGGAAGAAGAAGAATCGGTGAAATTAGATCGACTGAGAGATTAATAGGGTTAGGGTTTCTGATTCTTGGACACAGTGGGCTTCTTAGTTAGTTTGGCCCGAAACAAAATATAGAAGTGGACCGCTAAGGTGTTCTGAGCAGACCATTAAGGCCTGTCACTCCTTCTTATGAATAAAACGATCTGAGCCCATTAAGCAAATCAAATTCGTCCAGAGCCCATTAAACTAATCAATTTCGTCCAGCCCATAAGCAATATGACATGGCATTTTAGAACACTGTAATTGGTGGATTTTCCAAGCTGAGGTGGACAACCTAACTATCAAGCTTATTGCCCTTTTAGTATTAGAAGATTACAATGAATTAGTCTATACATATAGCCTCAAATAGTAAGAAAATTGTATATAAAACCAGTTTACTTTAAGTATTTGTGGTTCCATAAATCTCAGAAACGGTCATGCAGCGACACATGAAAGTGATATTCAATGTTTCAAAATAAATAATTTTTAATAGTTTTGCAAACCGATTAAAGAATTACAAATTTTTATTCAATATACCCCGTATCCATAAAAAACTAATAATTATAATTAATAAAAAAATATATTGCATAATACAAATGATCATGAACATCAGATTACATTTATTTTTAGATAGAAACTTGAAAATTTTACTTAAAATAAAATATATGTTTTTTACAAAACATCATTTAAAATGAAACAGAAAGATTATAGTATTAGTGGAAGATGTAAAAAGTATATATTCCTTCCATTTCATAATGTTTGATGTTTTGACTTAATTCACAAAGATTAAAAAAGTTACTCTTTAAAGAAAAATATTTTACAAATATAATTTTTAAATCATTCAATTAATTATAATAAAGATTTTAAAATCTAATTGGTTGTTTAATAAAGTTAAAGTCAGCATTAAAACTTCAAAACATTCTATATTTTGAAACAAATTAAACTTTCTAAAATACTATATAATATAAAACGGAATAAGACTATATAGAAAAATGAAAAGACATGTGTATACATTACTCGAAGAGAATGTTGTTGGCATCTTTTGAATATACAAATACATAAATTTACTTTGTCATCTGTGCAACTAAAAACCAATCATCTACTCTTAAGCAATTAAATCTTTCTTTAATACTACAGTACGTTTAGTGTTGAGAAAAAACAAAAGCTTCTAGAAGAATGAGAAGGAAGCGGAACGGACCCTGTTAGCACGTGAGAAGGATGTAAAACCAAAAAGCCGTCAACGTAACTCCTCCGTCTATATATATAAACACCACCAAAGCCCACACTCTCTCCCCCACTTGGCCCCCTCTCTCTCTCGAGATCAAACCCTAGATAGGACCCGCACTTTGCTGGACCAAATCGGAGCTCCAATCCTCGCTCTCACTCTCTCTAATTCCAGGTGACGACTCGTCTTCTTCGTCCATTCTCTGGATTCTTAGTTCGTTTGTTGCTAATTGTGTATTTTTCGAGTTTATGTATGTATGTGTGTGTAGTGTAGTGTAGTTCGTGAGTTAGGTCTAACGGAGATTGAAAAACAGTAACCTTTCAAGGATCTTTGGGCTGTTTTTGTGATTTTAGAGAGATTTCTAACTGTTAATTTTATGAATTTAAGGAGTTTGTTTCTTCTCTGAAGGTTATAGCTATACAATGGATCCTGCTCCTGCGCCTGTTGTTGACCCACTCGTTGTATGTCTCTCATTCATGGGGGGTTTCTTCTCCTCTCATAAGTTTTTTATTTGTTGTGATTCTTTGTTTTTTAGACTTGTTTTTTTTTTTTTTATGTTGGTGAATGTAGGTCGGGAGAGCTTTTGTTATGCAGTACTACGAGATTCTGCATAAGCATCCTCAGCATCTGCACCGCTTCTATCATGAGATCAGTAAGGTTGGGCGTGTGGGACAGGATGGACTCATGCGTGACTTTTATACCTTGGATGTAAGTCTTTAAATAATTTACTTAAGAGTTAGTACTATTTAATTGAGTAAATAACAACATGGCATTGAGCTGGAGAGTCAAACTGGTCATTTTTTAATGTAAACTTGCTAAAAGTTCTCTCATTTATGCCTAATGTTGAGCCAGGGTATACGTGAGGAGCTTGACACACTGTGTTATGGAGATTCCCAATCTGCTAATATAACCAGTTATCATACCCAAGAATCTCACAATGGGGGTTTTATTGTTTTGGTCACTGGCTGGTTCACTCTAAAACATGTGCTTAAACGGAAATTCACACAAACTTTTTTTCTTGCTCCCCAAGAAAATGGGTACTTTGTTTTGAATGACATCCTCAGATTTGACGATGGGAAAGACTCTGAAACACCCTGTCCTATTACTGGTAGGGTAAAACTTATATTCATTCTCCATTACTTTCTAACCTGCTCTAACGCACATTATATTCCGCTCCTGTTTTAAATTCAGCTCCTACAGGAGGCATCCAGGGTTCTGAGCAAGCTGCATGTGTTTCGGTGGATTCTGTTTGTAAGAAAGTGTCTAAGCCCTTAAACAATGAGAATGCTTCAGTTGCTAAGGACAGTATACTGGTACGTGATTCTGTCAATGAAGAAGTTCCGCACAATGAGATGACTGCCAAAAAGGTTGCAGTTGAATCCATGAAAATTTCTGACCCCGATAATGGACATGAAAATGTTTCCAAGAAATCTTATGCCTCTGTGGTAAGTTTAATTCGAGAGGATTAACACTCGACCTTATTTCATTTTATTATAGTCTTGATCATACCCCTTCCGGAGTTATCTGTTGATAGTCAATGACTTTCATATACTTGAAGGTTGCAAAGGATAAATCTGGAGTTTCAGCTGGCTCTTCACTGTCTCCGAAGCAGATACACAAAAACCAGGAACATCAAGTAACTTCAGATGTTTCTACAGAGCAGAAAGTCAAAGATCAAGGCCATCAAGCGTCTTCAGATCTTTCTCCAGTGGAAAAATCTGATGCAGTTTCTGAGACTGTTGACGAGACTGAATATGGGCACAGTCAGGGGTTTGAAGGTAGGCTTTTCATAGAAAAGCTGTTCCTCAATTTAATAAAAAATAATTGCATATGGCGGTTCGACTTCTCTTAATCCATTCATGACATGGTATTAACCTTTTTTGTTTTTATCAGCAGTAGCTGAGGGTACATCTATCTATGTTAGACATCTTCCTGCAAATGCCAACATTGACATGCTTGAAACTGTATTCAAGAAATTTGGAACTATTGGGAATGGTGGGGTTCAAATTGTAAGCCAAAAGGTAAGACTAACCGGGGATGAAGAAACACTGATTCTCTTTATCCTTAGAGACTGATAGTTTACTTTATGACTGGTAGGGCTTTGGTTATCCTTACGGTTTTGTAGAGTTTAAAGAGGCAGATGCCGCCCAGAAAGCAATAGAGGTACACACAACCTGACAATATAGAGCAATGAGAATCGTAACATATAAATCGATATTAACATCTCCATGACACAGGCTTCACCTGTGATGATCGGTGGACAGAAAGCTTTCGTGGAAGAGAAACGATCTACAGCAAGAGGTGAGTAAGAAAAAACTCTTTTGAGTAAAATGATTATGTGAAGAAGAGGAGGAGGGTGATTGTTTTGTTTGTTTGCTTGAGTAACAGGTAACAAGGGAAGTGGATATGGAAATAGAAATGTGGGAGGAAACGGTGGAAATGAATACGAAACTAGAAATGTGGGAGGAGATGGCGGAAACGGATACGGAAACAGGAATGTGGGAGGAAGGGGAGGACGTTATGGATATGGGAACAATTACACTATGAGAAGAGGAGGAAGGTCTTTTAATCGCAAAGGCGGCTATGAATACGTCGCCAGCAACAACTCATACTAAACCGGATTGGGCTTTTGTGGCGGGGGGTAACCGGATGAACTAATGATAACTGATTTTTGCAACGGAGACTACACGTCTCTCGTTGGCTATGTCTCTCAGGTAATATAATATTAGGAGACGAGAGTAAAAAAACCAATGATTTGTCAGGACGGTATTAGTGTATGAAAAGTTTATAATTCTACTATCTATTGGGGATTATGTGTTCGGTTCTAAATAGTACGAATGAATGAATGTTCTATAATATTTATATGCTCTTGTTGCTTCCTATCTGAACGTGAGGTACAAACTATGTTGAGAGATAAAACACGAGAGACATTTCTGTTTGGTCTCAGGGGACAACCTTCACCATCATTGCTAAGAATGATGGTGCATACTAGCTCAACGCATCCTTAAGAAAAGTGAAAACAGGCAGAGCCATCTAACATGACTGAAACCCTTGTCTATTGGCTTTTGCAAATTGTAATCTATCATAGCACTCTAGTTCCAGTGCGTCTGATGTTAATAGCATCTAGTTCTCACTATTTACTCATACTGACCACACATAACGCATTTATCAGTAATGTGAGATGAGAGAACTGGCATACAACATAAGATCAGGAAGCAACAATTTAATTTAGATTCAGTATCAAATTCTGTTTCTTCCATATATATTTTTCATCTATGGGAGAGTTAGGCATCGTCTGAGAAGTTTGCAGAGACCTAAATTACATAAAACAACAACTAGTAAACAAAACAAATTCGATATTACCAATGATATCCATTAAATGATAGGGCCTTCTTGAACAATGAATATTTCTCTTCCAGCAAAGCGAAACATTCAAACTAAAACGCCAAGTCCCTCCAATGTTCCAAAGCGAATTTGAGGTGGTAGATCTGTTAGACCTGTGACAAAACCATTGTCCTGTTAACTAAATCAAATCTAGTAAATTTCTACAATCGTATATGAAAAAAAAAACTATGATTTGGTAAACCTTACAAGGAGACTGGTAACTGTTGATGTATAATTCATCTGGTGGTTGGAAGGAATACTCGAATCAGCTCTTTGTTAGTCACCCTTTTCCTACAAGTAGGGCATTTGGCTTGGCGAGATATCGCCATCTTTATACATCCCTTGCAGAAGATGTGACCGCATTTGGTTGATGTCTCCTCAGTAAACGGGCACATACAAATCGGACAAGAAAACTTTGGCTCCTCCGGTGGAGGAGCTGGACGTTCAGGGGTAGAATCTCTCTGCACAACACAAACAAAATTAGAGGTGAAAACCTCAGCCTAGGTAGCATAATAAATGGTTTCAGAAATTCATCAGTGTCTCCTACCACATCTACAGGAACATGCTCACAGTCGATGACAGGTTGATTAGGAGGAATCCTTCTGCGTTTGTTGCTTATGTTGGCAGGCAATCTAGTCGTACCACCTGCACATACCCGTCCAAGTAAGAAACAAACACAAAGAGTATAAAACTATTTACATATCACAATAGATAAGCTCACCTGACTCTACATCAACCATCAACGGCCTCCTCCTACGTCCACCTGTTGATTTGCTCTTAGCCTGGTATCAAAAAAACGAAACAAAAATCAATAAACACCTTTACTCAAAACACGACTGCGAACAAAAAGTGAGAAACTTTAAGAGATAACACAGGGAAACATACTTCAGCAAAAGCACTTGCGGATGATTCAATAACATCATCTTCAATAGCATCGACATCAATCATGGTAGGGACAGGCTCAGAAGGTACAGACCCTCCACCACTAGGCACCACCGTATGATCTTCTCTCACAGAAGCTGAGGTCGTCCCTTCGTGATGATCTCTGGGTACCTCATTGAGATCAATCACAGCTTTCCTCCTTCGAATTCCTCGGCTTGTTCTCGACTCTTGTGTGCTCATCTCTCAACACAGAGTGTCCAACCACCTACAAGGAAATCTGATTTACTATTCCGATTGTAAAAATCGAGACTTTTATCATTTTGTAATCAGCAGAAAGGTGGGGATTGAAAGTAAGTGAAGGACCTCTTCGATCAAGTCGATTCGAGGTTTGAGATTCTCACCGTGATTCGAATTTCAATCTGAGATAATCGCCGGAGATGATTAGGAACCTAATCTCTTTTGTTAATCTAGGGTTTTTGAAAGTTGCACGATCCTTTTTCCAGAGAGAAAGACGAAGGAGGAAGGAGAGAAATGGTGAGAGATTAATTTGAGTTCATAACGCGGTCGTATTATCGAATAGGATCCTTACACGTGTCGCAGACGAAGCTTTGGTCTTGTGGTTACGAAACGGCAGGGCTTTTTTTACTCCGCTTTAAATTTGCCTTTTTCACATCCGCACTTCGTGGTGTTTTCACCGTAATTACCATGCGGTTTCCCCGAAGGAGGGAATGTGAAATAGCCCATTGGGCTTAAGGTTATATCATTGACTAGAACTCTTTTATTAAATGTTTTTTAACACTTGTGAGATCTTCATTTATAAAAGTATCTATTTTATTAGATTAAGATCTACGTTTTGAACGGAATGAACATTATATATAAATTATTATACATAGGAATAATTATTTTTCATTTATTTACATATAGTATGAAATTAGGTAACTTTGTAATTTTTATTTAAGTAAAGAATGAAAAATATTTTTTTGTATACTAATAATCAATTTTAAAGTTAGTTTAATGATGTGATTCAAAAAAAAATAGTTAATTGAAAAGTATGTTATATATTTAAATAGAGCGATCTATTTTCTAAAAAATTTAAAAATCATTTCGTTGATGACATGTGGTTACCTCAAATGTTGTAATGTTTCTCAATTAATATATAGGTGATTAGATCAACTACATATGCAAACATGATGAACAGTTCCACGAACAATGATTTTTCGATGTAGCTCTCTTCATAATACTTGGATAGAGAGAAAGTTCTGCATGTACGACATATTCGATGGACAAATTCTCACTACAAGACATAATCACAACAAATGACTCTGCTTACAAAATTTTGAAACTTCTGAAAATATTACATCTTATAATCTGTAAGAGATTACGGTTATCAAACCCCAAACATGGTATAGAAATCTATAAACTTTGACCATTAAACCACGATACTTTCAAAAAATTTCATTCAATCCATACAAGAAGTAGATTTTTGTATGTGATTTTTTCTCCATTCTCTACGTCCGATTCCGAATTAGATGACGTTCGCTCTCTTCTGCTATTTTATTTCTCATGTACTAGGCCTCCTTGAGGTTTCTAAGTTTTGTTTCAAAAGGTTGTTGTGGTTTCTTTTCTGCTGTAATAAATTAAATTGCCCCGGCAACAGTGTAACTTTTCGGGAAAAAAATGGTATAAACTTAACATTTTACCAATAAAAAAACAATCAACTATGCTTGTAGTATTTTCCCACAACACAGGAGATAGAAAAATAATATACTGTATTCATAAAATTGAATATACGAGCCAAATCTTCATAACCAGAAGCAAAAAGCAAACAAGAGGTTCATGAAAACGAAGGAACGATATTATCTTCAGCAGCTTCACTTTCGGCACCATATAGGAAAGCAGCAACCCTACACATCACAATTTACAATGAAAACGTCAAGTTAAGTATGATATAGCTAATATGTGTACGTATGATGATGTGCATGTGCGGTTTTTTTGCTCTAAAACCTATATGTGAATATGTTTTCAATTTTTTCATATTTCTCATACTCATATCAAAAATGTGAAACATAACATTTTTTGGACCATAGTGGAAGTCTAATAATATAAAACGAATGTTCCTCTCCTTCCACATATTTTTTTTTCCATTAACAAAAGACAACTACTACACATTGGAGTCTTGAATGTTGAACTATGCTATTTGAGATAGGAGTAATAAATTACTTGTCACTGAATGTCAAAGTAATTTGTCTTCCAGGGAAATATAAAACATAAAGGTAGAAAGATGATTTATGATATTAAAAACAAAAAAAAAGTAGTTTATGATCTATACTTTTTGAAGCATGGCTGGACTTTCTAACTAAATTTTTATAATATTTCAAATAGTTTATTGTGATAATAAAAACAAAAAAAAGTAGTTTATTTTTTTATTTTAAAAAGTAGTTTATGATCTATATTTACATTTTGATGCATGGCTGGACTTTCTAACTAAAATTTAGATTAATTCAAATATTTTATTATGACAATAAAGAAAACAAATTAATACATATACCTTGGGACTAGAAGGTAGCGGTTTATGATGTTGGTCGTCGTCGTTGATGACTCGAGTCGGAGTGCTATGATCAGTTTCATTATAAGACCTCACAGTCTCACTTTGTCTCTTGTTTTCCTTCACTTTGTCAAAGACGAATGTGTAATTCTCATCAGTCTCCGAACCCGATCCAGGAAACGGTGGAATAGTTGCGACCTATGAACAAAAAATAATAATTTGTGAATCGTGACACATTCTTGTAATAAAAAAGTGGCTTAAAATGATACCATTTAGGTGGAGAGTGGCTTTAGAAGAGTTCAAGAGGTAACATGTTGGATTAATCAGTAAAAAGAGTAGTACGTACCCTTTCACTCCCTCGACCTCTAAGATTGTGTATGGGCCTAGGTTGCACCGGTGTAGGATCATATGGTCGGCGTCTATTTGTTTCCGATGGATTTCCACCTACTCCACCGTATGATTGATGGTTATACGTTTCTTCCCTGCTACTGGATCTTTCTTGTCTCGGTCTTACATTGTGGTTTGCTGGTTGGTCATGTCTCTGGTTTCGAGTTTGCGCATCGGTTGGATTCATATCAGGATTAGACTTGTTTGTCTTTTGGCTCGACGACCTACTGGCTTTATCGAACATTACTGTGAATGGAACATCTTCTGACCATTCTCCAAATTTAGGCACGCTTTGACGATCCTGTAGCCACAAGGAATAACAATGGTCTTAGAAGATAACTAGCTAGCTATTAAAGTTATAAGCAAGAGACTATGCTTAGATGGTTAGACATCTCGTATGAAATGAGCACATTATAGTTATATATATAAAGAGTTGGTGCCTAGATTTAGATCTAAATACTTTATTTAGGACAAGAAACATAAAGTAATCTTTATAGATGCTAATCATGATAATCCCATTAGACATATATTAGTAATAGAAAAAACAAATAAGAACCAGTCATGTTCATATACAACAGGCCGGTCATGGAAGCAAACATGATGAAACATTCGTCTTGGATCCCTAATCTTTTTTATTTTTTTTTATATATATAAGCCGCGAAAAAAAAAATTTAGACCTCCAAATTTGTCAAAAAAAAAAAAATTAGTTGATATCGTTAAGAAGTCGCCTTAAGCCCCATAACTTTTAAGGCCAACTCTATTATACAAACACAAATGTCATCAGAATCAAACAGAACAAACTCGTACTCATGCATGTAGATTATAAACTCATATTGTAAACATGTGATTGTTTGCAGATTTAGGTGGAAAGACTCCATAATAACCTAGAGATATATTGGATATTATTTATAAAAAAATACATATTTGATGATATTTAGTATCCATATTCACAGAAATTAAACAGAGAGATATATAAGACACGAACCAAGGAAGAAGGGACTTACTGCTGCCATGTTCTTGGTCTCTAGCAGCCAGAAACGGAGAAATGCTTCAATGGCTCTAAAAGAAAGAGTGATTATTTTTATAAAGAGGAAGGCGTTTACGATGCATCGAACTTGACTCCTTCTACGCTGACTTATCTTGCATTTAGTGATTGTTTGACTATTGTTCAAACATATGACGCGTTTCAGGCGTGTTTAAGCATAACTTAGTGAAATATATAAACAAGTTTTAATTCACAAAACTGGATTCTAAATAGATTAATTTATAATCATGAATTAATTAATCTATATATATATTTTTTTATTATATTTGTATTTAATTATTTATTAATAATATAAAAGATTTAATGTTACTAATATAAGAGATTAATACATAAGTAATAAATAGTTGGATCAAACACCTATCAATAGGTAATGATCCTATTTTAATATAATAGATACTTTTCAAAAACTGAATAAAATATGTTTCATTAAAAATTTAAATGATAATTATACTCATTTTAATAGATTATTAAAAAGAAATAAATAATAAAATAAATACATTAAAATTTTGAAATATTTTAATTTTTTCGAATAATTTTCAAAATTTTTGTTTTAAAAAAAAATTGAATTTTTTTTGAAAGCTCCTTTTAAGAAAAGTTTTTTTAAAAAATTTCAATTTTTTTTTTGAATAAGTATGATATCTTTCTGAATTTTAATTTGAAAAGATATCCTAAATGTGTGTGATGTCTTTCTCAATTTGAGAAAGACCGTCCAAATAAATATAATATCTTTCTAATTTAAAAAGATATTGATAAATATTATAATATCTTCATCAACCTTATAAAAATTCATAAATGTGTATTTAAATACATTCTTAATTGTATATTTAGTAAAACCTTCATAAATATCTTACTTTTTAAATTATATGTTTATCTAATAAGATATTTTTAAATATATATAATATATGATTTTTATGGATTTGATATCTAAATTTCATAAAGATATTATAGATATTTAAAAACATCTCTGTAAATTTTGACGAAATATATATATAATTAATAATATTTTTTAAATAAGTATATAAAATCAAAAACTTGTCTAGTTTTATATATGTGAAGAACTGATGATATATAAAACTATTAGTTAAAGATATGATAGATATTTAAAAGGATCTCTGTAAATTTTGACAAAATGTTATATAATTAGTGATATTTTTCTAAGAAAACATATAAAATCAAATTCATGAAGAACTTGTCTTCTATACATAAAATCTTGTTTTTCAGCCTAATTCACAAAAAAAAAATTTGTCTAGTTTAACTATCATGTGATCCTTGAACTGAACTAGTATGGTAGTCCACTCTCCCATCATCACAATACAGCTGAATCGATTCCAAACCAACTTTAGTACTTAACTACAGAGTCTAATTCGTCATCTATCTATAAAGTTAAAGTAAAAGCAAGTGAAAAGGCATTGAGTAGTTTAGACTTAAGAGTAGAGTTCACTCTTGAATCTTCATCTTTTACATAATTACACTCTCTCTCTAGATTAGTGAACAACTTTTCAAATGCTTTTCTACTGAACTCCTCTCTCAGATCCTTCTCCTTCTAAGCCTTCCTCTATTTCTTGAATCTTCACTTCACTTAACTGGTATCAGGGTTTAGGGTTCACCTTGTTCTTGAATTGTGGTAAAGGAACAAACTTTTTCTTTTAGGACATGATTCAGTTACTGTTTCTGGTTCTGTTCGTGGAGGGTGCGATTGCATTCTTGCTGTTGATTAAGATTGGTCCTTTGAGGGAGCTTGTGATTAAAAGCCTTGACCAGATGAAAATGGGGAAAGGTCCTGCCACTGTGAAAACCATCGCTGGAACCATGTCTGTTATCCTCTTGTCCAATCTCATGAGCATTGTAAAGATCCAGAACAAAGGTGCAAAGCTTGGGACAATGTCTCCTATGGATCAGGTTCTTTGGAGAACACACTTGCTTGAAGCTTCTCTGATGGGTCAGTTTTCTCTCTCTCTCTTTCTTTCTTGCTTGGCTTTTTGTAATTATGAAACTGTGGTTTAAGCAGAACCATTAGGGGTTTGGTAATATAGAAGCAGAGTGAATGATTCAGTTGAGTCTTGCCTTGGTTTGTCCGTCACCAGTTGCTATGGTCTATGATTAAAAGCTAAAATCTTGGCTCGATTTTTTGGCTATAAACTAGCAGTTCTCCTTGGTCCATGGTTTTCAAGGCTAACCACCAAACCACAATGCTGATAATCTACCTATTCTCCTAGTCCTTGGTCCATGGTTTTCAAGGCTAACCATTGAGGCTTTATTGTAGCTTAGATTGATGATCTGAATAGCAAAAGCTTAGATTGGTGATTGAGAGCTTGTATCTCAAATGAGTGTGGATGGTTGGTGGTATAGAAACCACTGTTACTGTGTTATCATATCACACGTCTGAAGAGCTTTCTTTTTGTATCTGATGCTCCTTACTGCTAACTAACGTTCATCAGATATGAGAAGCTGCGTTGATACTTACTAGGTCCAGAACCTGTGTACAGTAACGAAGCTCAACGAATCTGTCATCATTATTTATTTTGGTTGTTTGGAATCTTGTTTCTTGGGTTTAAAGAGCTTTGTAACTCTTTTGTTCTGAAAAAGTGTTAGAGCTTACATAATGAAGCTCAACAAAACCTTAATGATGTTGCAGGAGTTGTACTTTTTCTAGGCTTCATAATTGACAGGATGCACCACTACCTCAGGAAGCTAATCAACTTAAGAGGCAACGTCGGGTCATCGAAAGAAGAACTTGAACAGCTCCAGAAAGATAGAACCGAACTGAAGGAGAAAGAGGACAAGGCATCCAAGGAAATCCAGCAGCTGCAAGAAAAACTGTCATCGATGACAGAGAGACTTAAGCAAGCAGAGACCGAGTCGAAAGAGAAAGAGAAGAAGCTTGAAACCGCTGAAACTCATGTCACAGCTCTCCAGAAACAGTCTGCAGAGCTCCTTCTGGAGTATGATAGATTGCTAGAAGACAACCAGAAGCTCCAAAGCCAGATTTTGGGACAAACAAAAGGCTGATGTAAGATTGTCAATTAACAAGTGTTTAGTTTTTTTCTGAAAAGTTAACAATGGTGAGTGAATTGGTGATTGAGAAGAGAGATTTTCTTTAATGGAGGATTGCAGTTGCAGGAAGCCTTGCATCCTTTTTTGTTTTCAGTATATGGATGTTAGGTGTCTTCTGAAACATCTACTTGTTATCTCTAAGAACTCTTAGGAATGTGTTTTGTCGACAGTTATATCAAAACCCATGCTGAGTATGACTAACAAAGAGAGCTGCAAATATCACTGGTGAACTTGACTCAAAAAGGAAGATCATGATTGAAAAACTGAAAATGATACGCCGTCTGTGGGATCGAACCCACGGCCACGGGATTAAAAGTCACGCGCTCTACCACTGAGCTAAGACGGCTTGGTGTTTATACTTTAATTAAAATAATTCAAAACTTTCAAATTGCTCAAACTCAAGGAAATGACCTTGGGTCTCAAAAGGCTTATAAGAAACACAATGGTTTCAAGTTATTCAACCAAACTGTCGTGAAGCTATAAGCCTTCTACAGTTTCAGCACTTCCCATGGTGATTCATTTACCAAAGAGAACAAGTTTTTTTCTAACCCTTCTTGTGCCCTATGTTTCTACAGGGTACATCACGAGAAACAAGATCAAAAGCTCAAAACGCCCTTTTCTCATTCCTTTTCTGTCTTTCAATATCAGTACTTTCTCTCAGTGTTACAACTGTTTTAATCTCAAAATTCTACCTACTTTTGTCTCTTGAGATACACAGATGAGAAAGAAAAGGGACAATGAAAAAGAGAAGTGCAGGATCTTTCTGACATTCACCTATGAACGTTTAGATCCCAAAGCTAGAAGTATCTTCTTCCTGGGGCCCTGTAAATGGATGTCAAACAGAGAACTTTAGTTAATATAAGCATGATGATGGATGTGGTCATCATATTATGAATTGACTGAACAGGTGATAACGACCATTCTACAGAACTAGTAATGTAAGCTAAAATCAAGAATGGTGAAAAACAAATCCTATGGCATCTTATTATGGACTTTTACCATTGGTATGAGCAGAGCTTTGAGGTCATCATCTGTCATATGCATAAGAGCATCCATATCAACCTGGACAAGACATAAAACAGTAAGAAGAGAACTCGCAGGAATTAATCTAACAGTAAATACATTCACATACTTCTTCCACTTGAAATGAGGTTGAATATTTCTCGAGACCCAATGATTCCAGGAAGCCATCAACCGACATATCAGCCTGAACCGAAAGACAAGAGATTGAGAACTAGTCAGTCTGAATGCGATATGGCAGAAAATACTGATAAGAGAACTACGGTTGGAGAAAATGAGAATCATATTGCCTGCTGTGGTTTCTTCTTGACAGCTTTGTTCGAAGCAGCTCTAGTCTCAGACTTGGTTTCAGCTGAAAGGTTCTTTACGGCTGGTCTAGTAGCCACCCTTGTCGATTTTTGTAGGTTATTCCTTGGGTGTGCATTCTTTGTCCCAGATAGCTTTTCACGCAGATCCCGCTCCCCCAAACTAGCTCCTCCTAGTCGACTCTGCAAGCCATGATGTTTCTTCTGGAGCTTCAAACGGAGATCTCTAGGGTCAACCTTGCGATCTTAGTCAGTCAAAAATAGCACAGAGTCAACAACCAAAAGAGAGATACTTTTTAAGTTTAAGCAAGGAAGGAAAAGCCACGCAAAGCTAAAAAAATATACTTGAAATTCGTGGCTTAGTGTCATCATCGAAAAGATCATGCTCCCACTTATCGTCATCCTGCCTTCCTCTGAAAACATTAAAGTTCATCAGAAACTTTCTCCAACTTTATGTTAGTAAAAAAAGGTAAAGAACACAGTGAAGGAATGTGAGATATGCGATTTAGGCTACACAAAGAGAACGATATAGCAGCTGTATATCAAAACATCTCAAATCAAGTGAATGGAGAGCCATCACAGAGTCATCTGTTGAATTAAAAACTAACTATCCATGTAGAAACTCCAAGACTACAATGTTTGAAACTGTAAACAAGTAGCAAAGCTGCATAAACTGAACAAATCAGAGAATTAGCCAGTTTTCCTATACAAACCATAGTGGAGATTCAGAACAAGAGATGATTGGCTTTGACCAATGAAGTAACCTAAACACAAACTCGAAAGATCCTTCCTTGTGCAAATCAAGCTTAAATTACGATAGATTGAGAGAGAAAGAAGAACCTCTTCCTGGTGACTTGTCTCCCGCGAGAAGAGAGGTCGCCGGAACCGCCGTTGAGACGGTTCTTTACCGTTATCCTGCTTACAGTCTCCGCCTCCACTCTATCAGAATACATATCTGATTGCTTAAACCCTAAAAGCAAAATCACAGTGAGTTAGAGCAGCAAACTAGAAACCCTAATTCTTCTCCAATTTACATACCTCTCGCCAAGAGGAAACTAGAAACCCTAATTTCTATCCAATGATCGCAGAAAGAGATGACAACCTCCAACGAAAACAATCTTTCCTATTCCGATTTTCGACTCGACGGCTATCTGCAGCTCAAAGAATAGTATCGTCGTCAGTACTATCAAATATAACCGGGTCGATTGGGTCGGGTTGGGTCGGTCAGCCCCGATAGGTCAATGAATGATCTTTTTGGGCCCTGGCCCTTTTGTACATAACTTTACAGAGAGGCCTGTATCGGCTGGTTAAGATTGCCAAACTATCGATTTGGTACGTAAACATTCTGTTTTGTTAATAATCTCAATTCGGAGCATCTCCTATTCATCTGAATATTTACCCGTCAAATATCTCAAATAAATATTTCAAATTTTTTTGTTATAAAAATAAATTTCAAATAAAAAATAGTTATAAATGTGTAAATGTGTCTTTAATAAAAAATACAGAGAGGCCTGTATCGGCTGGTTAAGAGTAAATGTGTTTTTTTTTGTCACTGAGAGTAAATGTGTCTTTAATTATAAAATCTTCTATTTTTCTAAAGTAGCCAAATACATTGAAAAAGGTTTTGGAGTTATATTTTTATTTGTCAGTTCAAGTCCATGAAAGCCGAGTAACATTTATGAATTTCTGGAGAATCAATTGCTATTTACAGGGTATGAGTAATCTTGTACTCATATATTTTTAAGAGAATAGTTTATAATAATTTTTAAAAAAATCTCATAAAATAATTTTTTTATAAAATGACTAAAATATATTTTATTAAAAAATATAAATATATGTTAATTTCGATAAAATTAACTAATATGTGTTTAATGTTTAAAGTTATGGATGAGGTTTTGAAGATGATATTTAAAATTTTAAAAATAAAAATAAATTTCAAAATTTCAAAATAAAAAAAAAAAGTTTATTTCGGTCGAGAGATATTTTGATAACAAAAATTTAAAAATAACTATTTGACATAATTATCCTATATTTAAAGAAGAGAGTATTTAGAGGGTATTATTGGTTTATGTATTTTAATAGATTTGAAAATCCAACTCAAATTAAGCTATGCCTAATATAAATAAAGTAAAAACTTGAAAATCACTTAGTTATATAAAAACCATTTCTATATCTCTTTGTCGCTTGGCTTAATTATAAAAGATCCAAACTAGTTGTACTATGTGTTGTTAATCAAACATTTTAGAAGCTGGAAGAGATGAAGATAGTTCATTTATTGATGTGTTAATGGAACACAAGTACATACATAACATTTCAGCAAGACAAATCTCATTGTTCATAAGTCTTCAGCTGCTTCTTTGGAGAGAAGACCCAAGAAAGGATTAGTAACCGCAGATTGCAACTGAAACGCAGCGTCTCTAAGCCTCGACATGTCTCCCTCATGTTTCTCCAGAGACAAAAACTCTGATCCTTCCTCTCTCTTGAACCCACAAAGCTCCATGAACTCCACACCTTCTTTGAACCTCCCAACTCTCTCCTGAAACAACCGGTTCGTGACACGTATCCTCTTGTATTTTTCTTCATTTGGATTCTTCGCTGCGTTCCTCACAATCATCAGAAGCGTCTCAAACACCCTCCTCATCGTTCTTGGGTCTTCCTCCTGTAAAAACAAGATTTACACTTTCTTTATATGCATCTTGTTTTCACTTAAAAATAGAAAACGTGTTTCTTACTTTGTGGTTTCGTCTTAGTGATCTTAAGCACTCTCTCATCTCCTCTGCTTTTGACGCTTGGCTTGGCGACGGCATTAGTATCCTCTGTAGTTATTAGTGTTAGAGAAAAAATTATCACATTCTTCCATAGTTTAAAGATAACAAACAATGGAGAATGAAACTATGTACCTTAGTGTCAAGTGGAGCAACTAGAGCTGACGTTGAAGTAGTTGGCAAGCCGAGCCTGCTCTTTCTCTCAGCCTTAAAACACATTAAGTTCAACAAATGTCAACAGAGATCATCAGTTTTCAATGTGAGTGTAACACAAAAAGACAATTTTCAAAAAATCGCTAGGCGGTAACTAGGTGTTTTATAGAACACTAACGACTAGATGGATTATTCGGAGCATGTGCTAGACATTAACAAATTATTAATTTATTTTAATTAATTTATATGACATTTATATGAAATATTTTAATTTTTAAAATAGAAATATAAAATTATTGTGATGAATTATTAAAATTAGATATGTAAAATAAAAGAAATTAGAAAAGTTTGTGAATTTATACTAATATTATTGTTTATTTAACATATTTAAACTTATTTAGATTAATTTAAACCGATTTCGAATAGTTTAAACTGATTTGAATCGTATAAATCGGATTTTAGGCACCAACTACACTGATCTGTGTAAGAACCTTGCAAAAAGATGAAGGATTCACCTTGTCTGCATTTACTTTCTGCATAACTTTCTCCCTTGCTTTTGTCTCCTCATCTTTCTCAGCTCTCCTCAAAGCTATATTCCTGTTTTTTTTTAGTACTACACTGTTACATTTGATCCAAAGGGAGAGAATGTGAGAAACAAAACCCTCTCTCTCTGTCTCTCGTACCGTTTCCTTTCGTTTTCTTCAGCGATTCTCTTTGCCTCCATCATCTCTTTTCCAGCACGTATCCTTTCCTGCAAGCAAGAAAGCTAGAGCTGTTAGTATCCTTTCTTGTAACACACTATGTATACTTTTTTCATAAGTTCCTTTGTACCTTTTCTCTTTCTCTTTCGCGTTTAGTTTCTTCTTCTTCTCTTAGCTTACGAGCTCGTTCCCTAAGGAATACATAAACCAAGTCATGTTCCCATGTGTAGGATGAAGCTCAAGATAATATGCACATATGTGACTAACTTTAGTTCATTAGCTCTAGCCTGAGCAGTTTCTGCTGTGTGATCATGTGGATTTGGAGACTCAATCTCAATGTTAAACTCCACCTGCAAAAGACCAGACCCTTCTCGATCAAACACTCTCATGTGAATAAAGAAATGAAGATGAAGAAGACATACCACAGGCATTTTGTCAAACTGTGAATCGTTCTCATGGTCTACGATCCAATTCACAGCTGCTTCAAGGCTAGAGTTGCCTGGACATGAAGACAAGCATAATATGGTTGGTCCATGACATGAACCTGGGAAAAAAGTTTAATACATACCAGAATGATGCAGAGCCCAAGCTGCTCGGGCCATTGAGAATCCCATATCTTCAAGCTCCTTAAGCAATCCACGTTTAACCTCAACTACATCACTTTCTGTTCAACCAAAAACACATCAAGAAAAAAACAGAACTATGATCTTGTTTGACGTTGACACAAACAAGGTTACCTGTTTCTGCCGACGGCATATTCTTTAATTGGTGCGAGAAGCCGATGCAAGAATGGTACAATGGTGTTTTTGATATAGAATGTGTTTGCATTATTAACCAATATAATCAGATTCTTTAATTGTTTTCGTGATACATAAAATAAAACATCTTGCTTTTGTTACTTCCGTTTTCTCAAAGTTTTTTGATTCGATTCAAGTCGTGTTACATAAGCAACCCAACTTATTCCTTTCTTACATGCATAACTATGAGCTCTGTTTACTCAAAAACTCAAAATGTTATAGAAGATGAACCGTGACCGCCTCCTTGATGATGCAGCATTGCATCAATTTGATCTCCATCCTTGAGCTCCAGCTAACAAACAAAATCAATTTTTATGAACTCTATTATAAAGGATCTCTCTCTCTATACAACATACCATATCAGGTGTATGAAACTCTCGAATCCTCGAGCCATCCTCCAATATGAAAGCAAACGTGTTCCACTTCACGCCTCTAGTTTCATTGTACCGTTTCATAACTTTACGCATCTCAACGTTCCTTCTCATCCTAAACACTCTAACTTCCTCCTCGTCCTATCCATATAGTCTTCATGTTTTAAAAGACGATTATGATATGTAGATTAGATTCAGACCCCAAGTCTTTACCTGACCCTTGAATCTCAGAGTAACATGAGTGGACGCAGACTCAACTTTAGTGCTTCCACTTTCCTTACTTGGCTTTGTCGACATTACTGATGATCAGATGATCACTGGGTTCTCAAGTACTGATACACAGAAGATTGGATGCGATGCTTATTTATACAGCAAACTGATGAATGAAGATGAAAAGACCAAGACAGCTCACTTCATATGCGTTTAACTGTAGGGGGAGGCTCATCAGTCAGAGATTTATTGAGAATTAATGCTATTTTTTTATGAATTTTATAACAAACATAAATATACTTAACCATTAACGAGTGCTGCTCCAATGTGAGCCCATGCAACATTCTCTATTTCAAAAAATGTATTTTAAAACTTTGATTACGAATGTACTATTTTTTATAATTTTTAACTAATAAATTTTTATTAAATACAATTATATACTTTTTAAATTTACAGTTTATCATTTTCAATAAAGATAGTTTTTTTTCGAAGTTTATAGTTTACTATTAAATAATATATTAAAAATGTGAAAAATAATTTTTTTGGAACAATTTTTTTCTCTCTAAAAAGTGATTTTTTTATGAAATGGAGGGAGTATAAGATTGGTTTAATACCCATTGATAGGAAGACCCAAATCAACACCTTAAAAGCCATTGACTAATTATAACTTGCAAGTCATGAACAATTGATCCTAGTCTTCCAGGGTGCAGTATGCGACTCTTCCAAATACAAACGTGGTTCTATTTGTCTATGGAAAAATAATGCCATGCTGCATCAATTCCTACAACTAGGGAGATAATATGTAGAAGACAAGACCAATGAACCAGCTTCTGGTCTCCCTTTGATCTTGGCTGAGATTCTTGATAACAACTGCTTAAGCGCACCTGCTTTCTTCTTTCCTGCTCAAGAAAGATAAAATCAGAATCATTGTTAGGAGAATTTAGCCTCAGATGGTCTTAAAGCCTTATATCTTTGAAGGATTGACAAATTATCTATATATCACACCAAGTGATATCTTATCTGTTAGATGGCGAGACTTTGATCTTCTTTATGACATGACTTGAAGAGTATGATAATAAACCTTAACATACCATGTGCAGAGAACCATATCTCAGCTTGGAGGAAATCCCCAAGAAGGGGAAGCATATAAAAGCAGAAGATTCGAGAAAGTTGATAGAAGCACAGAAAAGACCTGAAAGTGCATTGGTTAAGTTCTTCCAACAAATATCAACCTGAGACAAAGGACCATCAAACTCAGCCCAACAGGTTGCAAGGGGTCAAATCCGCCCCACTTTTCGTGGTTCCAGCGACCCTGAGTAAAAGATAGTTCCATCTCTTTAACCCGAAACTTCTCAACCTGTTCCAGAATTCAAGGTAAGAGAAAAAAAAAAATGGTCCAAAACATGTCCACTAGAAAACAGGAAAGATGTTACTTCCACCAAAACTAAAAAAATGAAACTTTCTCACTTTCCAGCCTCAAATAGATTAATAGTTATAATGTTATTTTACCAACTGAGGAAATAGCTTTATGGAAGAGATGGTGATGGTTGGCATAAGAGTTTTCGATCAGTCCATGGCTTCAACAACAGTTACCAGCACGGAGATCGATAGTCTGGCGCCATAGACGGATCAACGGATGATATAATCACTCTAGTACCGATCAATTAGCTCCTACGCAAAGAAAAAGACAAAAAAAACTCCGACGCAGAATGATCCTGTGAGGCGTAAACGGCATATAAAAGAAAAGACTGATGCTTTGTTATCTTCAACACAATTTTAGGACCGAACAAAGTTTCTGTTTTTGTCGAACAACTTATGTGTGTCTGTAAAAGCTGAGAACTTTACCATTAATTTCTTTTTTTCAGCTAAAACTAATTAATAAAACAGATTTACCATTAATTACATGAGGTGAATGTTCGTTTTTGTGGTCGCCGGAGACCGGCAATAGCGACAGCGAAGTGACACCATTCGACTAAATTTGGTTGATGTAATACTATTCATCGTACAAATATTAAAAATAATATATTTTGTTATTTTATTTATTTATTTATAAATACATTAGCTTTATTAATCTAATTCAACTTATAGCTAAAATAAATATATCATTATATTGTATATTTTTTTTATCGTATTACTATTTTCACATTGATAAATCATTAAACTGTTATTGTATTTATATTTTTAATTAATAATATAGTTAATTGAGTATTATAAATTACATTAAATTATAATAAAATAAAAATGCATTTCATTTTTATGTATATAAGTAAACAAAAAATAAAACTACCAAAATTTAATAAATAAATATAAAAGTAAATATGATAAATATAATTAGTCAATTAAATAATTAATGTATTAAATTACTAAACTACAAATTTAATAATATAAAATATTTTTGGTGTAAATTTGAAGATGAAAATAAATTTTATCACTAAAACAAAAATATTGATGTTAGATTACACCAAATTTGATATTATGATAGGAGATACTCTGACTATTTATCATTGTTAATTCGGGAGCATTAATGCCAACGTCCGGCAATTAAAAAAGAGAAACTGCTAAGAATAACATAAATTAAGTATCATTCTACAAAATACATACTATTAAAAATATATTAACGTTTTGATTTATAATTTATCGATTATTGTTTAGGGTTTAGTGTTAAAAGATTGAGGTTGAGTTTCTATTTTTTATAAATATTTAGAAAAATTAATTAAGTCTCTTTTATCAAAAAGTTAAGATATTTTTTAAAAATTATCATTCATTAAATGTAAATTTGCAAAGTGGTATCAAACTTGTGGTAGAATTGCAATTTTCCTTTAAAAAAATACAATTTTCTTAAATAACCATTTTTTATTTTTTTTATCATCAAAATAGCTCTTAAGAAAAAAATGACTAAAATACTTTTTTTTTATTTTGAAAATTTTAATATTTTAAATTTTAAACTTCATTTCCAAAACCCCACCCAATAACTCTAAACTCTAAATTCAGATTAGTTAACCATATGAGTATAAACATATATTTATACCCTTTAATAAAACTTATTTTAATCATTTTTATTTTTAAATGTTTATTTGTGAAAAAAAATTAGGGTTATCATAAAGTATTTTTTCACAAAAAGTTAAAAACTGTGTTTTATTAAAATAACTTGTAATACATTGAATATTACTAACAAATTAGTTTTAAAATAATTTTCTTTGAAAAACTTTGACCTTTTTTATACTTTCCGTTTAACATTATGATTTTCTAATGTTTTAGTTTTAATGCGAAATTGTTATTTATATTTATATTTATAATATTTATTTTTTAGGCAACATATAAACCAAATACAGAAATAAAATCAACTGAAAATGACATTTATGAACATTTTAAAAATCCACAAAAACATAGTAGAAAATTTTGAATAAACTTAGTATGACATGTAGTTAAAAGCCTGATGAGTTTCAACAAAAAGAAAGATTGAATCAACAGTAAAATGTGAAAAGTAGACAATTGAATACTGATGAATGCTAATATATACACATGCTTTGAAGTCTTTAATCGATATGGATCGCCATTAGTCATCAGTGACTAATGAGATTTGAGAATCTTACTTAAATAAAAAGTTAGTGTATCCGATATTGAATTATTCATTTATCACTTCCTTTCATGTATAACGATGGACAGTAAAAGTTAAAGTTAAAAGTTGCAGTTGAAACAGTTAAAGACGGAGTAAGAAGAGTGATATGAAAATCTATAAAAGCGAATATTGAAATATCCAAAAAAAAAAAGAAAGAGAAGGAAAGTAATTAGTATGGTAATTAAAATAAATGCGAACAATTAAGGAGAAAATCGCGAGAAAAGAGGATGGAAACTAGAGAGCGTGCTTCGCAATGGTCTTCTCTTTTCTCTTTTTTTTTTTGCATACAAAGAAGAGAAAGGCCATCTCTCCTCCTCTCTCTCTCTCACTCCTCATATAAATATTGACCACTGTGCTGCTCTAGAGAGAGAGAGAGAGATAAACTCGCCGCTTTTTATTTTGTGAAGGTAACATCAGTAAGCACATCTCTCGAGCGCACAGAGGTCAGTCAAACCTGCTCTTTTCAAGCTTATATCTCTCCTTCGTGCATGTACTTTGATTTTATTTTATTTTACTTTTCATTTTCAGGGCAACGGCTAGTTTTACTCGGTGCTGTGGAAAGAGGAAGAAGATCGATGGATTACGGAGAAGATCGGTAGATTCTCTTTCCAGCTTTATTGATTTCTCCTCTGCTCTTGTGATTTGATTTGATTAGTATGTTTTTCAATTTCTTCTGTTTTGTGCACTTTAGAGTCACACTAGTGTGATTCGCTTGCTGGGTTTTACTCAAATTCGCTTAGATTTTGGTGGGTTTTGTGATTTGATTGACTTTCTGGGTTTAATGTGAGGATGAAATGCTGTAAATGTGATTTAAAGATTGTTTGGTTTCTTAATGAAAATGATTTATGGGTCATTTAATGTTTCATCAAATCTTCATTTTTTTACTCATTTCGATTTTGGGTTTTTAGCTTTGTCTATCCTCAAAATGTCACCACCATCTTCACTAAAGCCAAGTTGCACAAGTACACCCTTTTGTTCAAATGGTGATCCGTGTGTTTGGTTCTTGAGTCGTGATGTTGTGTTGTATGATGTTTGCAACGTGCTTACTCTATTTGTATAGTCTTGGTTAGTACCTGTAGATCTGTTTGATCATTGGGAACTCACTAGTTATGATTTAGACTCTCCAGTCTTCACGAAGCTTCCAAGTAGAGTAGATTCTTAACATGTAAATGTACTAGGGGTTTGATCATTGTACTGTCTAATTTTTTTGCAGTAGCGCCTCATGGAATTGGCAAGGGCAGAGCTATGACCACCAGCCACAGTCTAGTTTCTGTAAGTGCTTACATCATTTAACTCTCACAAACACTTTGTGACAAGCTGCTTGACATAATCGCTCTCATACTCCAGCTGATATTACGATGACGGAAGTTACATTAAACCAAGAAGATCACTCATACATGTTTGATGATCACTCCACTCCAGTGAAGGCATGTAGCGAGCTGGGTTATCATGTCACAACAGGTTGCGCTTTTTATTTTCAACTTATCATTTCGATCCCAGATGTCTGTTTCATGATGGTTTCTAATCTAATGAGTTGGGCTTCAGATGAAACGACCAAGAAGCTGGAAGTGCAAAGTGAGACACGCTCTGCTGTAAAGAGGCGTCGGATGTTACAGTTCGATGACCAGCCTATCGAAACATCCCTTTTCAGCAGTGAGAGCTTCTCTTCAATCTTAAAATCAAGCGTGAGTACACAAAACCAATACCGCGTCTGATCTTTAGCTATGCAATCAGACGCGTTACCACATATTCTTACCACATATTCTTGATAACCAAACCAGTGGTTCTTATTAGGATGCAGACCTCTATGGTACTGTTTACTGGCATCAGTTATTAATATTTATTTTGGCCAATCACCAAAATCAGAGATCAGTTAGAAACTATAGATCACTGCGCCAAGAAGGAAACTGATTTGTTTTGTGGACATTTTCTTCTACTTGTATAACAAATTTAAGCTTCATGGTATATGACTGCCTAATTTAACTGTTAGGTACCTACCATGGCAAGTTATGTTATCTAAGCAACATCTGATAGCTTAGGAGGTTGCATTAGATTCTAAATACTATCTTTGATGCTCTGATTGATGTTTCTTTTATGAATGTTCAGGCTAGAGAGGAAATATTTGATGAGCTTTTGCCTGAAGGATCTGAGCTTATAGAAGGATTTTCAGGTTGAGCTCTCGTAAATTATAACATCTCAATCTGGCCAATGCGTTTGCCATTCAAACAAAAACATTGTCTCCTTTTCCAGCGGACGCTTCTGCCTCAAGCTTGGACTTGGAGGGCCTTGATCTCTATGCTGAAGAGTGGTACGCTGATTGCTTAAATGATGCCGAGACTCCAATCCTACCAGATGACTTGTATGTTTCGATCTTTCAGTTTTTGCTTCTTTTTTTTTGTGGTTTGGTATCTTATTTGCTTGATTAACTTATTACTATTGTTGTTTTCTCACAGAAGCTTTGGTTCCCCTGATGTCCAAGTAGATATTTCAGGTAAGATTTCTTTGTCTTGGACTCTTTCTTTCTTTTGCTTAATCTAGTTGTGGCTTTTCTTGATGTAATCCCACTGTATGGAGCAGAGTATCTAAATGTTCCACCAGAACCAGAAGCCAGGGAAGTTAGGCGACCTATGACTCGGTCTTCTCCAAATGTTATCTTTAAAGGTAAAACAAACTATTGATTTAGCGACAAAAATGAGAAACCAAAGACATCATTATAATGTCAAAGTGTGGAAATAGCAGGTAGAAAATCATTTGCAAGGCCGATTCCGAAGCTACCATCATCGATCATCTATCCATTTGCATTCATCAAACCATGTGGGGTTCACGGAGACATGACTCTCAAGGACATCAACCAGAAAATCAGAACACCAGCAGCAAAACCAAAGGAAGACAAATTAGAGCCACCAGTGATTCAAACTTCAGCATTCTCTGGGAAACCAGTTGTTGGGAAGACTAAAATCCGCACAGAAGGAGGAAAAGGAAGCATCACCATAATGAGGACGAGAGGCTAAAGCTATATAAGTTGAGTAAGTAGAGAGTATTTAAAGTCACTGCTGAAAACTCTATAAAAACGTTTTTTGCCTTATTCTCAGAGGCCTCCTCTTAAATCCTTTTTACCGGATAATAGTTCAAGTGAAGCGGCTAATGATCTTCAAGATCTTTTATCATGAATCATGTTTTTGTTTCGTTTTGGTATCTGTATTAAGAAAGTGAAATCAAGGAGCCAATGTGGTAGGATATATTCTTTGTTTGTATAAAGTCTCTGGCTCTTAGTGTAGCTGAATTTGAAATGCCAAAACTCGAGTTTATGTTTCTCAAGTGTCTGAGTGGATAGCTATAATAAAATCTTGTTCCTTTTTTAATTTTGTGTGATAACACGGATCCTTGTTATGTTAACTTAAATTCGTATATTGGTTTTAGATTGATTTTCTGAGAAACAACTTAGGATATCTTAAAAAATATTTTTTTATAAAAATAATTTAAAAAAAGATGATTAAAATAAAATATAATCTAAAATTAAGTTTAGATATAAGGTGGATTTTTGGAGATGATATTTAAAACTAAAAAATAAAAAGAACTGTAAAATTGTTAAAATAAAAATATTTATTTCAGTCATTTAAAAAAAATTAACAAAAACTTTAAAAAGTTATCCGAAAATTGCCATTAATATCTTCTTAATCCTAAGTTTGGGCGTTAACGAAACCAAGTCTTTCTTAAGCTCGGGCTAAACCTTTAAATAAACCTAAGTTTTATGCGCCTACAATTTATTAAGAATTTACTTATAAAAGTATAATTGTTTTGTAATCTAAATTTTAATAATGAATATTATATTTTAATTAGAAAAAGGAAACACGTAGTAGTAATCGATCGACTTTGGTCATTTAATCTCTGTCATGTCATGTGAGACCCTCTTTTGACACAAGTCACGTGAAAAACATATACATGTTCTGAAATCCATTCATTTGACTTTCGGTATTGAGATTTAAGAATCCTCTTACCCTGTAGGCCTTTTAGTTATATGGGCCTGGCCCAATAACATATTTGATAAAACTTCCCCTTTTCCTTTTTCAAGTAACGTCTGATCCAAATGGTTTCGCTCTCCACCTCCACGAGCCACGTTCACTCACTCCCGTCGGCGTACAACCGCCGTACGACGGAGAGGAGTGTTACGGTGCGATGTGTCTCCGTTAAATGTACATCTCCTTCTGATAAGAGTAACGACTCCTCCTTGGCGCTTAGAGACATGAGGCAGAGAAAATGGGTGAAGAGCACGGAGGGAGACTCGAAGGAGATTCAAGAGGAAATAAACTCCAAAATCGCGTCTAGGAAAGCGATATCGATAATACTTCGAAGAGAAGCTACAAAGGCGATAATCGAGAAGAAGAAAGGACCTACCAACTCGAAGAAGCTGCTTCCAAGGACGGTGCTCGAGGCTCTTCACGAGAGAATCACAGCTCTCCGATGGGAATCTGCTCTTCAGGTAGATCTCGACTTATACTTTGTTAATTTTTTAGCTTTGCTTATGTACATAGTCAAGGTGTATTCTCTGTAGGTGTTTGAACTACTGCGTGAACAGCTATGGTACAAACCAAACGTTGGCATCTACGTTAAGCTCATTGTCATGCTTGGCAAATGCAAGCAGCCTGAAAAGGCTCATCAGCTCTTTCAAGAAATGATCAGTGAAGGTTGTGTGGTGAATCATGAAGTGTATACTGCTCTTCTATCTGCTTATAGTAGGAGTGGCCGCTTTGATGATGCGTTTACTCTTCTGGAACTTATGAAAAGCAGTCATAATTGTCAGCCGGATGTGCATACCTACTCCATCCTTATTAAGTCGTTTCTTCAGGTTTTTGCGTTTGATAAGGTTCAGGCTTTGCTTTCTGATATGAGAAGACAGGGTATTAGGCCTAATACAATCACGTATAATACCCTCATCGATGCGTATGGGAAAGCAAAAATGTACTTAGCTCCCTTTACTGGTGTTTTGAGTTGATATAGTGGTGTCAGTTATTATGCTTTAGTTCAAAACCTGCATAAGCTGATATAGTTTCGGTTTTATGGAAGGTTTGTGGAGATGGAATCAACACTTATCCAAATGCTTGGAGAGGATGACTGCAAGCCTGATTCTTGGACCATGAACTCAACCCTAAGAGCCTTTGGTGGAAACGGACAGATAGAAATGATGGAGAACTGTTATGAGAAGTTTCAGAGCTCTGGGATCGAACCCAACATCAGAACATTCAATATCCTCCTTGATTCATATGGGAAAACAGGAAACTACAAGAAGATGAGTGCTGTGATGGAATTCATGCAGAAGTATCACTATTCATGGACCATAATCACGTACAATGTGGTCATTGACGCGTTCGGGAGGGCAGGAGACTTGAAACAAATGGAATACTTATTTAGGCTAATGCAATCAGAGAGAATAAAGCCAAGCTGTGTTACACTGTGTTCTCTTGTTCGTGCCTATGGTAGAGCTGGTAAAGCGGATAAAATTGGAGGAGTCTTGCGTTTCATCGAGAACTCGGACATAAGGCTAGACCTTGTGTTCTTTAACTGTCTGGTAGATGCCTACGGGAGGATGGAAAAGTTTGCGGAGATGAAAGGTGTTCTCGAACTAATGGAGAAGAAGGGAGTTAAACCTGATAAGATTACATACAGGACAATGGTTAAGGCTTACAGAATTAGTGGCATGACTAGCCATGTAAAGGAACTTGATGGTATGGTCGAGTCCGTTGGTGAAGCCCAAGTTGTGTTGAAGAAGCCAGACTTTTAGCCGAGGGATATAGCTTAATTTTCTGGTATATGTATATATCTAGTATCCATCTCCGTGTTTTAATGGAAAATGTAGTTAGTACGAGAGTAAATACATTTCATTTCGCTTACAAAACTTTGTAACACAAACAAAAAGCAAAAAAGTGATACAAGTATAGTTATTTACTCTTGTTTGTGATATATGTTTACATGTCTGTATGTGATGAAGCAGCTAGATATGAGAGTTGAAGGCTGTACGCTTCTTTCAGTTGAGTCAAGACTTCTGCAATAGATGGTCTGCTAGATGCATCTCTCCCCACACATCTTATAGCAACAGAAGCAGCTTTTTTCATGCTCTCTGGATCAAATGTACCCTTCAATACATCATCCACAATCTCAAATGCTCCTGCTTGTAAGTTTGGCCTAGCCTGCATATAAATAGCTCGATATTTTATCAAACTGTGTACTTACATACTGGGAGAGAGAGTCATGTTTTTCTCACCCATAAGACTAAGTTAAAAGAATCTGGTGATCCTAAGTGACTTAAGGGTTCTCTTCCACAGATGAGTTCCAACAGAACCACACCAAAGCTATAGACATCACTTTTCTCTGTCAGCTGCAGGGTAGAGTAATATCTGGAATCAAAAGTGTGATTAATAATTAGTTAATGAAGCTGTTAATCTGTCACAAATCCTGAGAGATGTTACAGAAGAGTTTACTCAGGGTCGAGGTAGCCTGCGGTGCCTTTGACAACAGTAGTAATATGAGATGCATCTGCTTTTGTAAACTGTTTTGATAGGCCAAAGTCAGAAACTTTTGCGTTCATATCCTTGTCAAGAAGTATGTTACTGCACTTCACATCCCGATGTATAATTCTTGGTTCACTTCCATTGTGCAGGTAGTCCAGTCCTTCATGAACAAAACAAAATGTTACTGTCTGCCAGAATCAAATTTGTGTTTAGTACCAATGACAGATGCTGAAGATGTGTACCTTTTGCAGCATCAACTGCAACCTTTAGTCTTGAAACCCAGTTCAATGAAAGTCTTTTACGACTTGGACCTGCAGAAGCAAGATAGCACAAAAAGCTATAAGGAAGATGGCTTTGGAAAAGGATGATTAGCATTCGGTAGATACTTGGGGATCTGCATACCATAAAGGTGATCAGCTAATGATCCACCAGGAAGATACTCATAAACCAGTATTTGCCGTTTTGGTTCGTAGCAGAAGCCCTCGAAGGAAACTAGATTTTGGTGGCGGATCTGAGACAAAAGGTGCACCTACAAGTAGACAGTACAAAAGGATACATTAGATCGAAGCACTCGGATCACTAAAGATGAATGCATTCTAGACCGTGGGATTTGAATGCATGATATTCAAATAAAGCTTAACCTCGTTGATGAAAGAATCAGCTCCAAGTTGAGTTTTATCAAAACGCACTTTGACCGCTACTTGTTTTCCATCTGGTAGTTTTCCATGGTATACAGATCCAAAACTTCCACGGCCAATCACTTCCTTGAAGTTCCTTGTAGCTGTCTTGATCTCTTTGTGAGAAAAGATTCTTGAAGTGTTCCAGTTCTGCATCTTCAGTTGTTCTCCTGATCCAGATTTTGATAACTATAAGAATCATAAAGCCATAACTATGTGGAGCAATAAGAAAGCATTTCTTTCCATACTAGTTATCTCTCTCTCTTGGTTTCTCTGTCTCCTAGTGCAGATCGACATGAAAACAAAGATGAGGACAGTGGCAAACAAGGCTCCACCAGAAACTCCTAGCAAGATCGCCATACGGTTTTGCTTCTTGTGTTTCTTATTGATAGGGATGGTGACTTGTGGGGTGTCAATTGTTGAAGACACATTGTTGCATGATGACGAAGTGAACGAAAGGCATGGGTTACCCGTTGTCCTGATAGAAAGAAAACCAGTAATACTATAACACAACACTAGAATATTGTAGCAAATGGCGGCGAGACAGAAACTCTATACCTGACTTCCAGACCCGTTCTGTTAAGTGACTGTGGCAAGGGACCTACTAAGTTATTGTTTTCCAGATTCCTGAGAAGAAGTAATAGAAAGATCCTTCAGGTGGAAAGTGAATCTGGTAAGTACAAGCTACTTCTTTGGTCTAGTTTTTACTTACAGGAGACGAAGTTTCTTCAGCTTTCCTAAACTTTCAGGAACTGATCCTTGTAAGCTGTTGTTTTGAAGGTCCCTTTAAGGAGTGGAGAATTACTTTTAAAATTTCAGCAAAGAACAAACACAACTCCAGAAAATCTCAGTATAAGGTAACTTACAGAACTTCAAGGTTAATCAGATTTTCCAGTTCGGAGCCGAAAGATTTTATCTGATTGAAGCTCAAGTTCCTGGATATACCATCAGAAGCTTTTTTAATACTACAATAACCCTAAAAGATATATTTCGTCAATGTTTTATGAATGAGTATTACAGCTGCTGGAGATGCTGAAGGCTTCCTACATTCTGTATTACTCCAGTAAGTGATGTATTATGCAAGTCGCTGCAGGAGAACACTCAGTGATAACACACATGTATGCATGAGACGCTACAAAATGTTGAAGAATTGTCGACTTACAGTGTTTTGAGATCGAGCAAGTCTCCAAAAGTTGGACTAATGGACCTCAGCTTGATTTGTGAAAGAAACCTGGACAACCAGAAGAAGAAAAATGAGAGCTGAGTTTCAGAAATTTGAAAAGCAATGGGAGTGGTAAGGATTGTCTTACAATGATGTAACACGGCTTCCTTCACACTCAATGTGGTTCCAAGGAAGAGGAGTGCATGGGTCGTCTTGCCATCCAAGGTCTTGCCCGGTAAACTGCTCTATGACTTTAAGTGCTGAAACTGCAAAGATAACTTCAAGGTTAATTTTTTGGCTGCTATATCTAGTAAAATCAAACAGAGACTACCTGTGGTAGAAGAAGCTTCTGGAGGGATTTGGAGGATTTCATACACCTCAAGAGCGTTCACCTGAGGATTGAACTTGATTTTTTCCAAGGTGATGTTTAACTTACTGCTTCTTTTTTGGATAAAGTAAAGAGTACTGGCTTCTGAACTGGTCACGGTATACTCAGATTGTTTGACTTCGTTATTGATCATCACACTAAAAGAAGGAGAGAGTGAGAGTATCCCAGCAAAGTAGAGGATAATGTAGTAGTCCCCTAGTGTATCCAGAGAAAGTGTATATGAAAGCCTGTCTTTGCGAGCAAGAATTCTTGCAGTCTGAAGAACAGAATCTGGCGGATTCTCAGTGATGTTGAAGGAAGACAATCTTGTGAGTCTATTTAAGTTCCAAGAGACGTGAAATGGTGCAAAACTTTGATCTGGATCCCATATTCGATCAAATGGATCTGAAGGGTACCTGCCATTCAACAAAACACACCAAAAGAAGATCAGATTCAGTGATGGAAGTTAAGAGCCTGAGAACTCATACCTGATAGTCCCATTTGTGTATCCGCTATTGATTCGGTAACTTCTCCTGAGGATTACATTTGGTGAACCCTCCAGGCTGTTTCTGTAAGAACCTAAAGGAAGTGGACGTACTTCTAGAGAAGAGATAACCGGAATGCCTCTTCCTTTAACCGCAAGCAAACAAAGCGAAAGAGAATCTTTGTTGACCGGCCAAACCAACTCTTCAGTCCAAGGATCTTTGATTCTAAGATCAACAGTACTTGTGACACTCCTTCCCAAAGAGACACGAAATGCTGGAGGCTGATTCTGGCTATCATAGTTTCTATAAACGAATGTGGCTCGAACCAGAACCGAGGACAGGTCCTTCCTCACAGGTAGCTTATAACACTGGCGACTTTGAGAGTCCGGGAAGAATCTGATGGGAACACTAGAAGTTGAAGCTCCCTCGATGTAAGTAACCGTAGTAGTGTTACCTGCTTCGATGTAGTCATTATCTGAGACCCAGGAGATGTTATAAGCAGCGGTGTAACTTGAACCGCCACAGGATAAGCTCAAGAAACCTGTTCCATTACAAAGATTGAATAAAACAGGTGAAGGCAAAAGAATATAAAGTAATGGTAAGGACTTAAGACAAACTCAAGAATCTCCATACCATCTGGATTGGAGAAACCAAACACAAAGAAGCCACTGAGCAAAACCAAATCGATCCAGAAGAGCATCTTCGAGTTTCCTGAGTGAAATTTGAAGAACATATATTAAACTGTTCTATTGTGTACTTAGTTTGTGTATGAACTCATTCTTTATATACATAACAATGGATTTGTATGAGTGGTGTTATCAATGATGATGATTCGTAGGTACTTTACTCAGTGGTCATAATGCACTAGTAGTATGTATCAACTAATAATCTAAATTAGCAATTTAATTACAGTGAGTGTTTATTTAACCTTCCTTACATATCACATAAAAATAGAAGTGATCTATCAAATATGAGTAGAAATTGAAAAGAAAAAGAACAAAATTTGGTAGCGCAATTGTTAAGAAAGATTATGAGAATGATGCTTGAGAGAGAATCTTAAAAAGCAATGATATTACGTTTTGCTTGGCTTCAACACTAATCCTCACATTGCATTCTACTCTAAGCTTTCTTTTAAAGGTAAAACCTTTTTCGACAAATTATTCTCATAGTAACGTCTCCAAATTATTCTTAATCAATGCCTAAGAAAGTAAGAAACATAAAATCCTTTTTATCTTTAATTGATTTTTATTGGGCTTTATTGACTATGCAAATAATCCAGTGACATTGATGATGGGTTGCAAGTTAGCTACACTACGGGTACAAAGTATACAGAAGTATCTGCACAAGCCTTAAACCTTATAACAGTTCCTCATACAGTCATACCTCACCATTTAAAATTGGAAAATCATTTTATTTTGTTGGTTAATTTACTTTCAGTTACGTGATTATGCCACTTAAGTAGAAGGATAAATAAATTCTGATAAAAATTAAAAATAGAGTAAAAAAGACTTGGATATAAATAAAGTTGCAACTCAAGAAAGAAAATATTAGGGCAAAATCCCATACAACACCTAAGTGAAAGTGAAAAAAAAAGTATTGTACGGCTCAAAACATGCAAAGACAAACTATTACTGATGATCTCAGTACTTGACTGGTGCAAGAATTTCGAGCTGTGCTCCGAGCTTCTCTTCAGCGACCTTCTCAGCCTTGACTCTAAGTTTGTTAAGCTGCTTCTTACGCTCGTAAACAACTTGAGATCTCTCCTTCCTCTTCGCTTCCAGCTCCTGTTCATTCAGACATTAATATTACATCAGTCATCAGACGCCACTAACAAACCCACAAAGCCTCATAAGCTAAATGATCTTTCCTTGAGAAGAAAATGTATACCTTGATGGTGTCATAATGGTTCCACCCGACTTCAGAAGAAAGACGACCCAACAGGCAGTATTTGTGACCAGCTTGTAGCCTCAAGACCCTGAAAGAGAAACAATGATGATTACGATACAGAGGAAGAGACATTGTAAAACTAGAACAAGAGAAGAGACGAGGGTAAAAAAGGGACAAACTTGAGAGCATCGGGGATAACCATCCTCTTGACCTTATCATATGGTGGAGGCACACCTTCAAATACCTTCATGCGTGCAAGTGCAGCTGCTCCACGCTTCGTTTTGTGTGGAATCATACTGCAAAATCAAACACACAAACACAAACATTTACATTGAATACAACCATACATTCATATGTATATGCATTGAAGTAAACAACACAGAACTCATATATAAGCATTATAAACACAACAGGAGTGATGAAAACACATAATGTAATAGCTTCCGTGTTACACAAGCAACAACATTTAAAAATCAGAACTTGGAGAAATCCAAACGATAAAAGAGAGATCTTTTAGATATACGAACCCGCGAACAGTACGCCAGAAGATCTTAGAAGGAGCACGGAAGTGAATGGGTCCATGAGAAGGCTTAGTGTTCATACGTTTGCGAAGGAACCTCATGTACTTCATTTTCTGCCGGACAAGTCCACCGGAGAGGCAAATCTCTTCGCATCTCACGATGACAACCTTCTGCCCATTGAGCAGCTCCTTGGCCACGATCGACGCCAAACGCCCCATCATGTGGTGGCGCGCGTCGACGACCACGCGCTTCGAGCATATACCTGATCCCGACACCATTTTTGCTCTTCCCCTTCCGTGTGTGTTAGCGGCTGATGGTGTTCCCTCACTAAGTTATATTCGAGTAGTCTAGGGTTTAAGGGT
>CAJHQQ010000152.1:322500-326619 GCA_905132885.1 Moricandia moricandioides
TAACTGGTAAAGAAAGGAAGCCGGAGACAAAAACATTGAATGTTGTCTACAAACAAGTTTTCCAGAATATTTCGTAGACAGGGTACGTAATTGTTATCTACTTTACTTCTAACAATATATTTAAAATATAAAAATTGTTCCAAGTATTTATTTTTTTGGAATTTGGCAGATGGTTAGTGATGAGTATGAAGATCGATACTTTATTTCATTGCCAATCATTTTTCCGACTATTCCGATCATGGTATGTCACTTTAATATTTTTTCTGTTCAATAAAGAATAGAAAAGAATAAATATTTCAAATTATGTAACACGTCCACTTCCTTACAAAATAAAATAGATTTTTTTGCAGGTTTCTAATGGAAGTTGTTCTCATTATCGAGAGAAGTACTTCATACTTGATCAAGTACTTCATACCTGATATAATTTATCACCAATACTTTCAATTTTATTATATTTTCTTTTAATAGTATACATATACTTTTCGACAATATTTAGGGATGTTCATAAACTATCTTCTTAAACACACAAATTATTTTCGGACGTTGCAATTATGCATACCGGAACGACTACCTCTTCATACTAAACGTTTCTTTGTTATATCTCATCCGTGTAAAATTCGACTACCAACATTTTCCTGTGCTTGATGCTTTCTCCAAAAGACGGTGGTCTTATGATATAAAATCCGTTACTGCTAAAACTGATCACTACTTAATCCATAATTTAAATCTGTTTATGCCCGCACAGGGTGCGGGCCGGTCACCTAAAAATAACCACTATGATGGAATAAATATAACCGGTAACGAAAAATTTTACAGAATAAATTTGCTATGATGTCGAAAAAAAGCGGTAAATGAGTTGTTCTCCATAACCAAGGAAATACCACCTTATTATTCATTCTGATAAGTATAAAACCCAAAAGAGAGACAATGGAAAACATAATCCAATTTGAAAAAAACAAAAACAAAATCATTGCTTAAACGCTTTCACTTTCACGTGCATAATGTACTTCAATTTTCTTCCTTCATTTTGGACTATCATCGCCACTTATAATACTCAGTCCTCTTCGGAATTATAATCATGCAATATCACAACATGTAGCTGCATTAATAAGTTAATATGTGGTTAGAATATACACTGCGCATAAATAATTTTGAGTTATCTGTAAAAACAAATATTACATGTGGATCAAAGTATTGGATTATGTCTGCATTGTCAACCACATACTCAACAACATATGCTGAATTTTGTGGGTGTAAAGAATAATCATAACGTGCGCAAGAATGTGTGGGTGTAAAGACATCAAGATTCTTTGTATATATATATATACAAAGTGAATGTTCTGAGATTAACGACGCCAAGATAATATTCATACAATAAATAATGAAATCGTTTAAAGGAAGATATTAGATTGGTATTTTCATAAAATGATATTCATATGATATGATTATTCTTGCGCACGTTATTTATTTGTAATAAGGAAACTAATTATTACATGTATTAACTAATATTCTTGCGCAAGTAATTTATTTGTTATAAGAAAACTAATTATTACATATATTAACTAATAATCTTGCGCAAGTAATTTATTAACTAATTATGTAAGTCATTTGGAAAGTGATGTCAAATGGTCATTAAATTATGTTTTCTCTTGCAATTAGTATTCAATTATACTTTCCTATTATAGTGGGATCGATGAATTAAAAAATGATAAAGAAATTCCAAAAAATCGACCAATAAAATGTCTCAAATTCTTCTGAGAAGTTTTGTATGAGTGATATGTGGTAAAGTGACTTCTTTTTTAAAAGAAAAATTCACAAAAAATAGTTTTTTTTTAAATAATAATTAAAATAGACTTTATTAAAGAATGTAAATATATATTTATAATCTTTGTGTTAACAAATCTATAATTATGGTTTAGAGTTATGGGATGGAGTTTTGGAGGTGTGGTTTAAAATTAAAAAAAAATTAAATTTTTTTTACAAAAATTTTAAAATAAAAAACTTTATTTTGATATTTTTAAAATTATTTTTGTGACAAAAACATAAAAATAACTATTTGAGAGATTTGTTTTATTTTCGTTAATATCATTTGTTTTTTTTCTGAAATTGTAAAAAGTAACAGCGGGCTTGAATCGTGACATAGCTGAGTAAAAGAAGAGCAAAGTTAGTTTATTAAAAAATCAATTATAAAATTAGGTTTTGCCAAAGAAATTGAACACAACCAAAGAAATCTTGTATCATGTTGAATAAAGTTAACGATGGTTGAATGTGATAATACTAATTATTTTAAAACCTTCTAATTAATTTTCTTCAAATATTATATTTTAGTAGACTTTATTTGACCCTCGACTCTTGTAATAATTTTCTTGGCCCATTTCATGATGCTTATTCACGAGAAGGACGAGCCATGTTATGATTCGATTTAATAACGACGCGTATATACTTTCCAGATGCGGATTTTATAAAACACTGTCACATACTATTATTTTTGTTAATTTTTTTTACTTACAGCAGGAAGCAAAACTCAATTCGAAGTATTATTGGTAAAGTAAAATCTAATATTCTAACGTCGGCTCTTAAAACGAGTCAAAAATGGTGAATATATAAACTCTATTCATAACTATATATTTACATATATCATTTGAAAAAAAAATACCTTATATTCAGTTCCAAACCATTTAGTTTTCTTCTCTTTCGAATATTGCAAGATCTACAACAATGTCTTCTCATGATATTGTTCACTTCGTGGTAATAACCTTTATGGCTCAAGGCCATATGATCCCACTGGTCGACATCTCTAAGCTCTTGTCCCAGCGTCAAGGCGTGACTGTCACCATCATCACAACTACTCAAAACGTAGCCAGGATCACGACCTCACTCTCTTCTTCCTCTACCTCTTCCACTATCAACATCCTTGAAGTTAAGTTTCCCAAAGGGTGCGAGAGTGTAGACATGTTAGATTCAACAGCCGATTTGGTTAAGTTCCTTAACGCGGCAAACACGCCTTGAGGAACAAGTCGAAAAGGCTATGGAGAAGATGGTTCAGCCACGACCGAGTTGCATCATCGGAGACATGAGCCTTCCTTTCACATCAAGCCTTGCCAGAAAACTCAAGATCCCCAAACTTGTCTTACATGGGTTTTCTTGTTTCAGTCTTGCATGCATACACGTGGTTCGAGAAAGTGGAATCTTGAAAGCTTTGGAATCTAACGACGAGTGTTTCGTTTTGCCTGGATTGCCCTGGTAGACTTGAGTTCACTAAGCCTCAGATCTCCGTGCTGCAGCCTGTTGAAGAAGTTATGAAAGAGGTCACGGACAAGATTATTGAAAGTGATATTGATTCTTATGGTGTTATTATGAACAACTTCGAAGAGTTAGAAGTTGATTATGCAAGAGAATATAAGAAACCGAGAGGAGGAAAAGTCTGGTGTGTAGGACCTGTTGCTTTGTGTAATAACCTAGATATGGACAAAGTTAAGAGAGGAGACAAGACGTCCATTGGTTGACACACGGTTTGAAGATGACTTAATAACCTATATATATATATATACAAAGTGAATATTCTCAAATTAATGACGGCGAAGATAATATTCGTACAATAAATAATGAAAGCGTTTAAAGGAAAATATTAAATTGGTATTTTCACAAAATGATATTTATATGATATGATTATTCTTGCGCACGTTATTTATTTGTAATAAGGAAACTAATTATTACATGTATTAACTAATATTCTTGCGCAAGTAATTTATTTCTTATAAGGAAACTAATTATTACATGTATTAACTAATATTCTTGCGCAAGTAATTTATTAACTAATTATGTAAGTCATTTGGAAAGTGATATTAATCAATGCATTAAAAAGAGAAATCATCGGAAAAAAAATTATTTTGAACCAAGAATACAATATAAGGTAAGTGTTTATAGTTCTTTCCATATAAGTTGTGTCGATGAGAAAAATAAATCAAAAATGAATTTCTAAAAAATCAACCAATAGAATCGCGTTATTTCGGCTGAGAATGGCTGTATGAGCGACACGTGTCAAATGTACTTCTCATTTAATATATAGAGGGATGAGGTACATTTGACACGAACATTTGACACGTGTCAATGCCTCAA